>VZRQ01005510.1:222254-312626 GCA_013397975.1 Machaerirhynchus nigripectus | reverse complement strand
GTCCTGCTGGGGGATTTCAACCTCCCCAACATCTGCTGGGAAAGTAGCACAGGGAGCTGTAGGCAATCCAGGAGACTCCTGGAATGGAGGATAACTTCCTGACCCAGGTAATAGACAGCCCTACCAGAGGGGATGTGATACCAAACCTGTTGGTCACCAACACAAACAAGATAACTGGGGACGTGAAGACCGGAGGCAGCCTGGGCTGCAGTGACCATGCATTGATGGAGTTTTAGTCCTGAGGGATGTGATCAGTTAAGAAGTAAAGTTAGGCTCCTGAACTTTAGGAAAGCAGAATTCCAACTCTTCTGGGAGATCCCCTGAGACAGTCCCCACAGGGACGAGGGATTGGAACAGAGCTGTCAGATCTTTAAGAACATCTTCCATAAAGCACAAGAGCTAGCTATTGCCAGGAGCGTGAAGTCAGGCAAGGAAGGCAAGAGACCAGCATGGCTGAGTAGGGAACTGCTGGTCAAACTAAAGGGAAAGCAAATGCACAGGCAGTAGAAGCAAGGGCAGGTGAGCTGGGAAGCGTATGGAGACAAAGTACAGTTTTACAGGGATGGGGTATGGAAGGTCAAGGCAAAGCTGGAACTGAACATGTCAAGGCACACAAAAAATAGCAGGAAGAGCTTCTATGGGTGTGTTAACCAGAAAAGGAAGTCAAAGAAGGTGCAACCCCCCTGATGTTCCATGTGCCCTCTTTATCTAGACAAGCTCGAGGAGTGGGTCCATGGGAACTTCACAAAGTTCAAGGCCAAGTGCTGGTGCTGCACCTGGGTCAGGGCAACCCCCAGTACCAGCCCAGGCTGGGCATGAACAGACCGAGAGCAGCCCTGCCCAGAAGGACCTGGGGGTGCTGTGGGTGAGAGGCTGGACATGCCCCGGCCATGGCACTCACAGCCCAGAGAGCCAAACGTGTCCTGGGCTGCATCCAGAGCCCCGTGGGCAGCAGGGGAGGGAGGGGATTCTGCCCCTCTGCTCCACTCTGCTGAGACCCACCTGGAGCCCTGCATCCAGCTCTGGGGCCCCAGCACGGGAAGGACAGGGACCTGCTGGAGCGAGCCCAGAGGAGGCCACCAAGATGATCAGAGGGATGGAGGATCTCTCCTATGAGGAAAGGCTGCAAAAGTGGGGATTGTTCAGCCTGGAAAAGGGAAGGCCTCAGGGTGTCCTCACTGTGGCCTCCCAGTCACCCTGAAGGGAGCCAACAAGAAAGACAGAGAGCATTTTTGCAAGGGCATGTACTAAAAAGGGGGAAAATGGGAATGGCTTCCAACTGAAAGAGAGTAGGCTTAGATTAGATATCAGGAAGAAATTCTTTACTGTGAGGGTGGTGAGGCCCTGGCACAGGTTGCCCAGAGGAGCTGGTTTTGCCCTATCCCTGGAAGTGCTCAAGGCCAGGCTGGATGGGGGTCTGAGCAACCTGGTCTGGTGGAAGGTGTGCCTATGGCAGGGGAATTGGAACAGGATGATCTTTAAGGCCCCTTCCAACCCAAAGCTTTCTATGAGTCTGTGAGCTGACTCACTGGCATTAAAGCAGTGTCTGCACAATATAATGACAACTGGTGAGGCCTGGTTATGTCTGCTTGAAGGTATTGCCAGGCAAAGCAGGCACAAAGGCTTTCAAATTGTCTTCCCTTTTTTTTTCAAATAAAACTTTTCAGCCACTGTGTTCAAAACAGGGTCTCACAAAGGCTTGCAGTGTCACAATCCACATCAGATGAACTGTGGTGCTGGGGTTAGGCAGAGGTTAACTCCTTAAACCAGCACTATGACTGAAACCAGTGTCTCATGGGAGTGTGCCTTCACACATGGCAGAAATAAGAGAAATAAAAGTCTCCCAGTGGTGCCCACAACATGGGCCAGAGAGTGGATGTTACTGAAATGAGGGAAGAACAAAATATCTGCTGTTGAATATTCAGCCTGATCATTTACTGAGAACCCTATTTCATGAAGATTATTTGCAATAAGGCAGCATTAAAAAGATGCTTTAAAGCTTTCAAAGACATGACTTAAATCTCTGGAGGGAACTCCCATGTATATTCAGGACAGCTACCCAAACTCACTTGCAGAATTTAGAAGTCTCCTACTGAGAAATATGCCAGCAGATGCTTCCTGACATTTAATGCTAAGCATGTTATAATGGGGCTATAAACAGCCTTTCACTCAGGAACATATGAAGGAATAACGTAAGACCCCAGGGAGGGACAGCTCTGTAGAAAAGGGTTTGTTGTTCCTGATTGGGATTCAGACAACTCTCCCTGGTGTTGTTAGTACTGGTTTGATTTGTTCTAAGGCATGTCAGATGTTTGTTGCACAAACAGACTCCCTGATGCTTTCATCATGATGGAAAATTAAAAATAAGAGGTGTTAAGTAAAGAAAGGGTGCCACAATCTGAGTCTAAAAGCAGCACATGGTCATGTAGTCACTGCAACCCACTGCTGTCATGCGAACTCCTGACCAAGGTTTCCATTTTAACTTTTGCTATAGTGTGGTCGTCACCTTCCAGTGAATTTCAAGACAATTCATGTTCCTGTTTCCCTTTGGCTGCTGTGAAAAGTCTCAGTTTCCCAGCAGGTTGTGAGAATGCCAGTGACATAACCTTCAAAGCAACAATTTCTAAGGCTTGTGGAAAAACTGAGATTTTTCAGTCATGGCTGAATATCTGAAGAGAAACCCTTTGGCTCTCTGACCAGCAGTTAAAAGTAGAGAACATTGCAAGAAAAGGACATTAAAAGTTGTGAGAGGCATCTGTATAAAATAGCAGCTAGAGAACAGTAACAGAATAAAATCTGGCCCCAGTGAAGGTGAAACTCAACCTCAGATAGGGCTCAATAAGGTGTTCAGAGCTCATTTTGTTAGAGGTAGGTCAAGTGTTGTGCAAGGTTTCTGCTCAGGTTCATCTCACATTGTCTGTTATTGAAATTAACATCATTAACATGATCTACAATTTACATCATCAGTGTGGTTCATAGGTAACATCATTAATGCGACAGGACTTTGAATTTACAACGGGATCATAAATTAGAGTCTGACCCTACACACCTAACTGTGCAAACAAGCAGAAGATCACAACACGTTAAACTTGGACTTGTTTAGCATACATGAATTTCCACAATGAAAACATATTTTAAATATTATTGTAAGTGATTGCTGACATTTGTCTGTCTGGCATCATCTGTCCTGAACTGGTCAGGGACCTCTAAAACTTCACAAAATACTTTTATTTAACATACGCCATATGCAATCACTACAGTGTTCATTAAGAACAACATAGTGCATAGAATTTTAATCCCCACAAAAGCAGACTCAGACACACCGATTCCCATTCTGGCAGAGGAGAAGTTTTGATGAAGGACTTCCAGAAACATAGTGGCTGACATGTTTATAATAAAACATTAAAGTTAAAAGACTCCCTCAGCGTCACAGGCAAAGCAGAGTACACAAGACTCAGTTTCCCTTCGTGGAACAAGTTACTAAGGACCATTTTCTGTCCCAGCTCAAGTCAGAAATGAAGCTAACACACTATGTGCTAACAGAGGATTGGCCCATGTTTTTGGATTTTCCAGGCCAGATGGCTGTTTCCAACCTGCAGTGTTAGGCAGTCAGTGCCAAGGGCCCTCAGTGAAACTGACCTGCAGTGTCCACCAGACGAGAATGCTTCTTTTGCTTTACTGAAAACCGTATATAGATTTTGGCTTTTCATTATTTGATGTGTCCCAAGAGGTGCTTGAAGATGCCAAGACTCTGGAATAGGCTTGTGGAGGAAAAATTAGGCAGGAATTGTATTTTTCTAAGACTTCTCACATATTCCCCTGTTCTGAGCATGTGAAGAGCTTTCCATCTTCTCCCAGGACAGTTTGAGTTAAGGCAGTATCACAGACATACCTAAAGGCTTCTGTTTAACCCAGCAATATTATTTAGTCTTTTGAAAAAGGCATCTGACAAATAAGAGCAAGAAAAATAATTTCAACAGTGATAACCCCAAGTAGAGTTTAAACTGTCAGTGGAGTAAGTTAAACAATGATGTTACCCTGTTAGCATCGTTTCCCCTTTTCCCTACATGCTTTTGGAGTGCCTGAGTACGTTCCTTGCATGCTGGGGACATCAGATGTTGAGAGATGCAAATTCAAAACCGCTGTGAGGACGTCTCTGATATCCCCCAGCGACAGAAATAAATTTTTGGTTTAGGTTTGCAAAATCATCAAACTTCCTGCTCTCTCCCATCTCCTCTCAAGAAAAGATAAATGCTCACTATAATAGGTGCCCTACTTACCTAAGGCTTTGATCTCTCTCAGCTCTGTGCTTGCAGATTTCTGGAGGAGCCCCAGCGTATGTGAATTTACAACGCAGTGAGCTGCTGTGCTTTCCAAGAGGGCTGGTTTCAGTGCCGTGTCTGCAGGACTTCAAAGGAGAGGGGAAAGTTATTTTTCTACTTATCACTCCAATTTCCCTCTCCACTGCCTCTGGACACTGTCAGTCCTAGGAGATCATAGAATGGCTTGGGTTGCATGTGACGTTTTTCGGGACAGGCTCTACGCTGAACTTCAATGAACCATATCCAAGGAGAAATACACTCATGAGAAGCTTTGGGGTATATTTTTATTTCCTTGCAGGACTCAGAGTGTGAAATACTACCACTAGATATACTGCCCTGTGCTTCAGACACACAGACACACATTTGTGTTATCTTTCACTCTGAAACAGCTCCCTGAGCCAGTAGGCAAGCCCGTGACTAAGCCAGGACTCTCCTGCAATCTCATGGGAAAGGTGCTTAGACCTTGGCAAAGTATGGAGAATATTTGCGATTTTGGATTCCTGCCCCCTCATTTAACTGCAGTGACCAGCTCACAGAGATTGTGTCAGTTGGTCACCTGGGAACTTTTCCAGGCACAAATCATGGCTGCATACCAGCTCCTGCACTGCTGGGTATTGCCCTTTCCTGTAATCTCCCACCACCCTGAGAAACCATGGATGGTTCATGCCGGGAAATGTTCAAGGCCAGGCTGGATGGGGCTCTGAGCAACCTGGTCTAGTGGAAGGCATCCCTGCCCATGGCAGGGGGCTGGAACAAGATGATCTTTAAGGCCCCTTCCAGCCCAAACCATCCTGTGATTCTGTGGTGACAGAGCTGCCCTTCCAGTTGTGCCTTCAGTTCTGGGGGTTGATTTCATGCCAAGCATTCAACACAGGGATACACACCATGATTGCACAGCCTTTGGCACCACTGTGGGCTGTCATGAAGAGCTGGAAAAGTCAGCTTGCCTGACAGAGAGAAAATTAACCTAAGTTTGTGTTATTCTTCTGTTAAAATAGCATTTAATGCTATTTTAACAATGATTTTATATATGTGGCAATGCTCTATCATTTTAAGTATTTTTTCTCCCAGACAGTTGTGATTTCTCATGATTTTCATCGTGTCTCGGGAGTTTTTGTTCCAAGTTCTTTATTAATGAACTCATTGTGCTATACTGGAGCAATACCCCTGCCAGACCTAGGTCCAAAGAAAAGCAATACAATTAACCTGGCAGGGAGAAGCCTCTGGCTGGCTGGAGTGGCAGTGGGCCAGCAAAACCACAGCACTTGCAGGACCTCATCCCTGTATGCCTGCACAGCCCTGGACTGTGCAGTATCAGCCTGCCCAGGGTAGGATCCTAAGGGAGGCAGGACCTTAAGCAGTGGTGAAGGATGTGTTAGTCCTGGCTGAAGGCCACGAGCAGACCAGGACTCAGGCACACTGGAGCAGCAGGTATGTGGGAATTCTGCTTATGCTGCTGTGCTGTAAAGAAAACGAGGTTTGCTTTCGTGGCACTGGACAAGAAAATGTTATCCCCACCAGATACCCAGTGTCAGTGTTTCTAGTTCTGCAAAGTGGTCCATTACTGAACTGCAAAACACCTGCTCCATGCAAATGACAAACCCGGGAGGCTATGGGGCCCCAAAGGCTTCCCAGAGACCTGGGTAGTCTGGGTAAGAAATCCACCCAAATCAACTCTATTCTTCAAAAATTACAAGTTATGAAAGAAATTAAAGCAAAATCTCTGCTGGAGGAAGTTTGCTTCCCAGATTCGTAGACCACTGTTAGTTTGTTTGTGAACACTTGGAAAAAAGGGAAAACTAAAGAATTTCTGCCTAGGTTTCCTATTCTGCAGAACTCTCTAGTCAGACCAGATGCTCTGAGGAACAGGCTGTGTGTAGATGAGAAGGTGGTAAGGACCCAAACCACTAACTTACAAAAATACCTCATTCCTCAGAGGGCTGACCTGCTCATTACAGGCAGCAGGATCAATTCAGAGGCCTCCCACAGGCAAGGCCTTTTCATGGAGAACGCTTTACCTGGGACAGAGATGCCAAGGGAGCTTGGAAAGTTACTTGAAGACAAGCTGGGTGGAAAGCTGGGTGGACCCCCTGAAAGAATACTTCTGCTTGATCCCAAATCCATTGACCAGCACGACCCTGTGAATTTCAGGGAGATGCCTGGTCCAGGTTCCAGAGGGAGGGAGCATGGCAAAGACATGGTGGAATTTGAACCCTCCTCATGTCATTGCCAGGGGTGGGGAAAAGGGACACTCACTTCCAGGAAGAAGGCTGTTCCTTTCCAGTCGGGAGGAAGCCTGTGCTGGTATTCGTGTAAATAGTTTCTTTGTCCCATACCTTTTGTTATTATTGTCACTGTTACTGCCCATTTTCTTATCTCGTTGCTGTTTCCAGTAAATTGTCGTTATCTCTTTGTGTTTTGTGTTTTCTGGAGGGGGACTGGAAGTGAGTGGCAGTGTGTTTTTTGTTGGTTTTTGTTTCTTTGTTGGTGTGGGTTTTTTTAGCAGGGCTACTAAATTGTGGAATACCATTCCTAAACCATGACAGGCAGCAACCAAACACTTCAGAAAAAGGAAGATTTGAGGTGCCCATAAACCATGGAGGAGTGTGTAGGATCAGTCTCTGGTGCTTCACAGGAAAGATAGGAGAAGGAAACTTCTATTCAGCTTTAGCTTATTTGTAACCAGTGTTCAGTGAGATGGAAAGGGGTGGGGTACTACCTGATCCTTCCAGGAGGTTTCTGAAATCCAAAATACATGACCTGGCAATGGTGTGTTATCTCATGGCACTTCTTTCTTCTTCGTTCTGGACTGATTGAACCATGTGGGTTCATTTCAGCAACTAATTCTGCTCTGGTAAACCTGCAGATAGACAACACCAGTTAAACCCCCCCATTTATTTGCTCTGAACAGCTGACCTTCTGTCACAAATGTATAATAAAGAAAGAACCAGTGTCTGGAAGTCTTAAACTAAGTAAACGAGTATTAGAAAACTAAAATCTCCCAAACCATTGACCAAGAGGGCAAAAGGCCAACAGCTGATCTCAATTTCTTAGAGTTTTAGCAGCAAGATTATCTTTCTGGTAGAGTTGTCAAGTGCATCCAAAGCCACTGAGCTCAATACAAAGTTCACTGCTGGTGCAGTGTGGCCTGGGTAGTGCAGTAGATGTGGTGAATGATCTGCTGGTCCTTCCCTGGCTCTGATTTTATGGATGTTACACAGAGAGTCACAGAATCACAGAATGGTTTGGGTTGGAAGGGCCCTTAAAGATCATCTCGTTCCAACTCCCCTGCTGTGGACAGGGATGCCACACCCTAGGCCAGGCCTTGGACATCTCCAGGGATGGGACGTCCTGCAGTCATCGTTGCTTTGGTGAATGTTAAGAAAAGTCTGCAGTGAGCTGGGCAGATGGTGGGGCGGTAAATGACGAGAGAAGTGGTGGGCTCTTCTCTCACAGAAGCTGATAGCCATTATTAAAACTCATGTTGCAATGCTTTCTGCCAAGTCCCACTTCTCTGTCAGTGTTCTCAAACCACATTACGTGACTCAGATGAAACCCACAGCCTGGACAAAATTGGCTGCGGCATCACTGGCTCTCGCTTCACTGATGCTCGTTATGGTTGTGCTCTGCAGAGCAGATCTGTGAGCTCTTACCAAGGGTGAGCTGTTTCTGCTTCGGCACCAGGATGGCACTGGAGACTGAGATGTATCAGTGTAAAGAGGCAAAACACATTTCTTTATTTCCCATTTCATCATCCCACACCACACAGGAAAAACTAAAGGGGGATATCCCCAAGCCACGTTACCTTCTTGCTCCTGTTTCCCTCAAGCATATTAGGTAAAAATTTTGAAATTTCAGCAAAATGACTGATTCCTACTGTTAGTCCAGATGGCACAGAAGAATCCTGCTGACTTTTCTGATGTCGAAATCAGAAGATTGAACACAGGTACAACTCACCTTGGCTATCTGGACAAGAAGAAATGTTGCGACATACAAGATAAAGCCAGTAAATGACTCGTCAAGGGCAGAGGGGAAAAAGACTTCCCAGGCAAAATGTATCAGTTTCCGTATTGTTTATTGCTATTTTTAGTGGAAAAGCATTTGTTGCCATCACTAGAACTATAAAATTTAAGGGTTGTATATTGCTTAAAGAGGCATCTTTTGATTGTGACAGGGACCGAATCCGACTAGGGAAGGGTGATCACCAAGTGCCATCATGCCAATCATCAGGTGGCTCCTGGGCAGTGTGGCATGTACCTGCTGGCTTATGGGAATCCGTGCTTTTGCTGGCACAGAAATGTCAGAACCATTTGAACGTATGAGGTTATGAATTGACCCAGTGGGAGGGGTTTGGTTTGTTATCCTGGGGTTAACACACTCATGTTTTTCCTTTTTCAAGAGTGCTCCCCCCAAAAAAGTCACTGGGGCTACAAATCTGTGAAGCAAAACTTCCTCTGACAGAGATTTTGCTTTAATTTCTTTCATAACTTGTCGCTTTCAGATTTGATGGTGTGCAGCACTCACCTGGTGACTGAAGCCTTCACAACCTCCTTCATTTGGGGAATAATGGCAGGAGTTTAGTTAATTTGGGCTCCAGCTGAAAGAACAATATATTGTTTTTCCTGCTTCTAGTGTCTAGGCTGGAGTAACAAGCTTCCCTCTGCAGAAAAATGTGCAGGGGCTGCTCTGCAGTGTTCCCAGGTGTTGTCAGGAAAGGGTGGCTTGCAGGAATCAGCTGTAATACAGTGGCTTCCTATCCAGCACTGGCCATGGTCTCCCACTTCTGCTCATGGCTGTTTTGCTACTTCCAGTGGGGAGAAGGAAGGCAAGGAGGAAATGCCCCAAAAACTTCACATCTGTAGCACGTGGGGATTGAGGGTATTTGTAAAAGGCTGCGTGGGTTTGTTGGAAAATGTTCCAAGACTGAGCAAGAAACTTTCCCGAAACACAGAGGGTATTTATGTCTTCAAACTACACACACACAAATACACACACACAGGGGAATAAGTTATTGCTGCTGCCAAGCTCTGAGAGAAAACCTTGGTTTCTATTGTGTTTTTATTGCATCTGTGATGGTCATCCTCAGAGACTTCCTCCTTTGATGAAACTGATGACCTAGGCTTGACTCCAGGCACATGAAAATAATTCCAAATAAGGACCTGCAGCCTGACAAGCTGCTGTGCTCCAGAGAAGGATAAACTGACCATGTTTATCAGCATCTTGAATTAAAGGAGGCTTTTGACTTCATCACATCTTCCAGCTGCCAAAGCCATACACCTCTCTGCACCTCTAACTGTGATTAGGAAGGAGGCAAACCACTGTAAATTGTATTTTCTGCTTCTGGAGATGCTGACAGACAAGGCTTATGTTCCTTAGTTTGCTGAACACCAGAGGGTAATGAGGGAGCTTTGAGAAAGAGCATCTCAAGGGCAGAGGGCAGGGGGAGACAGAGAAAAAAAGATTCCCAGCAGGCAGTGAGAGCACTTCTTTCTTTGCAGAATTCAGTTAATTCAGATGCACCTCCCCATAGGTTCATTCAGAGGGTTGGTGTTCTCGCATCATCTGAATTATGGAAAATAGGTGAAAATCCTTTTGGCTGACAGTTGCCATTACAGGAAAACAGCATCTCAGCAATTGGTGAATAGCTTCTATTAATCATGGCACTACCAGATATGACAGCTGACAGGTTTTGTCACTACACAGTCACAGAGATGATAAAAGGAGGTGTTATTCTGGGTTTAGTTCCAATAAGAAGCAAAAATACTAGAACGAGTAACTTATAAAAGCACTATTGTCCAGTGAATAGTTACCTGTAGTTTATATGTAAGGATAAATAAAGGGTTTTTGATTTCTGAAACAACAACAAAAGACTTCACAAAGCAAAATCAAGTCAAGATAAATAAGATCAGATTAAAGTTCATCTGGGTTAATCTTGACAAGGAAACAGGAAAATATAAAGGTTCTTTGAGGCACATAGGTTGAGAGTACTGCGCAGTATGTACTTTGTCATGGCAGAACTTGAGGCTAATGCCTTTGTCTTAAAGTGGAACAATTACTGGACTGGAAGAAGACTTTGACCCAGTTTGTGATGAGTAGTGCAGGCCTG
Organism: Machaerirhynchus nigripectus; assembly: GCA_013397975.1. Classification (NCBI taxonomy): domain Eukaryota; kingdom Metazoa; phylum Chordata; class Aves; order Passeriformes; family Dicruridae; genus Machaerirhynchus; species Machaerirhynchus nigripectus. Next base: position 302,198 of record VZRQ01005510.1, on the reverse strand, counting down.
TGGACATCCTGAGTGCTTGGAGGTCCAAATTTTATGGGGTATTCATTGAACTTTCAGTATGCTTACATGATTTGTCACACAGTGTTTTATATTGTACTGAAATAACCAATGTTACACTTCCAGACTTCTCCTTGTCACCTGCAGGCTGCCAAAAATCATCGCTCTTCTTTCCCAGTGCACAGCTGCTCTGATTCTCAGTGTCTTTTGCAACACACAAAATGTGCAAAGAAATCCACTCAAGCATCTCACAAACTTGTGTTGCTCAGTGTTAAGCAGGATTGTGGTGCTAGAGGTCCCCAGGTGAGACTGACAGATGTCACCAGGGTCTGGATTAGAGAGGCACAGTTCACCTGCCTGCTCTTCTGCCCCTCTTTGACTTGGATACATTTAGGAGAGAGGACTTTGCAAAGGTGGTTGCAGTGCTGTGGATCTGGTTTGCTCTCTCCACATAAGTCATCGTGGTTTCTTGAGATTTTGAGCTTGCTGGTGTGAGGCTGCAGGGTTTCCTTGGTGTTTTGGTGTGAGGCAGTTCCTGGGGACTCTGCTGAGTCTAAAGCCTGTTTCATGGTCGTGGTGTCTGAGGGACAGGCTTCAAAAGGAGCCTGGTGTCCTTTCTGTCATGTTCTTTTTGTCAGGGAGAAGGTGGGCAAGGACAGGCAGATGAAAAACGTCCCACAAAAGGACTTGGCCTCAGACTTCTCCCCCAGAGAAAGAAACTGCCCGAAACACAAAACAAGGAAATAGAATATACTGTGCTATGGTCACTAGAAGTTCAGAGGGCTCAAATTCTCCTGATCTCCAGGAAAGGATCGCTTCCCTGCTACACTTCTGGTAACACTGACACAAGGAACTGAAGGCAGAGGGGGTCTATTAAAATGTGAAGGTGGAGCTCTTGTCCAAAATATGTGCCATATCCAAGTGACTTCTGACTTTTGCAGCTGACCTGAGCAGCATTCAAGGCTTTAGAAGCCTTGAAGAACAGTAAAAGGAAGGATGGAAAGAGAAACGAGATGCAACATGGATTTGGCAGAGCTAGAATTTGCAGAACCAGCTTACTCTAATCTGTTCAAAGTGTACATTTCTGAAAGTTTCTCCATTGCTTCTGAGATGACGTGGGAGCAGTGGCTGCTTGCAGGAATAAATACGTGATAGTAAGAGGCATTCCGTGCCATTTGTGAGCCAGCTGAATCTTCCCACAGGTTGTGGGTGGGCACACTTAATTTCTAGGTACATAACTGAAAGCTTAAATTTGATGGACTCAAAAAAGCCCCCACTGAATACAATGTGAGATGGGAATTCCTGGTCAAAGGACTCTGGGGTGACATAATAGAAATGGTCAGAGAAATACAAGAAATCCACAAAGGCAGGGACTGACAATAAGAAGTACTTCTTAAAGCCAGGGGAAGGTGATGCTAGAGAGGCTGTACATTAGAGAAACAAAAAGAAGTTATGCACATGGGACTGGAAATGCAGAGCACTGCTTATGAGCAAAAACCCAGCTCCTGTCTGGTGTAGCAGAACAAAGTTTAGTGAAGATGACAATGTTATCCAAGCACCAGGAGACTTTACCGTGATAAAAAACACTGGTGCAAGAACAAGTATTTCTACACTGGACATAAATCTCAGGCAACAACTGAGATGATAAAATACCAGAGAAACGAGATCCTGAAAAAAATCCTCCAGCATCCACACTCCTAGTTTACAAGAGGAGTCTGAGGGATTATATACCACAACCCCCAGGGAGGGCTCAGACCCACAGTGAATGTTCCACCAAGCTCTAGGGAATACTGCCAGCCTCGTTAGGCTATTGCAGATGTTCACAGAGCCACATCCAGAGATCTCTCTAGAAGGGAGGAAATGAGAGCATAAGAGCAGAAAAGAAGGAAGATGACATGTTTGGAGGAAATCCCATGAACAGCCTGACCTACTCCACTGCCACAACATTGCCTACTCCTCCCTGATGCTGTCCAGAAACTGAATCCCACGTTTCAAGTGCCGTCTGCCTTCTCAGGGTCTATGCTAGTCACTCCCAGTCTTCTTATCTCCATCCATCAACTTGCTAATCTCTTCCAGGAAGGCTGATAAACCACCCTTCCCACTCCTGCCCTTGGGTCTCTGCTCTCATCCATCACACACCCAGAAACACAACATCCTTTCCCATATGGACCTTTTATCCCCACCATGTGCACACAAGCACACATCATCCTTTTGAGTCCAGCTATCTCACTCCTCCAGCAAAGTTCTCTGATGATTCACAGACCCAAGTTGGCCACAGCTTTCAACGTGATTTCCCAAAGACCAAAAAGTCTCTGAAGTCCAAAAACCAGCCTTGTTTTCTTTCTATTTCTACAAAATTATTTAATATTTTAAAGTATTAGAAGTCTAGAAATGAAAGGATTGTCAAAAGGTCTCAACCACCCACCAGTTCTCATCAGGGTGACTTCTTTCTTTCTCAGGCTGACTTCCCAAGTTGCAGCAACCCCTTGAACTTCCCCTTTTGGGATCCTGCAAAAGGCTTCTGTGTCACTGGGAGCGTTTGGCACTATGTCTGCTCCTCCCAGCAGCCTGCCAGCATCCTCTGAAGAAAGTGTTTAAGTGTTTTTTGAACTACTGACCATTGCTCTTAAGATTAGGAGCAAAGAGCAAACTCTTATCCTCAAACAGCTTCCTCCTGGAAGCTGGTCCACATTTTGAATCCTGGATGCTGTTCTGGTCCTCATATTCCTTGTCCTCACAGCCCAGAAATGTTCCACTTACATGGGAAAGATTCAAAGAAGAACAAAGACTATAGAAGGTTTGGGGAAAAAGAAACCAAGACACTGCCACCCCAGAGAGCAGTGACTAGGGTGGGATAAGATAGAGGTCTACAGTATCTCCATTGCCAGGAGGGCAGCACTTGAGCATCTCTTTGAAAAAATAATGGAGGGTGTAAAATTAATCAGTTGGAATCAGGCTCAAAATAAAAGAAGATAGGTCATATTCCAGAAGAACTTGTAAAACCATGGAACTGCACAAAGAGGGATAAGAGACGGATAGTTTAGAATTAGAGAGAAATCATGGAGTCAGGAACAGCCCTCAAGGTAAAAATGACCAGCACAACAAGGAGCATCAGAAGGAAGCATCATGAAGTTTACCTTGTTCTGACTCTTCTCTGGACAGCTGCTTGTAAATACTCTTGGAGGCAAGATTCGTGGTCTGAAACCAGTCTGCTGTTCCCGTAGACCTCACAGAAAGTTCCTGAGCAAGAACTGTGAGACCAGTGGCAGAATTCACCCTGCTTCCAGCACGCAGCTCTCACCTCCCTCCTGTGCCGCTCTAAGCTGGCGTCGCTGCGTTCCGCAGATGATTCCTGGATGGGACAGCAGGCCACTTAACACTCCCTGCTGCTTGTCATTTTTGCCACAATGTTCTTGGAACAGTCTTTTCCAACTCAAGGCAGCCATTTCCACCCCAGATACACCAGCATATAGATATTTATAAAATAAGTATTCTATTTGTTGATTTATTCATTATTACATGTATGATATTTACAGTATATCCTACATTCAGCTGTTATTTTGAGGAATATTCCAAGTAAAGATATTCATGTGCACACCACAGTATTGCTGCCACAGGTACCAACAGAAACCTGAGTGTTCATAGCTCGGATCTGCAAGGTTTTCCAGGCAGAAAGGAAAATTTTAAAGCATCACAATTACTGTAAGCCCAAGAAATGAAGCAAGATGGGCAAACAATTTTAGGCAAATGTGTTACAAAGCAACACTCGTGGAAACTGATGCTGTGATTAAAAAGCTCACAAGCTTGGATGGCAAGAGAAGTGCTAGACTAGTGGATAAGCAGTACCTTCAGCCAAGTTGGGTTCCTGGCTCTGTTGTAAAAGCCAGACCTCTTGTCCTGTTCAGGCCTCTTCCCCATGGTTACAGGCAACACTTTCTCCCTTTGAATTGCTCTGTACTGGTTTCTCTCTGCAGCACTTGCTTAAGTGATGACAAGCAGGAATTCTGATGAGTGAAAAACCTGTGAACCACCTGACCAGATACTGAATTGGGGCTTTAAAGTCATGCTTTAAAACTACACACCATGCAGTATATGCCACCAGCTTCAGCAGCTTCCCCATGATGTGAAGCCAGGACTTTGAGTTGTACTTGAGTTAGCTGTTACTCACATAGGACTGTAATACCATAGAATCATTTAAGTTGGAAAAGGCCTCTAAGATCGAGTCCAACCATTAACCCAGCATTGCCAATTCCACCATTAACCATGTCCCCAAGGGCCAAATCCATGCATCTTTTAAATACTTGCAGGGATGCTTGCTCCACCATGTCCCTGGACAGCCTGTTCCAGTGCTTGACAATCCTTTCAGTGACCAAATTTTTTCTTAGTATCCAACCCTCCTTAGTATCCAACCCCCTTCCCTGGGGCAGCTTGAGGCCATTCCCTCTTGTCACTTGTTCACCTGGGAGAAGAGACCAACCCCCACCTGGCTACACCCTCCTGTCAGGTCACTGTAGAGTGTGATAAGGTCCCCACTGAGCCTCCTTTTCTCCAGGATAAACACCTCCAGCTCCCTCAGCCACTCCTCACAGGGCTTGTGCTCCAGGCCTTTCACCAGCTCCACTGCCCTTCTCTTGATGTGCTCCAGCCCCTCCATGTTTCTCCTGAACTGAAGGGCCCAGAACTGAACACAAGATTTGAGGTGCAGCCTCACCAGTTCCGAGTACAGGGGGACAATCCCTGCCCTGGTCCTGCTGGCCNCCTCTGCAGAGCCTTCCTGCCCTCCAGCAGATCAGCACTCCTACAAAACTTGGGATCCCCTCATCCAGCTCATCAATAATGATATCACACAGGACTGACCCTACTGCTTACCACTGGGGGACACCACCAGTGAGTGGCTGCCAACTGGATTTAACTTCATCCACCACCACTTTCTGGGCCATCACCCAGTTTTTTACCCAGCGAAGAGTACCCACATCCACACCACGGAAAGCCAGTTTCTCCAGGAGATGCTGTGGGAAACAGTGACAAAGGCTTTGCTGAAGTCCAGGCAGACACATGACCAGCCTTTCCCTCACCCACTACATGGGTCACCTTGTCACAGAAGGAGGTCGGGTTGGTCAAGCAGGACCTGCCTTTCATAAACCAACGCTGGCTGGGCCTGATCCCCTGGTTGTCCTGTCCATGGTGGCACTCAGGATGATCTGCTCCATGACCTTCCAGGGTGCTGAGGTCAGGCTGACAGGCCTGTAGTTCCCTGGATCTTTCTTCTGGCCCTAACTGTAGATGGGCATCATTTTTGCCAACCTCCAGTCAGCTGGAACCTCCCTGGTGAGCCGGGGTTGCTGGTAGTGATGGAAAGTGGTCTGGTGAGCACTTCCACCAGCTCCCTCAGTGCCCCTGGGTGGATCCCACGTGGCTCATGGACCTGTGTGCATCCCAGTGGTGCAGCAGGTCCCTTACCATTTCCCCTTGGGTCATGGGGGCTTCATTCTGCTCCCCACCCCTGTCTTCCAGCTCAGGGAGCTGGGAACCCTGGGAGCAACTGGTGTTGCTGTTATAGACTGAGGCAAAGAAGGCAGTAAGTACCTCAGGCTTTCCTGCTGCTTTGTCACTGTCTCCCAGCACACCCAATAAGGGATGGAGATTGTCCTTAGCCCTCCTTTTGTTGCTGCTGTATTTATAGAAACTGTTTTACATGGCAGTAGCCAGATTATGTTCTAGTTGGGCTCTGGCCCTTTCAATGTTCTCCCTGCATAATCCCACAATGTCCTTGTAGTCCTCCCAAGTTGCCCCTTCTTCCAGAAGTCAGAAACTTCCCTTTCTTTCCCAAGTTCCGGCCCAAGCTCTCTGTTCAGCCAGGCTGGCCTTGTTCCCTGCTGGCTCATCTTTCGGCACATGGAGATGCCCTACGCCTGTGCCTTGTGCCTTTAAGATTTACTTCTTGAAGAGTATCCAATGTTCCTTGATTCCTTTGCCCTTCAGGACTGCCTCCCAAGTGACTCTGTTGCTAAGCATATGTTAACCAAGGAAAAAATGGCATTTTAGATCACAGAAATTCAGAGACCCACGTTATCATGAAATATGAGTCTCTGTGTTATCTGACCTTGTCTGCTGGAAATTGGCAGAATCCCCAAAAAAATGAGGAGGGGGAGTAGTTTACTTGCCATCAAGAAGGCTTATTCTTTCATCTCTTGTGCATACCATCTACAGAGTATTAATGTTCCTAAGAGGCTGGAAGTTATGAATCAAGTTTGGTATAAAATTATTTTTCTTCATTTGTTATCTGCGAAGTATCCAACTGCCTTGTCTGAGTCCTTCCATTCAGCACCTGCAGGAGACTAAGCTGAGTACAAAAGAAATGTGACTTGAAGGCCAGACACGAGAAAAAATTTAAGTAAGCTATTCTTTATGCTTTTCCATGATGTCTCAGATTGTTATCAGAAGCCAAGGACTTCAGGGAAAGATGTCCCAGACAGAGGCACCATAGAGGAAGGGGGAACTGTCTGGCTTATACTCCTTGCTGGGCACCTAAAGCACTAAAGAAATCTAGGTACTAAACCTGAATAATTTCCGAAGATGCAGCAGTGATTCTGCCCTCCGTGGTTTAGGAAACCCAATCCCAGTTACGTTCCAACAGACAACTCCAAATGCTGCTAAAAGAGTTTATTAAAGACCATACTAACAGTTCTCATAACAATGGCACGTACAATGATTCAAAATCATGACAAATAGCGTGGAGTTTTGAAGAGCATTATTATAACACGCCATGGACAAGAACAAAGCAGATGTGTTGTCTCAGAACTCTACAAGCAGGCCCATGAAATACAGGAGTCACATCATACAGCTACACAAGTGTCAGAGAAAATAAAAAGGAAAAAAAAAAAAGTCATTCAATATGCAGTCCTTGAATTTATTGACAGTATTACAGTACTTTATGGGCAAGGACTGGCTTGTTCCAGCTGCACTTTCCAGAGCACAAGGGCAGCTGGAAAAGCAAAAATATCCCCAATAGAAACCCTCCTACAAACATGCCTCAGGTGCAATCACCACTCCGGACCTTCCTGTTTACAAATTTTCAGTCAGAAATTCTGACCTCCCTGCAATTACTTTGCTCAGGACAGAGTCTTGTTTTTTAAGAAAACAAAAGCAGGATGCTTCTTTAAGACAGTGCAAAAATATTTCAATGGTATTGTCAATGGTGTTATAAGATTAATGACAATCAACATGGATCAACCACAGCACGGCCAACAGCATCTCCGAGATCAGAAGCGAATGGACGTGCTGCCCCTTGACCAGCACTCCAGACTGAGGGCTTGCAGAGGGGAGCTGTGTGCCTCTCTCCCGAGCAAGCCATCATTTCTGGGTTCATAGTGAGGAATGGTCTTAGCTACTCCAGGGTAATAAAATGCTACAGAAAGCCTGCGATATTAAATTATCCAATCCTCTGTCAAACACTAACAAAAGAATATTGAAGTGGAAAAAGCACATAGCAGCCATGTGATTCGTCATGGCTCTACCTCTACGATTCTAATGCTGATCCCTTCCCGACCGTGTCGGTCACGGCAGCCCGAGCGTGCCTTACGGAGCTGAGCAGCTTACAGCACCCCCACGGCCATCAGGGACTCCCAGCAGCACGTGGGGATTTGTATTCTCCGAGACACACCAGCTAATTACAGCAGCAGGGCAGCTGCAGCCTGCTCCCAGCGCGCTGCCTTTGCAGCCTTTGGCTACGAGATCTCAGGCCCCACCCCGGGCTCGTGGCCCCGGTGTCGCCCGCGCTCACAGCAGCACATCCATGGACGTACATTCAATCGGTGTGCCTCTTCAGAGCCATCTGCAACCTCTTTTTTAAGCAGATGTTGAGGTGTCTGTATATCACGTTGGCATAATCTGTGTCAGAAGATCCCCAGGCAGCTCCACAGTACGTGAATTCAGTGAGAGAGAACTGTGCTTTGTCAACCCCCCCCCCAAATCATCTCCTCCCAACTTCCACACAGTTGTGTGTTTGCATCGTAGTGTGATTACGCAGAACCTTTTTAATGCCTGCCAGATTCAGAGGATAAAATCACAGTGCTGCATATCAACAAAACCCAGCAACTCCAGCCTCCAATATAAAATAATTTATATACACAAAGCAGAATTTACATGTTAAATAAGAAGAGATTGTCTCATTCTCTACGGTGTCTTACCCAGCTACTAAAAAATAAATAATTCACATCAGATTGATGGATTTGTTTCCTATACAGCACACGTGCGCTATCGGAGCTGACAAAGACAACATGAAAAAAACCTTTTGCAATTAATAAAAGAGAATTGTTGAACACTTGCACATATTGGCACAAGGCAGAAGAGAAAAGGGAACATTACACAGCTCAGCTCAGGTGCCTTCCTCTGTGGAGCGGGACTCAGATTTCAGCTTCACAAATTCCTTGGCAACTTCATCATTGGTTCTCTGAGAGAGAATCCTCAGGATCGTGAGTCCAGTCTCATCCATGTGAATTCTGCGCCCGAGGGGGCACCAGCAAGCACAGCTTCCTTTGTCTGCTATATCTCTGAGCTGCATCACTGCTATCCCCAGAACCCGGTCCTCCCGGGCAAAGCAGTAATCCTTCACACAGACTTGGAGCTCATAGGCATCAGGGCCGTCTTCATTCCCCAGGATGCTGAAAAACACACACAAGTTCATTTACAGTGTCTCGAGTGCAAAACAAAGGTGCCAGCAGCTGACTGGAGGGCTCCGATAAGTCACAGAAAACTCCTTTCTACAGAAAACCCTGGTCAGAAAGAGAGAAGTAAAACCTACAGCATGTGGGCATTTTTGCCAATTCACAGCAGATAAAGCAAACCTGGTTACTCAAGAAGAAAAAGCGAACAACCCCTTTCAAGCTGCCTTTGCAACTTGTGTGTGTGTTAGTGTGTGTCTTAAACTGTGAAATGAGAGGAGTGGGAAATGTTAAAGCCATGCGAATAGGTTTTCAACTCAGATGACTTTAAACACTTCTGCTTCTGCTAAGGGTTGCTTCATTTCAGAATTACTATTTTAATTAGATGAAGTCTTTGTAAAGATTCAGGACCTTCCATTAATGCGAAAGCTAGTAAAAATAAATCCCCAACCTTCCTGATGTTTCTAAAATTAAAAGAATAAAAGGAACAGAATCTCTTCACTTAAGAGGAAGCCTGCCTTTCCTCACAGAACAGAACAATTACATGAACACGCCCTTCTCCCTCAGACGTTTATAGCCTTTTCTTGGTCAGTTCTGCTCATCTCATTTTTATAGGTACACCTGAGAGAGCTCAAGCCTGCAGCTCCCTCTGTTACGCCTCCCAAGAAGGAATATGTCTTTCCATGTAATAATGAAAGAAAATGAAATAAGAAGAGATCAATACTCAGTGCTGACAAACACTGCAATTTTAGCAGTGCAACTTACTACCAATTCCAAGGGCTGTATCCCTGGAAACGAGTTCCAAAAGCATGTCCCACAGGTCAAGTTGGGATAAAAACGCACATTAAGATTAAGAAATAAATAAAAATGAACTTTTACCCTCAACTCTACCAGTAAAAAATACTAGGTTTATTAAAATGACAGAGCACAGTAAAATATGTTCACAGGACAGACAGAGTATTTCAGAAAGTAGCCGGAGGACACTGCTGGTATAGAACAGACCTCAGCATCCCACCCGCAGCAAAAGCTTCCATAATCCAGCTTTTCTGCCAAGACACCAAAGACAGGACCAAGCTACTGATTCATGTACTCTTCTCATGTACTCTGAGCAGGCTGACTGGGGACACTGGAAAACCCTATCTGTCCTCTGCATCTGCACTTGCCACGCCAGATCCCCAGCATATTTTTCACACTTACAAATGAAAGGTTTCATTGTATTTTGGAGCCCAGTTGTTGCTCTTTGACTTGGTTGTGAACTTCCTCTTCTTGTCACTCTGGTGGGGCCCAATCATGGTGATTTCAACAAACGGACGGAACATGCCAGATGTCTGCCACTTCAGGTCGTTGGCTGCCACAACTGGAAAAGAGAGTCACAACCTGGTTTACAGTAAATACTCATTTGTACTCATTGCTCTGGACATCCTTCAGCTCTGCCCTGCTTTCAGTTTCTTGTTTCTAACTCAAAACATGACAGTGTCACAACACACATGGGCAGGACTTTTTTGTAATGCAGGGATATGCTTTTCTGATCTAGTTTGTGTTCTGTGAAGGGAATTTAATGTTTGGGACAGCACGTAACTTCTGACATATGGATTGTCAAGAAATAAGCCCAAGAAAACAGGCATTCCTGCAGCTCCGGGCAGGCTGCCCTGACAGTTCCATGCTTACATCACCTTTATGTGTGGGATAAGAAAAAAAAGGGGCATTTTAGAGGCCAATATTAAGGTCTCTGTTGAAAAGGGAAAATGGGACTGCAGGTAAGACAAACAAAGCTGTGGGTGGTTCCAGGATCCAGACTTTAATTAGCTTTTAATTCTCATTCTATCTCAGGTCACTGCAGGGAACAGACTGAAGCAGAGGAAATAGCTCTGAAAATCAGCTTTTGCACTTCCGTGTAGATTTAACCAGAAGAGAGGCCTGAAGAACTGTTTATATAAATCTTCAGAGGAAATTGAAGTAGTTAAATACGCTGTATTCAAGTAAAGGAGATGAAGGAGGAAAAGGAACCCTGCGATGAATCACTGCTTTGGTTATTTTCAGAGGAGCTGTTCGGGACCAACACGGCCTTCAGGGCGGGGGAGAGGAGCCTCTGAACTCTCACTGGCTCTGTGATCTCCGGGTGTGCACTGAGCAGTTTCACAAGATCAGCCTGCCCCGTTCTCTGCAGCACAGACTAAACTGTGGCGCCTGGAGAGAGCCATCATCTGATTTCTGTTTACTTGCACACATCGCTGCCAATAAACAACCGGGCTATGCACGGCCATGTCACTGGCTGGACAAGCTCATTTGCTGTTTCTCTACGTGTCCCTGATGTGAAACAGGGATAACAATTCTGGCCTGAGATCTCACGAGCTAACACAGAACTATTCTGACTGCCAGCTGGAGATTCGCCCCGGCGAGCCTGAGCAGCAGCACGTGCTTTGCCATACCTTTCACCGTGACCTTGTGCTCCCCAGTTCCTGGGTGGGTGTACAGGTCAATCTGGATGGACACTTCTCCCACGGGATCATCCACACCGGAGCCTGTGGGAAGAAAATCGACACCCCCCACCCCGTGCACACATGGATTACTGGTTTTTGGCCCAAGTCTTCATGGCCTCAGGAAGACAATGTGGTCTTTTCACAGCACACCTCCCAGAGCCAGCTTCTCAGCACCGAGAATGTCACGGTAGTGCAAGATAACATCAGGCTCACATGCCCAACACACATAAACACCAACACTTCTTCCACTCCACCGAAGACTGCATCCTATTGAGAACACCACTGAGGATTTCGAAAGAATTTAAAAGACCTAACATTCAACAGTGGACCTTCACAGGGACCAAGGATTGTTCAGAGGTTCCTGCCAAGCTACCGTGTGTACATGCAGGCATTCCAGTGGTGGGCATTGGCATTCCTGTCTGCCCAGGGAAGAAGGGAGGATAAAAAAAACCTCAACAACAAAAGAAAAAGGAGGAGAGGACATCACACAACAGAGGAAATTTACAGGAAAAAAAAGATATAGGTATTAGTGATTTGCACAAAGCCACAGTGCAGTCTCACCCTCCAAGAACCTTTCTGCATGTTGTACATCACTTAAAAATTGTCATCCTGACTGCCTATCTGCTTCCCTTGGGAGCATGATGAGAACCCCTTCTTTGCTGTGCATCAAAAATGTCGAGAGAGCAGCACTCACAATTTGCATACTTATTTCCCTTTATCAATTAGCCATGGAGAAAACAAGATGTAGCTTCTGAAGGGGAAGATAACAGGTTGGTAACAGAGGGAGATCTCATGAACCTTACAATTCATATATTATGATTTTTTCCACTTTTAAACTTTTAATCACAATTATCATAATGTAATACGTGGAAATGACATTTTCCTGGGTAATACAATTAAGATGTCATGTGAATTACAGAAAACGACTGCTTTGCAAAATGAAAATCAAGTTTTGATAAGAGAGCGAGATTGATTTGACTTTCTCTTTGATAACTGCCTGACCTCAGTTTGACAATTAGCAATGCTGTTATAATCAAGGTGCTTAGAGGGTAATTGGTACCTACAAACAGCAGTTATTTTGTCAAATTTGAGGGTAAGATACATTACTGAGTGAAAAACTGGTCTGTTTGAAATTCTAGATAAGGAGCTTGAAGGATATCATTAAACAAACATTTTGATTAGACTGATCTAACAAGTCAACTTCCACAAGAATGGTCTGGAGGCAGCAAAACCACTCATTTAAAAACCAAGAGGTTGAGAGCTACCTGTGCAATTCTCTGAGGCAAATCACATGCCACAGAACTGTAGGCAGTGAAAGTCACATTAATATACAAGTATCTGAGCAACCAAAACAGAACCTCAAATTATTACCTCAGGGTAGGTTCTCATTCTTGACCTGAGTACATTAAACAATCTTTAGGCTGTAACAAATATCATCTTGAACGTACTGTTTCCTCCCTGCTTAGAAGGGCAATGCTGCTTTTTTTCTGTATATAAGCACAGAGCTTTAAAATTGGTAGGCTTAATTATTGACCTGACCCATTTGATGGTGTGGATCTGCCATTACACTGTTGGCATTTGCCACAGGAACAAAGAGAAGTACAAACAGTGTGGCCACAATCCACAGAAACATCAGCCAACAAACACTCAGGTCTTCACTTGATTGATCTTTACTGTAATTAATAGGTTATAAAGGAGATGCTGATGCCCCAGAAGAATGAGAACAGAATCATCCAATTACCTTTGAAGAAGACAAAATTTACATTACAGTTTTTCCTGCCTTCATTTTTGTCTTTTCATACAAAAATCTTGTTCCATGAACTGAAAACTTCAGAGACAAAAAAACACTCTGAAGACAGACAACAAAAAATATTCTGAGCATGTACAACTGTGTGCATACACATACTTGTACATTTAGTGACAAGCAGATTTAATTCTTGACATGAAAGCCTCATTGGTATTGCAGTACTGAAAGGTGAAACTGCAGAACTGAGCTTGTGCAACGGGTTATAGATGTGTTTTACCTGAGATAATAAAAAGACTTTGGACAGCAAAAAAAAAAATTAAGAGATGAAACACTGCAAGACTTAATACTTAGGGGTCTCCCGAGCATCCAGACCTTTAGCTACCCCCCCTTCAAGCCAGATGCTTCAAGCTTGGCCATAACCTTGAGTGCATATCAGACATTCCCATGTATTACAGTAGCCTCCCTCAGCAGACCACATGCATGCAAGTCCAGGACTTGAAACACACACCCCATGATAAAGGCTAGGGGAACAAGTCTGCAGCATCTTCCAAAAACCAGTCCATTTTCAAGACAACTTTCACATCCCATGAATAAATCTCAAGCTTGGGAACAGGCTCTCAGGCAAGGTACAGACTTCTAAACCACACCACCAGCGGTTCAGTCTGTGGGATGCAAGCATTCGGAGGAAGTTCACTTCTATAAGGGAACTACAGGGAACAGGACTCTGGAAAAGGTTTCTGAGCATGGGCAAGATGACTTCAAAAGCAAGGCAGTTGGGTAATGTTGTTATGGTAACAACATTAATCTTGAACATACCCTTATCAGGAAGAACGTCCTCATTAGCGGTAAACCTTACACCTTTCCCATCATGCACTGAGACATGAATTCAAAAGGCAAGAAAGCAAGCAGGATAAAGAGAGAAGAGTATGAATTACAACACAATTAGCAATGTTGCTTAAACACAAGGCAAATATTCTAGCTCTTAACAGACAAAATATCCTCCTAGATCTTCTGCACCAGACTTTGGAGAGCAAGGCTGTCTGCAAGTAAGGCACGGTCTGGGTTAAAACCAGAAATTGTGCTGGCATAACTAAACTGCAGCCCTGATCCAAACCTGCAGAGCAAACATTTAGCAGCATAGTGCCATAGAAGCCTACAGTAATGAAATGAAAGCAGTAGGTACCTCACAAACTGGAAGGTGCAACCACTGAGCAGAGGAGTAAGAGATGGAAAGAGGATTTAAATGATTCTGCATGAAGCCATGTCCTCCCGTGAGCTCGTGGGACTTAGGCAAAGGGAAACCTCAGTCACAGAGCTCTGGTAAGCATATGTCAGCTGTAAATAGTGGTGCTGTCCCTTCTATCCCTCCAGCCTGCGTGCAGCTCTCCAAACCCATATACCAGCTGTGGTTAATGAGAAGGGTAAGCAAGTATCCTTCTTTAGCCCCAGTCCCAGGACACAGTCACAGAACCACACAATAAGCTGAGTTGGAACTGACCCACAAGAGTCATTGAGTCCAGCTCCTGGCGCTGCACAGGACCACCCCAAGAGTCACACCTTGTACCTGAGAGCATTGTTCAAACACTTCTTGAACTCTGTCAGGCTTGGTGCTGTGACCACTTCCCCGGGGAGCCCGTGCCAGTGCCCAACCACCCTCTGGGTGAACGACCTTTTCCAGCTATCAAACCTTAACCTCCCCTGACACAGCTTCATGCCGTCCTCTCGGGTCCTGTCACTGGTCACCTGAGAGAAGAGATCAGTCATGCCTTTCTCAGAGATATCCCAGCACTGATTCTGCAGATACTAGGTGGCGTAGCTCAGATCTTTTATTCCCCAAACAGGGTCCAAAATTCTCAAGCCTACTAATGTACAAGATGCTGATTTGTATCAGTGGCCTACCATGCCCAATACTTGTTCCCTACAGTGGCTTAGACTAAGTCACAAAGAAATGTCATCAGTCAGCTATGAGATTTAATGATGACCTCGTAATATGTGTGTATTATTCCCTAAAGCCAGAGCTTCATTCTTTCTAAGCTTCTTAAAAAATACATAAATACCCATGCACCCACTTCTGTGGCAGCCCTGTATATTCCTGCTTCTGAGAGATAATAACGTTCCATTTTCTTTGTGTTTCTGCTAAATACTTGCCCTCAGTGAAGTTTTACAGCCAAATCATGCATTGCCTGAAGCTGCTTTCTCATACCAGCTTTGAATTTGTCCGTTTTGTGACTTCAGTGACTTTCTTTCTCTAATTTTAAGTACTCCTGACTGTAGCATGGACTGCAGAACATCAGTGCTGCATACTTCCTTGTATCTTAGTTCATCATGACAATTTAGCAGTATCCACATAAAAAACTACCTTCAGTTCATGGTTTGGATATATAATGGGAAATACGTGCAGAGAAGAGCAAAGACTGTAAGCACTCAAGTGTGCACTCAAGTTCCCCGTTAAAAAGTGGTTTGTGTAAGTGATGGCAACAGCCAGGTTCCTGCAGTCCCTACTGGATGGAGCAGTCTTTGACCTGTCTGGCCACTGGATGTCATCGTTGCTCTGCTGGGACACAGCGACAGGACCATTCTCTCAAAGGTACTGATCCTTTATTTAGTTTCAGTGTTTTCATGTAGTATGTTTCAACAAAAGGAAGACTAGACTGTGCTGCTGAAGGCAGGGAACACAGAATCGCAGAGCCATCATGGCTGGAAGAGACCTGCAAGGTCATCTAGTCCAACTGTCAACCCAGCACCATCAAAATCATCCCTAAACTATGTCCCCAAATGCCACATCCAGACACCTCTTGTACACTTCCAGAGACGGTGACTCCACCACGTCCCAGGGCAACTTATTCCAATGTCTAGCCACCTTTTCAATGAAAAAAAAAATTCTGCTATCTAACCTGAATCTCCCCTGGCAAAAGTTCAGGTCATTTCCTCTCATCCTTTCACTTGAGACATGGCAAAAAACACCAACTTGCACCTCACTACAACCTCCTTTCAGGTAGTTTCAGATCCACTCTGAGCCTCCTCTTCTGATGAATCAACCCTCCAAAACGAAACCAAACTTTTCCTTTGGAAATAAACCTTGTTTTGCTCATGAAATCTCTGAACTTTCCACGCTGCTAGGGGAATGACAGTATCAAGCAGCCTCATTTGCACACAAGGTATGTATGTAAGTATGTAAGCTAGGGAGTGCTTTCCCCTTGATCCTGAGGCTTGGTGTGATGGCATGCTGGCAGAGTTAGTACAGTCTGTGAGGTCACCACCTCTCTTTGGCTTGGAAGGATTAAAAGAAAAAGGATCCCATGCAAACAGATGGCAGAAGGACATGCCCATGGAGTTGTATGACTTTGCTGCTGGGATGAAGTAGCTTAATGGCAAGGCTTTTAATTTAACAGCCTGAAAACTTAAAAATACCAATTTTGGTTTAGACCCAACCCCTAACAGCATCTGTCTCCTCTTACTGAGAATAGTGAGATTCATAGTCAGCCAGTGAAGGTCCTTGACTAGAGACCAAATTTTTCAGTACAATAATATGGAGATGTTCACATGAAACCAATGAAATTAACTGTTTACCCCTCCAAAATCAATGAAACAGCACTACTAAGCCATAAGGCTTCTCAGAGAGTCACCAAACACTTTGGTGACCCATCCCAGCAGCTTATTAATATGTTGTGATGATCTGTAATCATCTAGCTCCCACATACTCTGTACTGGCTGCAGACAAAACAGTGCATTTGTTGCTCTCCTGAGAGACTTCTCCCTTTACAGGCAGCCTGTAGCTCCGTGAATCACCAAACTGCTGTCACTCAGCCTTAGTCAGGGCCACAGAGGCTGAGCCAGCAGCTGGCCTGTGACCCAGGCACTGACTGGTTTCTGCAGTGGTGTCTTGCTGAAATGGTACCTCACACCACTGTGCCAGTCTCAGTACAGTAACTTCAAATTTCACCTAAGCCACCCACCCACATTAATTCATGGAACGTGACTGTTAAGTGAGGATTGCAGAGAAAAAAAGACCACAAACACCCCAAGCCTTATGTTTCACATACTTCTGCTCTCTCAAAATGTAGTCGTGGAGTGGGAAATAACCCCCTTTCCCTCCTTCCCAGTTTCAAAAGCTCTGAACTGTCACGCTTTCAGAAATGTTACTGCCAAAAGCACTCTGCAAACTGGCAGTACAAGGGAGAGAACTTATGAGCAGAGCCAAGAGCTCCACTGAACTCTGCCAATACAGAAGAGTCTTACCCTGAGCTGTCTGAGATTGGACAAATGTTTTGATGAGAGTGTCCGTGGTCTGAGTGTAGAGGGAGAGAGCATATCGAAGTGACTGCAGGTCTGGACTCTTCTCCAAGAAGGTTTTCTTCAGACCGTTCCCACCAGCATGGAAATATTGCTAAGAGTGAAAAGAAATGGGAAAGGTACTGAGCAAGAATTGCAACCAGCAAACAGCATGTATGTGCAATTGTGTGTACAGACAGGAACAGCTGGAAGAATTCAGAAAACAGCTTCTGTATTGGAAACCCAGCTCCTAGACCAGCTGATACCAACTGCTCATGGCATTCCTCTTCCAAAGCACTTAAATATGAACATGCTGACTCCCAGCACGCCAGTCCCCTGAACCTCTTCAGGTGTAGACAAACATGGCATTATTCCCTTAGAGCCTTTATCACTGTGACAGCAGGGACAGACACCTGCCATCTCCTGAACCGGGATGGGCACTGTCCTCCTAAAAAGGCTTTGGGACGGAGTTAGGGAACAGCAGAGACAGAAACGGAATCACTTACTTTGATTGTATCCAGTGCCAAGTCCAGGACAGCACACTGCTTTGGAGTGAGGCTCCTGGTTTCTTCTCTCACCATATGATCCTGCAAACAACCATTGTATTTGACATGAGAGTGCTGTCAGAGGCTAAAGGAAAAGGAGTCCCCATTATCACCACTTTCTCTGGACTCAGGCTGTATCTATGTGGCGACAGCATTAATTCAGCTGCTCGAGGAATGTTTAATGGAGTCTCTCAGAGTCATTTATTACAGCCTAACTTGAAAATAAACTAATTTTCTCTCTTTCTTGCAGGCATAGGAGACATAAATAAGGAAAGAACCGGACAAAGGTAAGTGACAATTTAAAATCACAGTTTGTCTCTCAAGAAAACCCAAACAAAAGTCTGCCTGCCACCACTGTCATTCTAGAGCAGCCACAACAAAACTCTCCAAATACCACCTAAATCAAGGAATTCTGAGAACTAGACATTAGCCAAAGTTATTACATGTCGTTTGTGGATTTTTTAAACTCTTCCAACTACAAAGGTCCATCATTTGTGTAAAAGAAGAAAAACAAAAGAAAATAGGTTTGCTAAAAGAAGACATTGTTCCCTCTGAGACCCACCAACTCTAACAGCAATAAGCCAGGAATCACTTGGGAAAGAATTCACTTTCCTGCAGTGGAAGCACATTCCTGTTAAGACTCCTGGCTGACTACAAGGATGTGCCATCCTTCGGCATTTCACTAAGCTCTTTCTCTCTGATGCTTAGTCTGGGTCTCAGGGGAAAACAGCATCTTCTAGAAGTCAAAGCTTTGCATAAACCCATATTCTAACTGAGCTGCTGGAGGGTCAGGCCAGTTGACTTCAGGTTGGGTTCTAAAGCATTCATAGGAAAGCTGCAAGCCAATCAGGCAAAGGCTACTGATCCCTACTTTAACCATATCATAGCCTCCCTCGACACCTTCCAGGAGACACACCTGCTACATTGCCTCTGTGTACAGCACACCTAGTGTGTGGCATCATGTGCACGTTTCACAGGGACAGACCTGCTGCCTATCTTGCAGCTTGCTGATTCTTCACACTGCCTGGTGCTGTCCCCATTCTTTATCCATTGCAACCCATCTCCTGCCTGATGGAGACAGGGCTCTCTGCAGTCTAGGGGCAGCACAAGGCATTTGCCACACTTCTCACAGACATCTAGCTATCAACTTTACAAAGTGCAGCCTTGAACTGCACAGAAGATGCCTCTCAAGTTGTCAGTTTCTCAGACAAGTTCACACCCTGCTTTCTTGAGTAGCAGAGATGTGCCTCGACACACCTCTTCCCCCCATGGGACATCCCTGGTCTGGGAACTGTGTGCAGGGGCACAGTACTCAGCTGCAGTGTGTTTTCTGTTGTGATATGCTGTCCTGAGGGGAGCAATGGCTCTCCTCCCTCTTCTTTGTGAGCTGGGGGTAATTCAATTGAAGATGATGTGGCTTCACACTTCAGTACACAGAGACTTCAGCACACAGAGGGTAAAGGGTTCTTTTCTCTGTCTGACAGTCAGATTAAGTGCAAAATCAGAGCCAGAGCCTAGGGCCACATTCATAGGAGAGCCCAATTTAGTCAGGTTAGCTGTGTTCCCAAGGCAGAACAACTTTCACATCTGCTAAAACGACTTTCTAGGCCTGCCTGCTGGAATGCCCAAACTGCCACAGAAACCAGGTGGTCAGCACTTTTCTCCCAAACACCTACAGAGCTCATTCAGCCCCATCAGCGGTCACTCCACCCGTGCCCATGCTGTCAATGCACAGCAACACATCACTGCTTTCTCTGAGTTTCCCAGTGTCAGTTTCTTCAACACATTATGTAAAAATAACCCAGAGACTGGACCGGTAATATTTGCACCTACTCAGAGAGGAGCCCACGACTGTCATTTCTGAGCATACCTGCCCTCTGCAAATCCCACACTGTTCCTATAAAGAACTGTGCACAGTGCTACCTTGCACTTCCCAGACTGCCAGCCAGGAGCAAGAAACAAATATTTACATCAAATAGTTTTGCAAGTTCAAGGAGAAGAAGTAAAAAAAAAACAACAAAAACAACCCAAACCAACCCAACAAACTTTTCCTGATCTCTCAGACTCAAACTTGTATTCTCCACAGGTATTCTCAGAAGAAACTCTGCAGTCAGAGCCTGGCTGTTTACTCTGGGGGCAGCACAAGGGAGAGGAGGCAGCTGCTCCCTGCGCCAGTTGCTGGCTATTAAGCAAACTGAACAGAAAGAGTTTGATAATAAGTAGGAAGCAGATATGTGGCACCAAGGAGCCAGGTTTATGGTTGGCTTTCTGAGCATTTTAAAATACATTGTGAAATTGATTCGTCATCAAGACGAGAGCCTGTGCTTGTCAGGTCTGTCAGTTTTCAGCTGAGTTATCTGATTCACTAGGGCTCTGTTCTCCCTGCTCTATTTAAGACCAATAAAGCTTAAAATCCATCCCATAATTTTCCCAGGCTTTTAGTGGAACTGAAAAATGCAGAAGTTTTTTTTCTCAAGAACCATGCCTTCCCTGTTAGCTTGTATGTGCCTGCAGAAACAAAGGACAAAAAATGTAATGTCCACACTTCTTACATGGACTCAAACTCTTGTAACACTCCTATTCTTCTGGAAATTTTTGGACACAATGAGACCAATTTCCCTTATGGTCTCCAAAATTCAGGTGCTTTCACACTTGAGCACAACTGTCTTGCCACATATAAAATCCTATGTACCTGTACTGCTGCAGTTCTATATGTGGATATGCAAATAAAGGCTTGAACACACTCCAGGGTTTGCCTGATTTGCATGATTACGTGCATTTCTAAAATTGCAGTCCAGAGTCACCAAAGTTAAGCTTTACAGGAACTGAACTGAAGACAGGCTGCTGCTGAGGGATGGCCTTCACCTGACCAGTGCAAATGGAAACCAGCAAAGCTTCCAAACCACTCCTGGCAGAATGCGCCCTGTATATGCTCAGAAATTCCAGTCATGAGAAAATAAGGAACAAGTAAAAGATAACAGTGAATTTCAGTGGCCATGCCCAAGAATGCAAGCAAACCACAGGAACTCACAGACTGTTCGTATGACCTGGGGAAAGAAACAGCAAATTCAGAGCTCTGTCCTCAGATACCCAGGAGTACATGTAAAAGGCAAGGATGGCTTCTCTTCCTCCACATGGTGAGTCCATGCTGATGTTTTTGCAAGAGAAAGGGGAAATTCACAGGAAAAGGAGTCACATTTGTATGCTGTGGTTCTGCTGCCACTCTCCCAGGCTGGCCACAAAGCTCCCTTCTCCCCATTTCTCCCATGGAAGCGACACACAGCACTGCAAGCGCAGGAGGCAGGGAAGGAAACCCAATCCTCATGAGCCACCATGTCACCAGGGATGACAGCCTGACCGTGGGAGTGCGTAAGGCCATCACTCAGCACAAGTGACAGCTATTCCCCTGGGGAGCCACACTTGGAGGTTTATGCTAGGTGACTATTAACTGCTATGCTACAGCCTCAAAATGTAACTGGAGAACAGGAGCATGTCTAATGACACACCTGCATGCCCTGATCACTTGCTAGGACTGCTAATACACACTGCCTTAAATTAGCTGTGTACTGGCCACGTAAGCGTGTATGGAAAATGTATCTGCTGGGCAAGGGACTTAGGTGTGTGAAGACAGCTGTATTAAGTGTGCAAGACAAACCCAAAATCCTATAGGAAGGGACAAATCCGTCTTGAAACTGCACTAATCACTTAGAAGAATGTCCTTTGCACTGGGAAGATTTCCCCCATCATGCTCTGAGACAGAGTTCAGGTCCAGCTCCATCTCCCTTGCAGCAGACTGTGCACTGTGACACTTCAGATTTAGACCTCCTCCTCCTCTTGCACCATACCTGTCTTGTAGCACAAGCCCAACCACAGCACAGTGCTGAGTGCTGTAAGGCATCACTATTTTCATACCATTCCTGTCGTGATCAGTGAATTAGTGTTTGATTCGCTTATGATGAGGTGGCGTGCACTTCATAATGCTCATGTCATGCACTGTCACGTCATGCACTGTCAAAACACATCAACAGAGCCTTCATGCTAAATGCCAGCTTGCCTGTGAAGGGAGCCCACGCAGAAGGAATTTACAGACACAGGCTCTCTTCCATAAGCAACTGCTATTTTTGTAACAGTCCATGTAATTCATCTACAGCTAGCACAAGTGTCTTTCCAACCATTAGGGACTCCCTTTTATAAATGGGGATACGGAGGAGCTGGCCAGATATTGAGGAATCTATTTTTTTTCATTTTAAATCAATGTACCGTAAGACTTACCACCGTGTATACAGAAGAGAAAGACTACATTGATGATCAAACCCACAATAAGATTTAACGTTAAGTACTATGCCAATGTTAGTAGAATGCATTTAAAAGCACATTTAATGCATTTAAGGGCATTTCTTTAAGGGAATTTCTCTACAACTGCATTCAGCAACAAACCACTGCAAGCACAAGACATGCTATGCACTACCACACTTCCACGCTTACACACAGCGACATTAACACAAGCCATGCAGGACAATACCTTCAACTTTGACAAGTGTCCCAGTTCCTTAGCAGCACTGAAAATCAACTGTGTGCCCTATGGTTGCAGAAGTTAGAAAAGAAAGGAGGGGGGGAAAACAGGGTTATAAACAAGCTTCACATATTTTTCCTCTGAGCAAGTCAAGTCAGTTCACAGCAACTTTACATAACCACCCCAAGGCCAGGCACAAAAACTGGACTCCTTGCCAGTTTATTACCTAGAACAAACCCTGGCATTTCCGTGGATACCACATCAAGAGCTGTTTCAGAGCACAGTGTCTTGCTAACCAGTTAATTCTTGCTTACAGCAGCCACTCAATCACACAGGATGAACCTTCAAATGGATTGCACAGGCTTGGGGTGTAGGCCATCTCCAAACACTCCTTTGGATTTCCCATCTAAATACACATGAAGTCAGCAAAGACTGGCCAAAGCAAAAGATCAACAACCCCAAGATGATGAGAACCCCTCTACAGAGGTAGTGCCCAATCATCAGGGCAGCTCAGATCAGAAGCAAAACTGCACCTCGGCTGTTTAGGGCTGAGAGATTGCCAGAGTCTAGTGAGCACTCCAGCGTCACCTTCAAATGTCCTAGAGCTTGGCCAATGGCTCTTTTTCCCCCACTGTGCCTTCCTGAAGCTGTATAACCAATGAAGAAACATAAAGGGAAGATGAACCCCAGTGACAGGAAATCTTGCTTCTAGTCACTTCACCACTCTCATTGTAAAAGTCTTCCTTTTATCTAGCCTAAATCTACCCTCCTCTGGTTTAAAAGCATGCTAGCTACATACCTATGTACCAATTGGTTATCTAGGCATTTTGAAAATAAATTTGAACACATAAAATGTGTTAACTAGATCAGGTTGCCCAGAGCCCCATCTAACCTGGCCTTGAATGTTTCTAGGGATGGGGCATCTTGTATGAGGACTGTTGGTTTCATGAACTAAAGGTCTCCAGTAAATCCAATCCTTCCTCCCCCTCCTTTACTATTCTTTCACTTACTATTCTATCTTAACAGTCTCTAACCCTTCCACTTAACCACAACAGCCATGACCACTCCACATCCCAAAATACCTCAAACTGTAATGAAGCAAGACATAAACACAGAATTACTATACTGCCCTTTGCCCCTGCCTGTGTCACTCAGCTTTCCTTTGCTGCCTTCTCTGGTATTTGTTCACTGCCTTTTAGGTCAGTACTCTGTGGAACAGGAACTATCTCACAAAGCAATTTGCAGAGAAGACCCTGGGAACTGGCTACTGCTGCAAAGATCACTGCTTAAATAAATCCTTTTTTTTTAAGGATTAAAATGAACATCAGCCCCTCTAAAAGTTTCCCCTCAGCATAAAGTCTTTTTATACCTGTTGCTTGGGGTAGCAGAAGAAAAACAGGCAGTTTATAGATATAACACTGGAAAACCCAAGACTTGCTCTAGGGCAACTGGACACCCTCTGCCCTTTAAAACAGCAGCCCAGAACTGAATTTTTAAGGCGAGGGGGCCTTTTCTTTAGTTTTTCCAGCTTTGGAAATTTCTTCAAGCTGAAAGACTCTGTGACCTGAAACCACAGATCACCTCTTGACTTGCTCTGCTTGTAACCACCAGCTAACCCTCACTGTTTCTCAGCCTTTTATGTTTGTTGAATACAAACTGACACAGAATGAACATTATTGATTTTGTAGCTAAACAGAAGCTCTTGATAAATGATTAAATTCACAACTTTTGGCAGGGGTGGAGGGGAAAGCGCAGGCAAGCACAATGAATCCACAAAGGAAAGCTTCTGAAATGAGACTGGGAGTTTGACTTGCTGTCAGTATCCAGTGGGTAGTGTTGAGGAGTACAGCTCTCTAATCTGAAACAGCACAAATTTCCATGTTATTTCCAGCAAGGAGCGTTGAACATGACTGCACACCAGCAGCAACAGAGAGATTTCACTGTGGGTCATGCCAACTAACCCACCAGAATACAGGGTTTCACCAGCCTCTGCTACCCAACAGATGTGCTTGCTGTTCTGTATGATTTGCCACAAAATTTTGTTGACTTATGGGTCTCAAAATTTAAGGTTTTTGAGTCTACTGACCAAGGAGGAAACAAAAACCTAAACATTTTTATATCCAGAATTTTGAAAAAGGGAGTAGTCCCAAAACACAGTAACATCAACGTGCCTTAATTCAGTATTTTCAGCATTCACTGGACACTTTTTTAAATATACATTTGAACAACAACATTAACCAGCCCAGGCACATAGTCTTGCTGCCTCAGGCTTCTAAGGAGGGCAGGTCAGTAACACTGAGCAATACCCAGTGACTGGATACGCTCCATGGAACAAAGCTGCTCAGGTAACTCCCAGTTCCTGCGCACCAAGAAAATCCTCGTCAATCAGTGACAATCTCTGTCAATGCATCTGCAAGGAGAAATTATTTTGCTGTTACACTGAGTTTGTCATCAGTGCTGGTAACATCTAATGAAAATCTGGACAGCTCCTTCCTCTGCCAAATGGCATTCTTGTAAACAAGATGTCATACTCCTCAGTAAAGTTATTTATGCATGGAAAACTTACCACAAAGCTCTACAGACAGAACTTATTCCAGTTGTGCCAGGGAGTGAAAACAACTAAAATTATCAGGCAGCTTTGAGAAAAGCTGCCCACAATGGAATTGATTAAAATGTCAAGGACAGAATATGAGGACAAATTAAATCCTTATAATGAATCATGCCTAGCTCTGCGGCAAACACAGCTGGAAAGGGGATGGGCCTTCATGCTGGTTTTTCTGGCTCTTCCCATAATATTAGTTTTACTTTCCTAAACTCTTTAGAAACAAGAAACACACCAATAGTCTACAACACAGAGATTTTAAATTCCTTGTTAATGGTCTGATCCTTTTTTGTCCCTTCAGTGAAAGCATTTAGAGAAGGATCATCAGCTGTCTCAAGTCTAATTGTTGAGATGCCAACAGAACTGCAATGATTTATACTTCAAGTGACACAAACCCTTAAAGCTTAACTGTCCTACTGCTCAGCTGACAAAGTTAGGAAACAAAAGCCTACTGCAAGTTTTTTGGATTCCAATCCTTTTTTGGAAAACATATTATTAGCAACGCTTATCTTTCTGAGACGTAACAGTGAAAGGAAGTTTCATCTGATATTGTACATTCTTTTCCCATATTTTTTTAGTTCCTATGTTCAACAACAATAACTGATAATTTAACTTAGTATTTAAGTTCATTTAAGAAACTCTATCGTATCTGGTATGTTTGTAAATTATTTTTTAGCTACTGTGGTGTACTAAACCACAAAAATTGACAAAATAGGCTTAAAAGTGGGAATGAAAAGAGGAAAATAATTACCTGTCAGTACAGTGAACCAGGCACATATGCAGTTCACAGACCATAATTTCATTCAATGCTAAGAAAGCTTTTTCTCCTCATCACAGAGGCAGCCTTAAACTTTTCTGCTCCAAGCTAGCACAAGGGAGAGGATTCATTTAAACTAACAGAAGTTAAGAAAGGTTTCAGAAAACTTCTTAAAGCCACACTCTCCTTCACCACAGAGTAGGTCTGGAGTGGCTCAGGCAGATGAGCCTGAAAAACAGTTTGGAAGTCACATACAAATTCTGTCCTCAGCTTAAAGAAAATTTAGTTCTTATCCTGTTCTCATTTAGTGAAGTCTGACGAGTAGAAAAAAGCACAGCAGTAGCAACCACGAACGGAGCCTCATGTGAATGGCTGCAGTGTAGTATGTGAAATAAATAAAGAAGAGGCTCCAGAGGAATCACCTGGGTGTAAACTAAGCACCTCTTCTCTCACCTGACTAGTCACTGATGGCATGGTACAGTTTCATCCTAAGCAATTGAGAAAGAGATGTATAACTAATCTGTTAATATCCCCAAGCGTTGTGCACTAAACCCCAAAATAAAGATTTCCAGAGTGTATATCCATTCAACCAAGACAGAAGGTGTTTAATTACAGGCTGGATCTTAAAATTAGTGAGGTGTGAATTACTTGGTGAGTTACTGGAGATCATATTGCTGCTAACCTCACAAGCCACAGGCAGAGAGTGCTCAGAGAGGTTGAAGTCACCCATCTTGAAGTCATGAAGGACCCATAGCTCAGGTCATCAGAGTGTGAGGTTGTAAAACTGCCCTGTCCCCACTGGATTCCTCACAGAGCTAACACTTCCTCACCTGAGCCCCATACAGCAGATTCTTCCAGAAGCTAGTTGAAGTGGAATTGTTAAATCTGGAGAGAGGCATTTAAGCACTGTGCAGTGGCAGGGTCACACAAGTGACAGGCGAGGCAAACTGCAGTGTGATGGGAACCTTCTATCCTAGTATGCTTTCCATGTTCTCCATCAAAAAGACTTCTGCACCACCAGCAATTTTGCAGAAAGAAGAGAAAATATTCCATTAAAGAGATTATCTTCTACCACGAATACCCCCTACTTCTTAAGGGCTCCACATGAGTTTTAGGACAGAAATCCCCATCAGTGGTTGTTCAAACACGGAAAGGCACCACTAGGGCTTTCTGTTGCTGAGGGCTGGGAGGAAAGCATGTTACAGTGCCTGAGGTTATTTGTGTCTGATGTGCTTTCAAAAGAGAAGAAAAAGAGCAAAAAAAAAAGAAAAGAAAAAAAGAAAAAAAAGAAAAAAAAAAAAAAGCCAAATTAGGTAAGAGCTGCTTGGCACAGAAGTAGAATACCAAAGAGAAAGTACTGCTTTTTCCCATGCTGGCAACACTGAGTCTTGCCTTGTCTTGCCCTGCTAGCCTTCACTGCTGGGAGGGATGAAAATCTGGTGGTGACAGAATAAATTGCTATGCCCCAGAGAACAGTGGAAGCAGCTCTTCGTCCTTGCAGCACATCCAGCCTCCCCACAGGTTCCCTGCTCAAGGACCGCAGACAAGGCCATTTTAATCATTGCATTGTTCATAACTTTCCTTCTGGAATAGCAACTCTTTTCCAGTTTAGACTAGTTCAGCCTCCTTGCTACCATACAACTAATTAGACACCAAAAATCCAGCTATGAGCATTTTGTGTTTTCTCAGATGAGTATAAGCTTCAATTTGTTTTTTAAATTTGCCACTGAAATGATGGCAACAAGAACCTATGAAAAAAGCTTTAAGTGGCTTATAGCTATATCCTGCAGGTTGGAAGAACTGCCTGATCACAGTTACTGCCTCTTTAATGATACAAGTACTAAATCACTCTCCTATTCTGCCTTTGAAATCCAAAACTAGCAAGTATAAAACTCAAGCAGCTCCTCCCCAGTTCTCTCTAAGGCCCTTGATCTCACAGATTCCATTCCAAACAGGTCATGTTAATGCTGCTCCTACATGATGATTTTAGCACCTGTCCCCCAAGACACCTTTTTAAAAGCAATTCAACCAAGACAAAGAAATTTCATCTTCCTAAATTTATTTTCTTTTTCTTCTTTACAAATCGCAAAGGCAAGCAGAAATGATTACTCCAAATCTGAGCTCAGAGAAAGCAATCTTTAGCAAATTATGCCTCACGATAATTTTATGGTTGTAGGTATGACAGCACCCTTCCTCTCAAGAGTTTTATTTAAAGTTGTCATCATCAAGGCCAAGGACAAGGGCCTTCCCTCTCAGAGCAAGAAACACCTAGAGCAAGAGGCAGGTTTGCATCACTTCCCTGGACACTGCAACCCAAGAAGCCCAGTCCAAATATGTGAGGGAACTGCTGAATACTGAAAACCACTATTGTTCTACCCACCACTGAGAAAAAAGTAAGGCTGCATAAATGAGCTACAGACCGCAAGTTTACTCTAACAGAAAGATGAAAAGAAGTTCTGGATCGTCTGTAAATAATGAGGCTACAGCCCAAACTTCACACTGCCTCCAACCGAGTGTCATCCCCCAGAGCAGCTGGGCATGCATGACTGACATTTAATCAGTTTCTGTAGTTTCTGAAAACTGGGGAAGAGTTAATCTTCCATTGTTAAAAGCATCACTACATTCATGACACACATTCATCCAGCATGTCCACACAGCTGAAAAATTATACAAAAGACTGCCTTTGAAGGAAAACTATCTGGACACGCTTCCAACTCCCCAACATCACAAAGAGAAATCCTGCCAGCCAATGCTGGTTAAATGTGTTAAATGTGTTAAAGCCTTCTGGGGGGGATAAAATGGGGGATGGGTGATTAAATATCAAGCTCAAATTAACCACGTCTTTATAGAGAGACACTCTGGCTAATAGATGATCAGGCAAAAATGGCTACAGGTCATGACCTAAGGCCATGAAGCCTAACTGTTCCATAATCCCACATACACACAGAGGTCTCCTCAGAGGACTGCAAAGTCCTAATCAGTGCAAACTGATATACTGGACAGAAATTCCTTTTGGAAAATGGATTTTGAATTGTGGTTTTTTTTCTAGAGTGTGCTCTGTATCTTGCAACCCTGCCATAAATAGAGATGCTCTCTTTCTTTACCAAGTTACAGACATGTTTTTCCATCCTCAGGCAGGCTACAAGCAGACAAATTTACCTGGATGGATGACTCACTAGGTCAGGGGGATGAGTTACACAGGCAATGGCAACACTTTCTGGTATGAGTCAGGAAGGAGAAAATGCTTTACCGTATGGTCTGTAAGAGGAGGCAGCACAATCAGCCTCTCCATGGTGTTCATTACCACCCTCCAGAGCTCTTTCAGCACCCGTTTCAACACTGTCTTTTCACACACAGTCGCAAACAGTGTCAGGCTGCAGGGAGAGAGCAAGAACTGAGTTAAGTTCAGAGAGCACAATATGCAATGAAAAAGGAGCTGCATATGGAAGAGTCAGTGCCCTATCCAAAGCAGTTTGTCATAACAATTGCTTAAAGGGTAAAAATCTTCCCTTTTCATAAAGCAGAGCCTGTGTTCACCCTTGGAGTTCTAGCACTAAAAACACTGGCCAAAATGGATGACTGACATTTCTCACCCGAATAACTTCTATTTATTGATCTGGGGATTACAGAAGGTATTACTTGGTGATAGGCGGTTGGGAATAATATATATATAATCCAAATAAGAGCAGGTACCATTGAACAGGATCCCTTTAAGAAGGTGTATTTGGTTTACAGAGTATATAGAAAAAAATTACAAATATAGAATAACTGGTTTTAAGCTTCAAGGGGTTACTATAATGATTTTTGATAGATACCTAAATTAATGCTTCCCAGAGTGTTGTGTAGAAATTCCTGCTCAGCTTCTGATAGCTGCTGAAGTATCTAAATCTTTCACCTCTACAATCACCCTAAAGTATTTTTTGGACAACTCCGTATTTTGTTGTGATTGCATTCACCAATCACCTGCCATGTATTTATCTGCTCTAACACAAAGAGCTTTTTATCTCCCTAGTTTGTCTTCCTTTATTTTTGTACAGGGTATCAAAAAGGCCAGAAGTGTTACAATCTCCTTCGAAACATTTGTTGAACTTTAGGATTTACCAATCACACTGTGAGAGCTACAGAACTCTGTGGCCAGCAGCACTCAGACAGCTGACTCTCCTCCATTGTGTAACATCTTCTTCCAACTTCCCTTCTTCCCACAGATGGTTAGACAGTAAATGAACAAAACCAAACAGGGACAAGACTGATGTGGGTGGGATGCATGAAGCATTAAAAGGCTACTCTCCTTCTGTAAAGGAAGAAAGAAAATAATCCAGGCATGGATTATCATAATCAAAATTACTTGCTCCACAGCTGCATGGCAAGCCCGTAGCATACCAAGTTCCCAGTGGTACCAAGGAATCTGGCTTTTCAGGATTCATGTTGGCATGCATGGAAAATGATCAAATGAGAAGGCTCCTAGATGTAATGACTGCTGCAGAGAGTCACCTAGTACACAGTGACCCAAAAGAAAGGGTTATCAACACTAAGTGTAGCCAAACCCCCTATATTTTAAACTTGTAAAGTTTCACATCTCTTGCAGCATTTATTATGAAAATTGCTGGCCATTCCTTACTACATGAAGAACTGATGTGCATCAGCATTAAGTTTAACTTCTACAAGGATTAAAAACTGTTTGCAGTTCAAGACTTGGCTTATAAAAATCATGTCCAGGAGCCATATTTAGCTGTCCCTGTCCACCTGAATCATGCTGCATGGTATTAATGCAACAGTTAATTAAAGCAATGGACCAACCTTATGCACATCCCATGGTTCAGAACCTTACTTGCTAGTCAGAACAGCAGCAGGTATGACTAGAACACACGTTTGACACGATTGTGATACTGAGTAGAATATGTATCAAGTACACAACCACTGTTTGCAATATGCTTGCTAATTGTCTACAGTAAAATCTCTATAGGAAAAAAACCCACAGCTAGAAAATTTAAAATTTCAGTCTTTTTCACTACTTGATCAGCAGTGTGTTTTGCAGATTGCTATAATTACCAGAGGTAGAAAGAAGAACTATGAGTGTGCTTTGGCACTGAATAAAGGCTAAAGAGCCTATCCATGGCTTGTGAGAGGCAGATATGGGAAGAAAAGCTATTAATTTGTCTTGAAAATCTGGAGACTGGAAATCTCAGTAACAATCCAAGAAGAGAGAGCTATTTTTCCCTCTGCCTCATTCTTGTTCCAATCCAATGAACTGTATATGTAGCATATATTTGAACACTCCCTTACTTTCCATCCAGGAAGTCCATCAGTGGCCTCAGGACATTATCTGCATCTTGTGCAACTGTGTTTCTGGCATTAGCAGCAGAATTTGCCGTCCCTTTCACTTGACAGAGGATATCAGACATTTGCTTGACACACTCATCAATCCGAGTCTGAAAGCTGCACAGATAAGAGAGAGGCAAAAACAAGATTACCAGCGGCAGAAACACAAGGTAAAAAATTTCAAGTTCACTCAGTTTCACACTCTCCTTTCACAAGACTTGCTGCTCTTTCCCTTACTGTATTGCTTACCAAGGGGCTTAAGCCCACCACCCACCCACAGCCAACCACCTCTGAACATGAGACACAAGTGTATTTGAGAGGAGTTTGTTCATTCATCTTTCAGCAAGAAATGATCCTCTCCTGACTTCAAGAAACGCTGTTATTCTTAGCTCTAAGCACCCTGCTCTACCCTTTGCTTTCTCCACCACAGAGACTGGAATACCACATGGAGCAATGACACAATGCATGCCCCACTCTCAGCACCCAGGAGTCCATCAGCAGGAACCCAGTTATGACCCATCATAGGCTAAGTCTTTAAAATAACAGAGACAGCCTGAAGGCAGGCACCAGCTGAAACCAGTCCACTGCCATACAGTCCATGCCAAGTGTCAAACTGGGATGTGGGGCTCAGCTGTGCAAAGTGCAGTGTCCCTGTAACGAACTGACACACAAGGCATTAAAGCACAATTACTTTTCCACCTCTTCCTGCTAGGAGGAGGTTCAAAATTAAATAATGCAGTGATTAAAAATTATGAATAGATCAGCAGAGCTGACAACAAATCAATTCAGCAAATAAAGGAAAATGCTTTGACATTTAGAAGAACAGTTACTAACAACAGGCACTAGAAATGACATTTAACTATCCATTAATGGCACAGAGGTTTGAAAACAGGAAGCAAAGACTGTGTTAGGAGCCAGGGTAAAGATTTAAGAGCAGGTACAAAAGTTTGGAAGTCAGCTTTACCTCTGCAAAAAGGACCTGAACTTCTGATGTGCGAGCCACTGGGGACACCTGTGGGTTGGGTGTGAGTGTGCAACTTCTCTGCCCCATGGCTCTCACTTTCCTTCTCCACCTGGTCACCTTTCCTGTTCTGCCACCTCCAGCCTCATGGTCCCTCTTGCTCAATTCTAGCCTGCCTCTCATTGGAAAAATTCCAGAGCTGTCTCCCACCTGCCTTATTTCTAGCAGAAAGAGTCCTGCAGCAGTCACTTGTGGCTGCAATGTCAGCTTAACCAGAGACCTAAACTGCATCAAATAAAAGAGCATAAAAATTTTCCTATGCCATTACAGTCTCTGTTCTGTCACAGGCCAATCTCACCCCACAGTTCTCCCATCACTACATCAACTGCAGGACCCTGCTTCAAAATGCTTTAAACCCTCCAGTCAGGGATGGAAAATAACAATGCCTTCATAGATAAAAAGTAATACAAGCCAAAATGGTTACCAATTTTATGGAAAATGATAGATCAGTTACTGTGGCAACAGGTTCACCAGAAAATGAAGCTTGTGTAGATGTACAGCTTAACAGGAGCCCTCGGCAGCAGCAAGCTAAAAAACTTATGCTGTTAGACAGGACCTGCTGCTCCCTCATTCCTCCAGGAATTCCTTCCTTCACTCCTACAGCCTTTAAGAACAAAAGAGCAGCTAACCTTGCATGAAGGATAAACCCTTCCAAGATTCCTCTTCCCTCAAAGTAGAAAATGCTTCTGTGTCCAGACAAAATCCTCTCTCAGCACAAGGGTGGTGAGGCTCTCTGGACACGTCCTGCCTTCTCAGCAAATGCAATTGTCTCACATAGATGAAGAAGAGTTAAGATCTGCAGTGTCAGGTGTGCACAGTGCTGAAGGAGCAACTGCTCACAGACTCTGCACAGAATATTTTGGATATCTGCCTTATCTCCTAAGTTTATATCCTTTAGAAGATCATGCTTATATAGTAAACTGCAGCTCTGCTTTTCACTCCCTAAGACTGTTAAGGAATTAAGCACCTGAGCCATCTGACTGCCTAAATCTCTGGCTGGCTCATCTCTCCAAAACACTCCCCAGTACGTATGCTGCTACTGGATAATCTCTTTAAATCATATCTGCAAATGTCAAGATTGTCCCCTAATTGTTTTGTAGCAATGACACCATGGAGAAAATACTCAAGACTAAAAAAAATATTCACCTCCCTAATCATTATTTCTCAGTCACCCTCCATCTAATTACGAACTTCATTGATTCCATTCAGCTACAGTCTGAGTCTTTCCATTTCTTGCTGTAGCATGTATTACTGGCAATAGGAACGGCTCACTTATCTCCTGCTTAGCTTTGTGTGCTGGAATCCAAACAGTCATTGACAAATCCCACCATTATTTTTTAGCCATAAGAACTGCAAACTTGTCGACCCTGGGAGGCCAAGCTGGTACAATTTGCTCTGCCTTGCCCATGTTCAAGCTACACTACGGCTCCTGCCTGCCCTAATCCTGTTATGCAGCACAACATGAAATGAATGGGGTTTGTAATGAGAAGTGGTTGTTTTCGAAGATCAGTCAGGAGTTCTGTATTTTTAGATTTCACTTAATTGACATCCTTGTTAAGCACATTTTTATCCTCAGGTAAATGATAACATGATTTGCATGTTAACATGCAACACCTAATTGCCATCAATTACTCTGGCAATACTTTAAAGAGCTCCTTGAAATACCAGGTAACATTTGCAGCAGCATTAGAACGAGTCAGTCTCAAATTCCACACCTGTTTCCTTCTTGTTCCAGTATTCATTTAACAATCAGAAATCAGTCAGCTGTTTCATACATTTAAAGCACAATGTTTAAACAAGAATGTTGCTTCATAAACACTAAGCTGGAAACAGCTTTTTGAGCAGTAAAGGAGCAGGCAATTCTGTTACTGACAAGCACTACTTACTGAAAAAAAAATCACTCTGTGTAATTCACATACATTTCACAGCTGAGAGATCTCCATGTTACATTTCCAAGCAGAGAAATACAGAAGAGAAAGACTTTAAAAATGTTTCTGACTTCCTTAGATGGCCTCTGTATTTGAAAGGCCATGATTTAAGGACAAAAAGAAAAATATAATGCAGTTCACAGGAGTTTCTTTTCTTTCTTAACCTGATTGAAAGACATTAGACAAAAGAAAGGAATGCTTCAAGGACAAAGACCTTGTAAAACCCACCTGTTACCAAACACTGCACTGAGCTCATCCAAAACATTGTTCAGCTTCACCTGGAGCTCTTTGAGATGGTCACTTGCTTCTGCATCCAACTGTGGATGAAAAAAGAGCATTTAGTTTGAACCCAGAGGGCAGTCTGCTGTCCTTTGCAGTGCTTCTCTTCACTGTTGAGGCTACACTTAATAAGCAGGTGAACTATCCCCACTGGACTCTGCCAGGTAGGAGGATGCTCTCCTCCACTGCCTGCTGCTGCTGCTACAGAAGCTGTGAAATCATCAACAGGTATCTGCCTAAAAAGCAGCAAGTAATTTCCCCAGGCTCCTACACCCTTCAATATCCTTCCCGAAGTTTGCAAAGTTGAGGAAGAAAGGGAACATGAACTCCCTGTGGCCAAGAGTGTATCTAGGCTGAGAATCCATCAAGTACTGTGCATTACACCCTGGGCTCACAGGTAATTTCACCACTCTGAGTCTAGAAGGATGCGGGGCTTTTCAGACTGGTTGTTACGCCTTGTGCATTTCTCCATGCATGATCTTGAAAGAAGCTATTTCACCTTCCACCGTGCTGTCAAATACTCCAACTGAAGATTGACCCAGACACTGCTCTCAGAAGGTTGGACCCCAGCTATTTAGAAAATCTGGCCACAGTATCATGGCTGGAGCTGTTGTGCTCTTTTGTTGATCATTTTTGAAAGTAAAATCTCAACTACTGGTATTGAGCAAACATAGCTCTACTCTCACATGGAACCAGACAGCTTTTTGTATGCAAGTGTTCAGAGGAAAACAAAAAACAAATGCCCCAAGCACTACATGAATGCTGTTGACACTTTGGCAGGTTCTGTAAGAAAGTGCTTTCTCCATTCTTACCAGTCCAAATCCACCTGTTTTAAATTGAACATGATTTACAGTGTCTTATATTCCAGCTGCAGTCACCCCTCCAGCCTCAAAACAGCCACTTCTGAGCATCACACCTGTGTGTACACATAGCAACACAGGATGAATGCTTTGAGACCATTTGCTCATAAAAAATAACTTGTAAAACAGATTTGCCTATGTATGCAGGCAGGCAAGACATTTGTAAAACAAAAAGCTTCCTCTAAGGCAGAGCATCTGTTTAGGAATGTAATGATCCAGGTACCAGCACAGTGGTTAAAAATCAGTTTAGATTTTTATGGTGTATCCGTCTATACAGGATTTGAACACGACAGGAGTTCCCACTTCTAAAATCAGTGCCGAAGCCCTCTTCATATTCCTTCAGCATTTGTCAAAGAAAGCCAAGCCTTAGGGGATTTTGAATCTGATCCGTTCATTTTCCTGTTGTAAGCTGGCATGGAAAATTGACTCTATTACGCATTTGAACCTGTGCTAATGAAACTTCTGGATCAGAATTTTAAAAGTAATTAAAGTAAGAACCAACAACCAAGCAAATAATGATTACTTAGGCCTTGTAACTTTAGCCATTGCTACCTCCGATTATTTTTCCCTTATTAAAGTAAATTTCTTTTCCTATTATAACACTCTTGCTCTGTGACGGCAGAAGGAAGCTAATGTCATGCCCATCAGCATTCATTCTAGCCAAGCTTGTAAGTAACAAAATAAAAACAGCATTTGGTGGTGGTGGTTTCTCTTGCCCCTACATTAATCCTTCCCTCCTACTGCATAAAGGCGCAATGAGTCACAAGCTGTCGGATTTGCTCTCTACAATTAATGGCACTGAATTGCCCTCTGATATCAGCCATTTCTGACAGATTTGAGGTAGGACCAGTTCATGATTCATCAAAACATTCCAACTAACTGCTTTTCCAGGCAGGGGAAAAAAAAAAAAGAAGAATCTGGCACAAGACAATTATTATTTAGGATTTACTTCTACTTCTTTATAAGCTATCAGATGCATAGTCCAGAGAATGCTTGAGGTCAGGATCAGCAACTTGTTGGCCTGGTTCATGAACAATGCAATCAATGATTTATTTTACTGTGAGGGGGCCTGGAGAGCTCACTGGTTACCTCTAAGCTTTCCCTCACTGCTGTATTTTACTGCAAACTGATCTCCCTCACAGCAGATGCACTGCTGTCCCAGTACTGCAAGAAGAGACAGCTGGAACAAAGCTTTGCCAAGGGGATGAGCTCCGTTATCTGTGCTAAGGAACTCTCATTCCTCCAGAACATCAGCTCACAGCTCTCTGGATACAACTGGCAAGACAGCTGCCCAGATTCAACTTAGAGTTGCCCAGCCTCATCCTCAGGAAGCCAAACCCTGGTGGTAGGCATTCTGGTTCACCATCCACAAAGCCCCCTGTCACACTAGAAAAACTGTTGTTCTCTGAGCAATTGTTTCTAGGGAAGAAGGACTCCACATAACACATTACTTAGGTGATACTTAGGTTACTTGGTTAATTACTTGGTTACTACTTAGGCACTGGCCTGCTTTGGCTCGAAAGCAAATTTTGGAGATTACCTGAGTGTGATTTAGGTTCATTAGGAAGGTACTGGTAGGTGTGCACTGCTGTTTCCCACACATAAATCAGTAAATGTGTTTCCCAGACATAATGTCAGTAACAGAGTACTGCAGCATATGGTATTAACTGCAAATGTGGCCAATGTGGTGAAGCACTGATAAGAGTGCTCAAACGAACCCACAACAGTGTTGCTGTTGCTGCTCAGTCAATGAATTTTAAGCGTATCAGCTATCACTGATAGCAGGAAATGCTACTTGGACTGCATGATAAATCTGGCTGCTATAGCAGAAAACAGGATTAGACAGGTGGGTCACTTCCACATGTCACATCCACACCATTTCTCTCAGCAGGCTTATGATCTCCATTCTGTGGGTGTATCAGAGATAATTCAGAGGAAGAATGAGAAGTTCTCTGTGCAAAACATGGGACAGTGAGGTGGCTTCTGATCTCTGAGCAAATGATCCAATTCCAGTGGAAATAATGGCTGGCACAGACACAGTTCTGTGTCTGAGGCTAAATGCGTGATGCTGAAAACTGAGGTGCAAAGAGGGAAAAGCTAATCCCATATTTAAGTTTCAGGGGAAAAATCAAGTCTCTGTGAATTTTCTGAAAATATGTGAGACTTGGCATTTAGGAGAATCTGGGCCTCAAAGTCTCATCTAGGGGCTCCATTTAGGGCTGGAACCTCAAGTTCTCTGCTAATCTGAATGGTGGCATTTATACTGAAGTGCTATTAACTTGAATTTAGGATGATCTTCTCCTCCTTTCCTCATGCATGAAACAAAAGCCCTGACTCTAAGAATTCGCAGTGACAGGCTCCCAAGTTTTCCAAGAGACGTAATTAGTTCTTCTTTGGTTTCCACACACACTGGTGAAGCATGAGTGGCCAGAACTGGAAGGCTTCTCTGTAGGTGGTGTAGGTGGACAGACAAGACTCTTGCCTTCTAGAAAGCTCAAGATGTTAATCAATTCACATCTAAAAGGCAGAGACACTGTGAAATCATCAAGTCTGCTCTGGCATACCAGCAGCTAAATAATTATGTCCTGCTAATAGATTTTAGTTTTATGAAGTTACAGAGTTAATCTGACGCCAGTTTGAAGCTGCTGGTTTTTGTTCTGACTCCCTCCACCAGCCCTTGGGAGCTCAGCAGATCCAACCCCCCTTTAGGGACTTACTTGCCCTGAATTTTCAGGCATCTCCCCACTTTCCTACAGGATTCAAGAGTAAGGAACATGGACCACTGAAACCAAACAATAGCTGCCAACTTATCAAGTACCAGGGCAGCCTTAGCTCTGGCATGTGGGATGTTAAAGAGCAGCAAACAGTAGATACCAGAAATCCTTTGAGAACATTCCTATTTAAGTCTTGGCTGTTTCTAAGCTGAGCTGCAATTTGTTATTCAGGTGGCTAACTTAGGATTTAAAATGTGGGCTAACCCTGGCTAAGCATTAAGAGGAGAGTTTCCTGAAGCTTTAATTGTGCAGATTAGCTTGAAACCGAAGGCATGAAAATTGTATGATGACAATATGCTGCTACTCAGCAGTTAATTCCTTGGATTGCCTAGGCACAGCTCGTCTCTGATACTCACCTCACATGCTTCCCTTGGGGAAAAAAGGTGTAGAGATGTTTTAAACCACTCTTTCACACTACATCTAGACTCCAGCAGTGTGCAATGCAGCGTAGCACCTTTTAATTTCACTGCCATGAGTTCATTACTCATGAAAAACTAAACAAAATAATGGACTGCAGGCTGAAGTCTGCTGGAAAACCACAGAGGTGGGTAGAAAATGCAAGTCACGTTAGGTTTTATTAAGTAAAGTATGAATTATTAAGCTAAGAGGGCCAAGGCAAACACTAGCGCTGAATGTGCGTAGTCCACCCTAGCAGAGAGCTAAATTATAATCTCCATTCTGCTGGTGTATTGGATATGATTCAGAGGCATCAAATGTTTCAAAAGGTATTAATGTACCCAGTTTTTATCCAGGACTCACCCCCCAGTTTCACTGTTCATTATGCTTTTAATGCTATCTGCCACTTCATAAACACTGCCTTTCCAAAATATGCTTTAGGGATGTCTGAGAATACTCCTGAGTCATGATGAAGCTGTTGTGATCCCATGAGATCAGTGGAGCTTAGAAGGGAAATATAAGTATTAATTATAATTCCTAAAAATTATTTAAGGTACTTTTCTCTGTGTATGCAAGTGTGTTTACACATTTGTGTGTATATATATAATCTGCCTTGAGTTCCCAAGCACAGACCCAAGGGAATCCCTCCAAACAGAGCTCTCTAAAACTCTGCTGCTGTGCTTATTGTTCCCGACCAGTAATGTTCACAGACCACATGATGTTGACACATTAAATGCAGAGATGCTGGGCAATTTTTGCCATGTTTTGAGTACTACAGTTCAGAAAAGAATAAGAAAAGTGGGGGGAAAAGGTAGCATAACTCACTGGGGGCAATGGGTGTGGAGTAGAAGGTAAAGAAAGGCACTGTATCCAGGAGCCCAATCTCAATAAATAGTAGTGGGCAAGCACTTCTGTTCCATGTTACATCACTACACTGCAGGGTGACCACGGGTGAGCCCTGTCCCTCCATTTCCCTTGCTGCAAAAGAGAGTAAGTGACCTGGATTTCCCTAGGGGTGTATTCTGGACCCAATGGCAAAGAACTCCAGGGACCAGCAGTATTTCAGAGCTTTCCAAAGTTGTGCAGTGCTACAGCTACAGCTGTAGATAGAGGTGGATCTGGGAACCAGAAGCAGATGAAGCCACAAGCGCACGGCAACTGAAACCAGTCCCCAAGGTCTGGCTGCACACATGGCACAAGTAACATACCTGCCACAGGAACAATGGAATATTTGGCACTTGGCTCTCAAAAACATCTCTGAGAACGCAAGAAGTTGAACAGTTCAAGACCAGGGCATACCACTACGCTAGTTTCTTAATCTCCCAAGAAAGCAGTTTTCTTCTTTTAATAGAGTAGTCAGGATAATGCTTACTTTTGTGCAAGCTTCTCTGTCATGTATAGATGAACACAGAACAAACCTGCCACAGAAAGTAAGAACTGTCCCTCCTGA
Source organism: Machaerirhynchus nigripectus (assembly GCA_013397975.1). NCBI lineage: Eukaryota > Metazoa > Chordata > Aves > Passeriformes > Dicruridae > Machaerirhynchus > Machaerirhynchus nigripectus. The sequence goes on along the minus strand of VZRQ01005510.1, from coordinate 262,595 downwards.
AGGAGGATAAAACCCACAGATGCACTTCCAGGAAGTTCTATTTTCAAAGCTGTTGTCTCACCTACTGTTACCCAATAGTCAGGTTCAATCTGCAGCAGAAAGACTACTCCAACTAGGACAAGACCTTGTTTACTCTAGCAAAACAGAGAACCTGGCAGGTTTCGAGTCAAGAAGCAATGTACTACACAGTCACCAAGCGGGAAACCCCTGGGGACAGCAGATAATGCAGGCACCTAACACAACACTTATTTCTGGTGATCAGTGGCAGCCCTGTGAAGTGCAGTAAGCAGCATTTGAAAAGAAAATGAAAAAAAAATCACTTCCAAAAACCAGCTTCCTAGTGTGTTTGTCAGATTTCTTCCTGTGTGTTTTACTGCTCACTGTCTGGGTTTCTCTCCCCTTTCAGTCTTTTGTTTCCACAGTAAAGGGGAAACAGTGGCTTCATTACCCCTTTTCTACCTCACTTAAACCTCCTGTGGAAGGTTTCAAAGGGCAAAATGCAAAGACGAGATCTTGGCTAGGGAAAGTAGCCAACAACCTCAAGAACCACTTCTTTTCTCTCCACTTATTTAATACAGTAGCAGGGGATATTTTCAATTTGAAATATAGGGAAACCCTACTTAATGCCTATGACTACGGGAAATAGTAGCAAATTGATTCCTTAAGGGAAATTAAATGCACAGGCATTAAACTTTTATAGGCCACTTCACAAACATTTCATCACAAGTTTATTTTTTCCCAAAAATGAGCATTTAGCTACTGCTGCTATTACAGCAGGAAGCATATAACGCTAGTTCTTGATGCAGAGCTCAGAAACTAGGATTACTGAGGTGACATGTGAAAGAATGACAGCAGTTTTCCTTGCCTCATGGGGCAAATCTATTTGTTGAGATTTTTGCCACTTCATAGAATTCTGCCACTGAGCACAAGCAAGATTTAGAAAAGCAATACAGGCAAAAACTGAGCTGTCCATCAGCAAAGCTGACTTTCCTCTTGGCATACAGGTCATAGCACAGGCTCTATCACAACACAACCAAAGAAAATGCACTGGAAAATAATTTTTTCCTAACATCAGAATCAGCAGGCTTTTCTTCATCTTCCTGAATCTTGAAAAGCAATGAAAAAAGAAGAGAAAAAAAAAATACATACATTACATTAGAACAGAAACTGTGATCTGGAGGAATAAAATATTATTTCTGCAAAAATTACCATCTCGTAACAAATGGACACATCTGAATACCCCTCAAAACCTGAGCAGAGAACTAATTTGCATGTCTGTAATCTATCAGGTACTGGACATTTCATGCTGAAGGCACTGCCCCACACTTACATGCCATATAAAATGATTCAGTGTCCACAGTTCTGAGACCTCTACCAGCCACGCCCACATGACACAATAGCCACGCCACAATAGGCAATCTTTCCTTTCCTTTTCTGTGCTATTCCGTGCTCCAAAACATTCCCTCCTGCATTTTATCACAGATTTAGTTGGGAAGCCTTCTGTCATGGCTGTCTCCCCACGCTTACAGGGCCAGGTGTCACAAGGCTCTCCTCATGACTGCAGTCTTCAAGAACCACTACAAAGCAAACAACCCAGTAACAACAGTGCAGGAGGAATGAGGAGTAATGCTCAGTCTCTGAGCTCTCTTACCTCTTTGCCACCCATGGCTTCAAACATCTTCTCCAGCTGCACCCGCAGTTGTTGGATGTTGTTCATCAGGATGCAAGGCTGAAGGGACAAAAGCAGGTGACTGTTACTGCTCAGGATGCCAACACATTGTCACCAGTGGAAGACCTTGTGCCTCAACACCCTTCCCCAAGTACCACCAGATTTGAGAGTTACATAGAAGGCAGAGAATGCACAAATTTCAGCACTCAAACATTAAAAATGGTCAATTTTTCTCCAGCTTGAAACGGTATGGTCAGTTCCCAGTTCCAGAACACCCAGATGAGCAGGTCTCTCTAAGTACCAGATCTACAGAGCAATCTGTTTCCAACTTCGTTATTTTAAATCACACAACACAGGCAGTGTGGAAGTTAATTTCAAGGGGACCCGATAGCCTCCAAACCCTGCATCTCATCTTCAGAATGATGATGAAGGTCCAAGCCAGAATTCAAACTGCAAAAGCATCCAAATGATGATAAAAACAATACTGAAAATATTCACATCATCACCACGGTCAGGTGCAATGTCAGACTGGTTTCATCAGGACAAATATGTGATTCTCTGGGGGAAAAAAGAATCTCAGCATAACTCACCAGTTTCTCCTTGGAACAGTAGGACTCAAAGCTCTTGGAGAGTATGTCAGCATACTGCATCAGCACTTTCCCAATAGTCTGTGAAGACAAGATGTGAGCACTGTTATTTGTCCTCTACCACTGCAGGAGAACTCCAGGAAATAGAACAAAAAAGACATACTGTTTAACAAACTGTGAAGAAAAGACAAATATCTGGATGCCGAGGGTACTACCTTAGCAAACCTTCTGTTGTAGTGAGCAACAATGACAGGGTCTGGGCACTCCAGCTTCTTAATGATCTCAAAGCTCTGGTTGAGCTGGGTGAACACATCCACCACTGAGCAAGAGAACAGAGCGTGCTCGGATGTTTGCTGGAACTAAAACAGAAGTACAAAGAGTCATTGTCAAATGGGAAGATCTGAAATATACCCACATTGCATGCGTGTTTCCATCATATGTCGCACTGAAGGCAGGGTAACTTTACTAAATCCTACATCTTCCTCAGAATTAGTCAAAAACTCTTCAAAAGGCCTAGAGGAGCTAAATAGCCTTTATCAGCTGGATTATAATTTTACTATCCTTCACTAACTGTGATCATGACAAGCACCAGGGAAATGTACCATGATGTTCAGATCCTTAATGCAGTACATGGTTTGCCTGTCAGCTAATGAGGAAAGAAGGAGAGAGTAAAGAGGTATTTAAATTTTTTTTTAGATTTAGCTATTAAAGAGAATGTTTGCATGAGTATCACAGACTACAGTGCCAACAGTCACTGAAAAACAGGAAAGCTCTTCTCTCCACTAACAATACTCAGCAAATTAAGAGTAAGATTGGTCTGTCAGTGGATTAAGGTCACATTCTCACTGCATGACTAAGTACATGCAAAGTGCCTCAATTTTCAATTTCAATTACTTCTCCCAAATGGAGAGAGCTGAGAGAGCACCAAGCCACTGGCTGACACATTAATAGCAGCAGAACATACAAAAATTAATGATATGCACCTTGCTATTAAAAAGTTCTCTGTGACTTGTAAAGTACTACAATAAATGAGTTTCCCAGTTCTTTAGCAAGCAAGAAGGACCACGTCCTCCATTTGTATGACAGCTGAATTTATAGTGTTTTATTTGGTTCTGTGCACTGAACGATACAGCACCAACTTGTGCACTCAGAGTGACCTACATACCCCATCTTTCTTGTCTCTCTCCAGAGCACCATGCAGGAAATCTAAGGAAACATCTTCATTTTCATCCAGCCACTGCATCACAAACTGCTCAAACCACCTGCCAGGGGAGGAAAGACAGCAAATTACAGCAGGGGGAGGAGCACCCTAACCCCAGCAAGCCCTGTGAAAGCTGTCAGATGTCTGAATGCTGCTGTCTGTGCGTACAGTCAAAGTTCCCAAATATACCTGCACCTGTACACAAGCTACTGGGGAACAGGGCTTGTACCATCACTTGGGCTGGTTCTGAGCTCTTCTTGCCCTTTTTCCTGTCTTTTCTCTTCTTGGTACCTTTCCCTTTTCCCCGCCTTGAGAGCCAACTTTGCTTCACCTCAAAGCACTTTGTCGTTTCTTTCCCTTCCATCCACGTGCCAGAGAGCACAAGGGAGACCTCCACACCCACAGGCACCTGTCCTGCTGCTCAGCTGGGTGTACCAAATAGGCAGTGTGAGAACAGGCAAGCTGAGAAGCAGCTTCAGTGATGGGATCTGACAGCTGGTCCCTCTGTCCTCTGCTCTGAGGGACAAACACAATACAAAAGGGGGGGTGGTGTTTTCATTGCCTATGTTTAAGCAATAACATAGCACTTACAGCCTTATTTAAATGTCTGTCTAGAGTTTGTTGCATGCAAATGCCAACACAGCACAGCTGAAGCAAATCTTAATTTCAAATATTACTAAACAGCATTCACAAACAAGAGAAAGAAGTGTCCATGTGTAATTTAGTCCATACAAAAGATTATTATATGAGCTTTACAGAGTACAGCCTTCTCTACACAGGCAGCTGTGTTCATAGAGATTGTGCTAATTGTGGGTTGAGTTTGCAAAGAACATGAAAGCATGTGCCAGACATGAGAGGGAGATCAAGAGCAAATTCACAGGCAGAGTATACTAGATAGCCTTAAATAATCTCTACACTTTGAAATATAAAGCACATCAATGCTAATATTGGAAATTGTAACTGACACAGTGTTAAAATGCCAACAGCAACCTGTCTATGCAGCCCTATTTATTATAGAGAGCAACAGTGGAACACTGTCACAGGCATATGGACTTCCTGTATTCTGGAAGAATTCCTTTTGAATGGCACTTCGGGCTCCTACAAGTCAGCATATGTTGAAGTCTGCTGTAAGTTTCTCAAGCTTTCAACATTTTCTTTTAAACTGCAATAGTGTATTTTAAACAGCTCAAGCCTTAGAAACGAACTCAGGCAGTTTACAAGGAAGCAACTATGTATCTTCCACCTGTTTCACAGTTCCCAGGCTGTGAGTTGCTGATTGCTTCACATGTCACAGGTCAGCGTGCAGGGAGGATTATTTGTTTGTGCCAGAAGACACAGTTTTCACTCTGAGAAGCGGGGCAACTTCCTGATTATCATTCATCCTTAGTTACTGTACCACATTCACAAGAAAGGGCCATTTGCTGTTGAGAACACTGCCCATTTTTATGTATACCATATGTTGCTACACAAAATCAAGTGCCTAGGTATACCTAACTGTCTTGCCAAATTGTCTAAGCAAAGGTGGCAAGGAAAACGGCATTGCTGGGTGGGTGGGAGTGGTGTATTTGTTCCCCCCCCATAACAAAAAGCATTACCTTCAGGAAGAGGTTTACTATGAATGTTGAATGAACCACTTAGTTCAGGAAATTCTGTAAGTACATCTGCAAAGCCAGCCTCAATTTTGTCCTCTGGCTGACAGAAAAACCTGAGAGATGCAAATAACTTACGAACATTTCCAGTCCATGTGTACATTCAGGGCCAAACTATGCTTTGAGCTAGCTGTAACACAAACGTAGAGCTATCTTAGGCCAAATACCCCTTACAGTGTTTTACTATCAGGTCTTGGGCTGCTGAGCAAGTCAGGGGGACTCCGAGGACTACAAAGGCAACAAATCCAGAACAATATGGAAAATTATCTAGCACAGAAATGAATAAAAATAATACGATTTCATGCAGAAATAGCTTAAAAATGTTGTTATAGGGCAAATATCTTCTCCCTCATCTGCTTCAATTATCGGTCAGGAAGCAAACACTGTAATGACTCACACACCAGCACACGCCAGCGGCTCACGGTGCTGCTTCAGAGACGTTCTGTGCTCACAGGGGTCAGCACGGCCTGGCTCCAGATGGCACAGCCAAACTCTCCAAACAAGGTCTGCACAGAATACACTTCAATCCTGACTGCTGGGAAAGGCAGCAGCACTTCAGGACTAAATATAAGTTCACCTCTGTTGGCTGCACAACAGTGAGGTAACACAAAAGGCTTGGCCATGAGCCTGGCTCCCTCAGGGTTACACTTTGCAACTGAATTAATCTTGTTCAGCTGCTGTGGGTACCTAAGGAACAATCTCTGGGCCCTGGCAAAAGCTGAGGCAAGAAGGCAGGTGGGGTTCCAATGAGTAAAAGAATAAACACTGTGATGAAGAGAGCCAGAATAAGTCGACAGGACCTTCCCCCAGCAGAGAGGAGGTAGCCTCCAGTACAGCTACAATCTACCTGCATGCTAAGATCAGTACTTAAACAAAACATAGAACACTTGTTTACACACCTAAAAAGCAGGGGTTTTTCAGGAACTGACACTTCATAGCTTTTAGCTGGCAGAAAGGAAGTCTTGAAGATTCACTCCCAGTTACATAGCTATTTCCATTTCAGAAAATGCTTCTGAGTTTCAGAAAATAAAGGGAGTATAAAAATTTCAGCTTCAGTACTTTGGACCCTGCACTTTGCTCAGTTGTATCTCAAGGCTACCAGGAACATGGTTTCTCACAATTTTTAAACTGGAAAAGTGAATTTGTGGATAGCCTTTTGTCTGTCAAGTAGACAGACAACCCAACTGTTGTCTGGACAGCAGCAATTTAGTTTCATCTAGGGAGTTTACCAGTGTGCAAACCTGATGCATGGACTCCTTTGTTTAAGAAAGTTTTAAGGCTAAAAATACTTGTGATGAAGCAAATCGAAGGACAATTCATGTCAAGGGGATATTTTGTGACAGCTGAAGGTCACGGTTGAGATAAACATCACCTATGTCTGACAATGTGGCTGCTGTACTAAAACAGGAGGGTGAAGTAACAAAGCCAGTGGCTGCAAATGCACATGAGCACTGAAGCTCTACCACAAAGGCCAGCAGAGCAGAACAGACTGCAGAACAAAACCGAGCATCATTATCCTGATTACACAGGAGAAAAAGAGAGATTAAGAATATCTAATGGATTGCATGAGACTGCCCTGGCTCAGAGGCACAGTGAAGAGAACACAGCTTCTGAGACTGTCACTCCAGCACCCTGCTCACTGAGTTTATGCCTCTTGCTGACCTGATTTGTTAATCAAGGCCCACAGCCCACAGCGAGCAACTACGCCCAACTGCCTCAAGTCTGATTAGTATGCAGCTAGCACCGGGCTTGAGGGACTGCACGCACGACAGTATGGCAGGAGAATTCAAAGTGCCAAACTGCAAACAGAGCCCAGGAATTGACAAAAGGGGCAAAGTGCTGCTTTTAGACAGCACTGAACAGTCATGTACTGGGTGGGAACAGCAGCAGGCTGGAACACAATGCTGAGGGTGCCTGCAGACCGGCCAGTGGCCCACTGGAAGCATCACCCACCAGCAATATCTCTGAATAAAAGAAAAAAAAAAAGAGGTTGCTGTCAAAACAGCACATGAGAGCTGCAGCACTGCCTGCAAAGCAATGCAAGGCAAGGTTTAGATTAAACATCAATATTTTAGGCCAAGTATTACGTCCAGACACAAATCATTCAGAAAGAGGTGAGTAAACTCCACTTAGAAGGAAAGCTAGGAACAAAAAGAACCAGCAGAAGACCATGAAGAGACACGAGCAAAGCATTTTACTCTTGTAAAGGAACAATTTATTCTCTATGTGCAGCCTATAACAAGTTCAAACTGAAGCAAGAAAGATTAGGAGGGGGTGAAAAGGAGAGTGCACGTTAAATCCCCAAAACCCAGTGGAGTGTTAACAGTGAAGCACAGGAAAAATGGAGTCGTGTAGCAACCATCACTGAAAGCTTCAGAAAACCAGTTAAAGCACTGGTAAGACCCAGGATACCTGCTCCTGCATGAGCCAAGTGTGGGACTCTAGCTACAGCATTACCTCCAGGTTGCTCAGACAACCTTTTAGTCTCATACATCTTCTCCAGATCTGAAATCTATTGCTGCCCTTTTAAAGCTAAAAGTTGCAAACAATTATTAGCGCTCAAGAGCGACAGCTTATCTGATGCTTCCAACTAAGCCACCCAGTCTTACTAAGAAAGAGAAAACATTATCTTTACTTACAAATCCTGTAATGTATATACACATTAAGCATATCTGTAGCATACATCTTCTATTCAAGAACTGCTCACACTGCAGGCACAGAGTAGCTTAAAGTCTGTCCATGCTATTACTAAGGCTTTGGAAATGTTGGGAGATGTTGTGCAATAATGGACTGAGTTGGGTGAAGGGCAGCGTCACAGAACACCAGAGGGGGAAAACATGCACATAAACACAGAAAATCAGGAGGTAAGAAATGATGTATCTCGAAGGCAGTCACCGGAGAACCAAATGGCCACCCTAACCCCAAGGGAACAAAAGGAGGCAGATAGTGAGGATTTACTACAGGAGGCATAAAACACTCACGCTGGATATTCAGGCACTTTTCCCTTGAAGGCAGGCAGATCACGAACATATTCGTTGTACAGCCACTTCACTTTGAAGTGTAAATTCATATAGTCCGCACTTTTACACAGTCTGTGTTTCTCATGCTCTGTAAGGAAGGGAAAAAAAGCAGTTAAGTCTGAATTCACCACTGTCACCACACCAGGCACAGGAAGAACTTATAAAGCATGACTGCAGAGTGCAAGGGTGTTGAGGATGAAGCACCTACAGAGCCACAAATCTTCACACCACACGATTTTGGCAGCAGGCAGGAGTTCTTGGAGGTTGGGACCATTTGGGCTCTGCAGTTTTTTTTCTGTACCTCCAATTAATACTCCCATTTGTTGAACATTTTTTTGTTGTCAAAGCAATAAAAACAGAGCAATCTCTTATGGCCTTTTCATTTAACATACCACAGTTGAGACTCCATCTTTGCAGGGGAAAAATCAAGGCGAGCAAATCTGTTCATTCTTGGATACAAACAAAGGCAATACCAACATGTTACACTACATCCCCGATGAGACAAGAGTAGAAAGCACCAAGAGTTTGACAGTGTGACTCAAGCAAGATCAAACGAGCTACACAGGAACTGGAGCCTTCCCTGCTTCCATTTGGAGAAATTAATGATATTTCCTTCCCACAAGGCAGGGTCTGCTGCTGAGCTTCTTCCTCCTGCCAGGATTCCTTATGTTTTTGTACCCAGGCAATGCTGGGAAAATGCAGTTTCTGCCTGTATAATGCCCATACCTCCACAACACAACCCTTCCCATACACCTACATCACTAAAGCACTGGCCAGAATCAGACCTACGTTTCTGCAGAGATCATCTCCGCAGACCATGGCTCCCTTTCCTTATCAGGAGAAATATGTATGGTCCATGTCTTCACTCTCAAGGCCCTTCACAGCCTACGTCCACACTACCATTTTTCAGCAACTGACTCCCACCTCTGATCAGCCCACAATTCTGTATTTAAAATACTTGTTAAGTTCTTCCAAAAGCAGCTCAACACTTTCTCCCAAGCCACCCCTCACGTGCTTACACAGGCAGCTCCTTCTACTGCACCGCTTTTCTTCAAAATCCTCCTTAAAGAGATTAAAATTAATTCCTTTTTCACGATATGAGGACTCAGCAGCTGGCTTTTGCCTGCAGTGTGACCCTGCATTATCAGGTTATCAATTCTGCACTGCTGCTCCCCAGTGCCTCCTGTCTGTATCCATCTCTTTCTTCTGCCAAGCTTCACAGCAGGAATACGCTTTGTGCCAAGCTTCTTTGTTCACTCTAGCACCACAGCAAGCTGCTAGTCCATGACTACAATGTGAGATATTATACTAAAACATACATGATGTTGGCTTAGACTCAGGTATTTATCCCAGTATTTGACTTTAGACTCTTCTTTCTACCTTTGATGTGGAAACCTCATCACTGATGTAACTTTCCAAGGGCACCACTGCCGATGTGCAAACAGGTTTCAGCTATGTTAAAAAGTGGGAGCCTTTTTCTCAGCTTTGAATGGCTTATTAACTGATAGGCATGCTTATCTTACAACATTACCTATTTTCAGGTAAATGTGAATTCTTGCAACTAATTCAAAACATTGAGAAACTTCCACATCTCTCTTGAAGCTTCATTAACATGCACAAGAATGAAGTCCAAATCAAGTGTGAATTATCCAACTGAAAACACAAAATCCAGAATAATGTTCATGCAAAATTTTTCCATAAACCTTGTCAACTGCCAAGCAGCTAAATGTTCCAGTGATTTGCCTGCAAACTTTTGTAACAGTGTAATACAGATTTCCTTCTAGTTCACATGTCACAGATCCACACAGGTACAATCTCAAAAAAAAAAAAAAACACAAAAAAAAAAAGAAAAAGAAAAAAAGAAAAAGAAAGAAACCCAATCTTTGTTTTAAAGAAATTAAAATGCCCAATATCTGAGAGACATAATCCTCAGGGGTGATGGTTCAATGGAAAAATTACATGTACTGTGGTCCATTTCACTCCACAGGGAGCTGTGTAAAGTCCATTCCTGTTTTACATTAGTAACCTCATATCTTTCTTGAGCACTAAGAAAGCAGGAGTATACTCAGCATCTGAACTGCTGACCTTCTGCTATCCCTCAAGCAATGGTAGAAGAAAATGAGAACTCCCTCTGCAGATCTAAAACTGGAAACAAACAGAGCAATAACTGTGCCTGCTCTGCTCCCTGTGAGTGAGGAAACCGATGGACAATTACAACTTCATTAACTCGGATGTGTGCTGCCACCAGTTGCTGCTCCCACGTGTGGAAAATGCTGTTCCTGCTGAGGAAAGGTCTGACTTAGATGTAAGAACGACTTAAACCAGATTTAGTTCCTCAAAATTAAATGATGCACTAAAAGCAAGCAATTCAAGCCTTTTTCTGTTTTCTACAACATCTAAAATACTTTTTAAGTTGCAGAACAAGAATATGCAAAGCAGCCACAGAAGCATAAACCCACGTACAGCTACTAGGACTACCTGGCCATCTAGGTGCTAAAGGAGACACTTGGCACTAAGGGATAAATCACAGGAAACTAAAAGAAAGAAGGAGAGGTCTTACCACCATAAAAGAGAACTTTACGTATTCGAAAGAAAGGAGGGGCTTGTGACAGAGAAAAGACAAGAATGAACAGCTCAAACATTCTGGAGAACAAAGAAAGCCAACAAAGACCCAAACCCCCCTCATCCCCAGCTTGCATCATCTGCCTTTCCCCCTTCAATGGACCCCGCACAGTTTTGATCGCTTGCTTCCTTTGTAAGTGGAAATGTTTAAGACCACCTGAAGGTGACACGGAAACACATCAGTCAGAGGCATACACTGAAAACCCGTTTTAGAAAACGTAAAGTGAAGATCCTGGCAGCCATCAGTCTTAGAACCTTTCTGTTCTGCTTCATAACCTGCTGGCTTTTAAAGAGCTTAGCAGCACCAGCAGCAGCAGCAGCAAAGCACACAGATATTGTACAGCAACTGCTGTGTTTTATCCTGAAAAGACCACAGAGTTCTGTAAGTCTCCCACACTTCCTTAGCAGATTTCAGCTGCAAACAGCCTCCTACAGAGAAAAGCTTTCAGAGTCACCAAGGCCATATTATTAAGGCATTAATAGGGAACTGCTCCCTAGCAGCACACTTTCTAGTGTTATGTCCAGTTCTACTTTTCAGGCAGAGAACAGGACTTCTACCACGTTCTTTAATCATAGATTTTTTTCTTGATTGTAAGGCTACCTTTCATGGGTTGTTTTCTAGCAAATAATGCCAAGTTTCTGTAAAGAAACTCTAACAGGTACCGAGGCTGTTGAGGCATCAACACTTTAGATAGCTGGCATCTGTGTGTGCCTCTGATCCCCTTCTCCTTATTAGAAGTGAGAAAGTGGCAGAATGATTTATTTCAATCCTGCCTGCCAAGTCTACTCAGTCTCTCTTCCTATCAGAGATGTTTCCAATTTGCAGCTCTCCTAACACTGATCTGTCCAAACTAAGATGAAATGTTGCTGTCAAGGATGACGTTGATTTTCTATTACAGTTTTTTAAGGTGTTCCTAGCAAACGAAGAACAGAAGCCTCTTTTCTCGGGGTGTTTGTGCATTCGAGGTGACAGAGGTTTCAGAGAGGACTGTGAGAAAATCACTAACTACAGTTAGTGTGCTACCAGAGAGGCTATCCAGCTGCTTGAGCACCAGGCAGTGTCCTGGGGTGGAGCCGTTCGGCTTGGAAAATCACCCTCTACCCTACAGTGACTCCAAGGTAACACGAGCCTGCCAGCCAACTCTGGGACATGTGTATCTGACCTGTTTTACTCTTGGGCTGATGGGGAACAAGGGACACTTCTCTAAGACACAGCAAACAGGGAAGTGCTGGGTCTGCTGTGCATGGTGCCTTGGGTAGTCACTGCTTTGGGGGAGAGAGAAAACAAGTGGGGTAGATCCTGGAGCTTCTGCTGTGTCTCAGACACTGAGTCTCCTTAGTACGGACAGCCAAAGGCATAAGATCCAGCAGTCAAACACACCACTGTCGTGACTACTGCCACCAGCTGCTGAACAGAGAATAGATGTTTCATGTACACAGAACAGGTGTTTCATTTTTATGACTCAACATTTTACATATTAGCAATCTAACTCTTCAGAAGGTGCCCAAAGGACACATTGCTGCAGCATCCACAGGCTGGCATGAATTCTGGATCTGAAGCCTTTAATATTGCAGGTGTCAATTAGGATTTATGGATTGTCCTGCACAGGCTGCATGGTGCATATGGGGGTAAGCTCCAGCTGGGAGAGGCACAACAAGGAAAAAAGGAAAACCATTCAGACAGCCAGGCACTGCTTTCCACAGCTCAGAGAAGCCATCTCCCACTTGAGCCTCCCAATTCTCTTGCACACTGCCTACTGGAGAGTACTGTGGAAGCATCAGGCTGGAAGGAGGGAAGGGGCCATTTTGCGCAGCCAGGTCTGCACTCTTTCTACTCCAAAGTCTCCTTACAGCACATACCCTCCATTTCTACAGCAGCAGTATGGTCTTTCAAGTCTTCTTTGCAGATCTGTTTATTGCTGGCACAAAAACTACAGAACACTAAAGCTAGTGTTACACACTACATCCGAAGTGCCAAAACTACGGTTAACAGATGAAAGTCTTTGTCTACTCACAGCTACAAGCTCCACCAAGGAGCAGGAACTTACCACTTGGTGAGGTGAATGAGCTCATGTTATCCAGAACTTAGGAACAGAACATAAGGGAAAACACCATGAGGAAAGTTAGGGGCAAGAGTTATATTCTGTGTTGACGTGCACATATCTCCAAAAAATTGATGAGCTTTTGTTGCAGAGAGCTCCTGATGCACACAGATCTTGGAGCAGACAAGAAATGTACCCAGGGATTATGCCACAAACTGGGAAAAGGATTATGAAACTCTTGGTGCAGGTTAACTGGTAGAAAAACCAGCAACTGAACCTGAGAAATGACAGAGCCAAGAGCTGAGGCTGGCAAATCTAATTATCATCCTACACATCATTTAATCAGTTTCCTTTAATCCCTTTTTCTCTAGTTTTAAAAAAAACTGCAGTGAGCTAATCCAATCATCTGTATTTAAAATATATGTAGTAAGGCCTGTAATTGAATTATTGTAGAGCTTGTTTTAAAGGTTATCTTCACAAGTTTCTGAAGAGCAAAGCAGTGAGGAATCACACTTGCCTCAAATAGAATTTTGCACCCTAAGCATTTCTTGAATATATATTTGGAAGAGACACATCCTAACACAGACTCTGTCACTGTTCAACCCTCCTGCAGAACTTGCACAGTTAAGACTACAAATAAATTACCATGCAGTTTTTAAAATTTTGTTCAAAATGCAAAATCTTTGTCCACCAGCTGCATTTGTATTAACTTTTGTCACCAACAAATATTTTGAAGAGGGATGGTCTTTTCAGCAAGTATTTGCTATGCACTGAGGAACTCATGGGTGATACCAGTGCTTCTCTTAAGAAGCTCATAAGTGACCAGAAGGATGTCAGGAACAGGCAAACTAAGCCCAGAGTCATCAGTGGGGTCCTGGTATGAGAGATGAACAGAGAAAACCTGGGAGACTGAGCTAATCTGGGCACTGGCAATCAAATGAAGCAAATTAAAAAAAATATATAAAATAATTCAAATTCATGTCCCCTTTAATAGTCACGCAATCAGTAACCTTTTCACAGCTGCATTTTGGATGCAACAGGGAAGGAGAGTCTTTGGAAGCAGCTAGATCTGGAGACATCCAATTCTCACGGCTGCAGATAAAGGAGGAAGATACAGTGCTTTCAACATGTAGAAATGCAAACTGCATCATAAACTCCTGAAGGTGAGCACACAGGAGTAAACAGAACCCTAGATCAGCTTCGGTTGGAAGGGACTACAAAGATCATCTCATTTCAACCCCCCTGCCATGGGAAGGGACACCTTCCACTAGACCAGATTGTTCAGAGCCCCATCCCACTTGGCCTTGAACACTGCCAGGGATGGGGCAAAATCAGCTTCTCTGGGCAACCTGTGCCAGTGCCTCACCACCCTCACAGTAAATAAGTTCTTCCTAATGCCTAATTTCAAACCATTCTCTTTCAGTTTGAAGCCATTCCTCCTTGTCCTGTCACTACAAACTCTTGTAAAAAGTCCCTCTCCATTGTTCCTGTAGACTCCCCTTCAGGTACCCCAGTTAGGTCACCCCAAAGGTTGAACAAACCCAATTCTCTCAATTTTTCTTCACAGGAGAGGTGCTCCATCCCTCCTATATAAATAAGAACAAAATGGAAAGGGGAGCTAAAATGGTCTGCAGGAACAGTTTCTAGGGAAAGAGAACATGAAATTATCACCATTGCCTTATCTCTAACATGAGCAAGCAGTGACAGTCACTATAAAAGAGACTCTTCAACATAGTAGGTCATAGTCCTTCTTCCCACTGTCTGTTCTTACATGAGCTTGACCTCACAAGACAAAGGCACTGTGGGGTACAAGCACATATAAAAAACTCCTAACACAGAATTGAGAACATTTCATCCAGTCCTGAAGCCTGTCAGATTCAAGCCTACACCTGGCAAAGTGCTCCCCCCCCACAGCACAGTCGCTGTATCTGTTGCACTGACAGAGATTAATAAAATAAATAGAGTCAATCTTTTTCACCTACAGAGCAACCCCACAGACTGTTTCCAAAGAACAAAATGCAGGCAAGCTTTATTACTGGCAGCATTTTTCTCCTAGCAATCTGAAGAGTCTAATTGGCTGTGACTCCTGTAAGTGAGCTCAGATCAAAGTGTGGACATGTGGATTGAGCAAAATTTTTTGAGTGGCCAGAAGCAGCAGCTTGACTTGGGTTTGGAATATAAATACAGCTAGCATGCTGCAGACAGCAGCAGCTTTTCCATTTTACCACAGTATCACCTTCCAAATGATCATAAAGCCCAATCCTGCAGAGACAGTGGGAGCCGGATGCTCTGTGAAATTTGTGAAAAGTTGGTGAGATTGTGAAAATCAATGTACAGAACAAAAATCAAGTTCAGAAACCAACCATCAGAATAGTACTGCAAGCAGCAGAATTCCTTCCTGGAACTTTACTGGATTTTGCATGCTTAACTCATTTTCAGAAACAGTAAGATTTCTTCCTTACTAGGAGGTGGAATTATGCAAAGACTAATTCAAAATGAAGATGTCTGCAGCAGGAATTGTTCTAACAGCATCTTTCTGCTAATGGCTTAGACAATCTGTGCTGTATTATCCAGGGAACTAGAGCCCTGGCACAACCCAGAGTCCACCAACTTCTCCAACCCTTTCTACCACAGTACAATGAAAAATGAAGCTGCTGCTGGCTCCTGACATAAACCATTGCATCATCAGGCCAAAGAGAACTTCAGATTTCAAATCACCTGGGATGTCTACAAACAGCTTGCAAGACAGCCTGACATGGAAGTCTACAGCTCACGCAGATCTCAGCCTCAGTTGTGACCCATAAAGCAGCTGTGCACAGAAAAACAAACCACTAGAAATCCCTGCTCCAGTCAGTGGTGCTACTCATGAGCTTAAGCCTCATTTTCACCAAATGGATGGAGAACAAGAGACCAGCAAAAAGTCAGCTGGCAGCAGTGAGACATTCTCTTACCTTCCATGGCATATTTCATATCCTGGGCAAAAAGACTCCACATCACCTCTGCACTGATCTTCCCAACTGCAAGCTCCTGAGGAAACCTGAGGGGATATTTAGAAAAGTCTTTGGCACATGTCAAAGCAAAGGGCTCTTTTTTGTTTAGTTCTGAGCTACATTACAAGCTGAAAAGCTCAACATTACAGATGCTTCCTTCACCCTAGATAAAGTACCAGGTGAAAATTAGAGATCATGGACTGGATTCTGTGGCACAGATTAAGTAACCTGAAAAACTGGTTTTAACTTAAAAAGACAGGCCCTGGATTCTTCTTTCCTAGAAGAGATGTACACAGTCATTCTTGGAATGTGATCTCAATGCCCTTGCATCTTTTTCCCCTTCCTTGTCCATTTTTTTCTGTCCCCTTTTTGAGGGTTACTAGGCTGACAGGTGATTGCTAATCACGTTAAATCAATGATGGTAGGGCATAATGCGGATCTTACTTAGTGTGTAGTACATCATAGGATCTCTGTCTCTCTCTGCCCTGTGGGACTGTAGGAAGGCTATCCACTGGTTAAACAGACCCATTTTGGGGTCCTTTCCAATGCTGTGCCGACTGCATCCAGTGCCATCTCCCAGTGCTAAACCACACTGTAAGGCACCACAGCACCACTGTGTGCATTAATGTGTACTCCTGAACTACTCAACATCAGAAAAAACCAAAAGAACTCTCACCCCAGTTTCAGGTGCCTCCCTGAGTTGAGGATTGTAATAATCAGGGTGTTAGTGCTCGAACGCCATCGTAACTGAACCTTTTGAAACTCTTCCATCCCAATCAAAAAGTTATTTATATAAACAGAGACAGATAAGACAGAAAGACAGACAGAAAAGATAAGTACTTCTATAACTGCACAAGTGACAGAAGAGATAGAAAGCAGTTTAACAAAGAAAGCAGAGCACACACAGACTAGCAATAGCCATACATGACAGGGAGGATTCTTACTGATTCAGGACTGGGGTATAAGAATTCTTGTCCTCTTCTATGATGGAAACTATCAAAGTGATGAGCTTGGGCCAGAAATCAAGGTTCCTGATGCTGGGGCCCTGTTCCTCGGGAGGAAGGTCCTGAGTTTTGTTCTGGGAAGGAGCAGCATAAAATTCAGGGAAAACCAGCATAAAATTTAAGGGAAAAGAAAAAGCTGGCAAATGCAGATCACCATGCAAACTCCAAACACTAGTCACCTGTGGATGCTTTCTTCCAAAGAGCTTAAAATTATAAATGACTGCTGGCAACTTGTCTGATCTAATGCAAAACACAGTAACATGCCAAACCATGTTGCTAGCCTCAAACCCAACTAATCCCTGTTTTGTCATCTACCATGCCAACAGCAGGCCAGGCTCCAGGAGACCTGCTGAGACATCATTTGCCCTAAGTCTATTCCAAATATTTGCTCTTTAGGCATCTGGCTGGTGACTATATCCCTGTTGACATGTTGTGTGTGCATTACTACAGAGGCCAGTGGTGCTTTCACGCATTTGAGAAGAGTTTGTATCTAGAGGCACCTTCTAAACCCAGTGCAGGATACTGGGTGCCTGAAAACAAGGTAAAATCTCACTGCTTGAGGTTTACATACACTAATTACAGTTTCCTTGATCAGCCTACATTTGCTGAAATTGGCTTTTGCTTGCTCAAAGCTACATCAAACCTTCCCTTCACAAATAACTGCTGAGGCTGGCAAAACGCATCGTAATTAGTGTAAAACAGTTATCATCCTCCCCTTACTAATTAGTGCTTGTTAATTGATTACAAATTTTGTGCACTCGGAAGATAAAAAGTCACGCAACTTTGTGCTGGCTTTTTGTATCAATTAGTATTCTTGTTATTATCTTAAAAAAATCAGAAAACTTGGATTTCTGCCTGCTTATCAGCTACTCACAGGATCTGTCTGGTACTCCCGACTGTACAGCTCATGACAGTTGTTGAAAATGTACTCATAGGTGGAGTTGAGACAAGCTTTTACGCAGTCCTTCACCACCTGGCTGGCTCGGGGTGGACTCTGCAGCTCTTGAACCTGGCAAGGGGACAACGAAGAGTGTCAAACAAAGCATGGTTCATAAATCCAACAGAGAAAGAACACATCGCCGTTTTGGAAACCACTCGGGGCTTGGTGGATCTGCTTTCAGCAACTCGTGACCTGAAACCACAAATGCGTCGCTCTCCCCAGGCATAAAAACGCAGTGACAACACTTATCTCCCCACAGCACCACTTGAAGCATAAAAGAGATTTTGATGTGCCAAGGAAGATTCCCCAGAACAGACAGATCACGTGGCATGATATGTGTATAATCTGAGCCAAACACACAATTTCTGCTGAATTTATAGGACTTTGTTACAAAGACAGCGGGCAATCTTCCCCAGCACTGGAAGGATGTGCAACAGACCAGCAGAGCAGTTTACATCTGATCTGGAAAGTCTTGCTGAAGACCACTCGTCTGCCTTTAAATACAAAAAACTTTCATTAGGTACATCTTTCATCACAAGCTTTATTGAATTCTAAAGCAACCAGAAACCTTAGGGACATGCCAACTGATACGCCTTCTCCTCTTGCAACAGCACAGTTTTCATTATTTCATCGTTACATTGTTTTAGAAAAATGCTGCAGGGGTACTTTAAACTAAACAGACAGCAATCATCACCCTGCAAATACAACTATAATCTGACAAGTTTGATATTTTCAGTCCCTCTGAACTTTTCAGAGTATTTCTATAAATCAAACTTCCAACACAGACACACTGTCTGAATTAACACTCTTAAAATAAAGTTCTAAGTCATCATTTACCCTAGAGCTTTGAAGGAAAATTTTAAGCACTTCCTGAAGTAGTTCAAATTAAAGACTTGCTTTGTTTTTGATAAAACAAAAATTTTTAAGTGACATGTACTAACGATGTTAGGTTGTAAACTTTTGAAAAAAGTTTAGAAGCCAAAAATCAGGAATATAAAATAATCTCATTACACACTGCTAGGACAATAAACTTAACTACAAAACCAGGACATTAGCATTCATAACAACTCTCCTGGATCTCTACTGAGAGATATTATCCCATTTCAGTATCTCATCCTCCATGAGAGAAACTCTAAAATATTTACTATATAAAAATAGTGAAAAACCTTCCTAATGTTATTAAAAAAGAAAATTATCTTCCTAAAACTAGACAACTGCCTTTATTCCTCCTCCTCCTCCTCTTTATCTTTTTTTCTTTTTTGGGGGGAGGGGGAGAGGGTTGTACCATCTTTATGACTGACGAACAATAGGGAAAAAGCAGTTTACATCCTCATAATGCAAAACACAGAGAAGTAGGGACAAAATGTGGATGTTTATACATGGTCAGCAGATGATTTCCATTTTCTTCAAGTGTCTAAAGCTCAGAAACATGAAACAATGGTTTGAAAATGGGAAATCAACTCCTACGGGAAAAGCTTCAGAGATGCCATTCCCGTCCCCACCCATATCCCTACCTTCATCCTGAAAAAAGTGATGCTGGTCAGCAAATCCACTGTAGACTTCAGGTCCTGCAGCCGTTCACGACTGCTGGCTGGGAAGTTATTCTGTTGACAGAAAAGGGAAATCCTGTTGGAAAGCACAGTCAGATCCATGCAAGGCTTCAAGCATGTGCTAAATAAGGAAACTGTCTTGGAAACATTTCTTGCTCAAGAAGCTTGTACCAGTCAAAACAATGCTCAATAAATAAGGCCTTTTCACTGCAGGAGCTTATCTGTTTGCTTAATTAAATAGCTTCTCACATAAATGTAAAGTCTTTGGCTGCCAGGAGACTGACAGCCCTCGGTGGCAGGAAATCTCTCCTTGGCTGTAGAAAGAGCAGGCTGGGAACAGCCTCACCACTGGCAGCCCTGGCTTTCTGCCTGAGGCTGTGTGAGTCCTTTCCTTTCTGAACTCAATGCTTGGTTTTTTGGCTTCTCTTCTGCGACAAGCCAAGGGGTGTGGTGTTTTCAACACCTCTCCAGAGAAATAAACAAGACCAAGAAAGAGAAATTAGCACTGTTCCCGTAAGAAGGTATTGGAACTAGCCAGAGCCCCGTGAGATCCCACATCTAAATACATATGCTGAATGCAGCTAGCTTTGCTTCTTGCACAAACCTCTTCCCTTTCCAACCTCAGGGACTGTGCCCTTTCCTACATTCCCACTGTCTCCAACCTGTGTCCTTCAACAGCATTCATGTTCCTCAGCATGTCCCTACATTCAAGGTGATGTGAATGGTTTTGCTGCAAGTAAAACAGCATGAGCAACCTCCTCTTGGATAGACTCTTCACATCTGCACTTTCAAAAAGTATTAGATACGAAGGCAAAAAGGGCGGAGGGGAAGAAGGTTTCACTTTTTACTGAGGACTTGCAGAAAAATACGCTGTCTCTTGACAGTAGTAACTGAGTATCACTGCAGTTCAGCTAACCACTGCAGGCAATTTGATGCTCTTTGCAGTCACTTGTAGATGGTCCTTCTGAGACAACTCTCCTTTTAGAGTTAAGCTCTCCACACATGGACTCTCTGGAACTCAGGGTGTTTATCAAAATCAAAGACTTCCATGAGTCAAGACCTAAATACAAACCATCTGATGAATGTAAATTGCCATCTCCTGTCTGGAAAGCTACAAACTAACACCTTTTCTTCCAGAATTTACCTTCCCCTTTAGGGGCCTTAAAATAATTACTAAATGCTCCCGTAATGCTTCAGCCATTTCTCTAAATATAATGGCAATTAGATTACGCCTAAATTATTTAAACTACATAAATCTTTCCTGGTCCTTTATGGAAGATCTTACTTGTTTGTGCACAATTCAGTTGCATTAACCACCAAAAAGCAGCTTTTACTGAATACCAAGCAAACAGAAAAGGCAGCACTGCTACAGATTCCTATTGCCATGGGTTGATAATTTTCCCTCTGCTACTCAGTGGTTCAGTGCTCTATTTAGACCTTCTCTTACTAGTAATGTAGCTTTAGAATAGTTCTTCACACAATATTCCTTCTGTCATCTTTTGCACCTTGCCCCTTTTCCTTTTTGTTTTGTCTTCTAATGCACTTCTCTTAATCTCCTTATGTTTTTCTCCTCTATATGTTTTTCTGTGTTTCAGGTAAATGCTAAAATCAGAATCGGATAACTAAATGAAACCAAAGCTCACATTTGGCCACCATTTTCAAAATTTTCAATGAATCAGTCAACAATTGAAATAACAAGGAATTTAAGGGAAAAAAAACCAGCCAAGTCACATGATAAGACAATATTGACTCTGGAGTAGCAAAGAAAGAAATGTGGAGGGTTTATGAAGCCTGTTGGACTAAGGCCAACATTTGAAACTCATCTCTTCACAATCTGCTGAAGTGGGGGGGATCTCCCACTTCAAACCTGACAAACCTGACAATACACCACGATTTGCGTTTGCCAAACCTAAAGTAAGTGACAACACGGTCCTCTAAAATATTTCTGTCATAGTAGGGAAGAACAAGTCTATTTTCCCTTTTTAGATAATACCTGAAGTAGCTGATAAGAGTAATTCAAATTATGTAATCCAATCCAACTTGGACTGGAAAGCATCAGAGATGAGCACAGTTCACAATCCTAGAATTATTTCAGAAGTCTTGAGGAAGTTGTAACGGAAGAAAAAAACAAGGTCTAAGTTCCATCCACGAGGAAAACAAAACAGTACATTTGACCAACAAGCAACAATTCCTTAAGACACAAACTGTGCAACAAGTTAGAAATCTAAGAGAAATCCAAATGGTGTGTTTCCCCTCTGCCCACCAAAACACCAGAAAGGATTCTTTTTATTCCCACTCACCCTGTACATTGAGAGATCAATCCGAAGCGAATTATGAAGCTGGTCCAGAAGCTTCACAAATCGTTCTTTCTGTTGAGCAGAAAACAGCAATAAACATTCACATATCACTACTGTCCAATCCATATTCAGAATAAGCAGCAGGGTATCAGGTAATCAGTGCCAGATTTCATGATAGCAGGAGGAAGCAGTATGGATACACAGCACTGTGCAAATAGTATTTTCTTTTGATTCTTGGATTTGCTTTTAAACTGCAATTATTTCTGAAGTCTGTGAAACATCAGAATTGTCAGAAAAAACACTCCATTATCACTCTGAAGTAGAGGCAGAACAGAAACTTCTCTGATTTTCCACCTGCAATTTACACTGAACTTGTATTTGAGAGAAAATACTTATTCAGAGATTAATAAAGTAAAGGCAGAAAAGGGTCTAATTCAGAGCACTGATACAGCTCCATGATCTTATCTGTATCAGTGACAAGTACTACAGGCTTCTTGTGACATAACTTCTTGAGGTCAGGTCTCTCCACTGAATTCTGATTTGGCATTGTGAACACCTCCTCAATCTATTTATAAATTCTCAATCTGATGGGAAGTATGAGCTTTTCCAAACACTCTTCCAGCATACTCAACTCTACCACCAGTTACATACAAAATATTTTAACCATTAGGGGGACATACTTCTTTTGTGGTGGTGGGTTTTTTTTCTTAAAGCAGCTGCTGATTTTAAAAACAAAGTTCTGAAATTACCGGATCACACGGTATATTTTACCAACAGCACTAACATGCAGAGTTAGTACTGTTTGCTCATTCCATACCATCTGTGCTCCACTGTAATGTGAACACAAAGAATAAACATCACAATGCATTACACTGATTGATATCTGAAATATGTGATGATCAAGACAATAAACCCATGCTCTTTGTCTGGTGTAAAAGATTTCCACTGCTTCCAACTCCTCACAGATTTAATGTTCCTTAACAGAAAAACTTATTTACTGAAGGGTGGAAGCACTGTACGCAAATTAAGGAAGTCCAATTGCAACATCACCAAACTCAAAAACCTACCCCAAAATTGGAGGCTGCAAAGCGGTCCGAAGCAGACACATTTGTGGAGGCAGTGGTGTGTGCATAATAAGCATTGATATTGGCAAGTAAGGTGCTCATCACAGCTGGCACGCCTGGGCACATGTATTTAGAGGAGAGACATGCAAAATGCCTGCAAAAGGACAGTGATGTAAGTCATTCTGGTCTCTTTTGTGCAGCAGGACTTGACTTTATCCCTTTAATGGACCCCTTCTGCTGGTGGGCACCATGAACAGATGGAAGTTACATTTCATCCCTTTACAGAACTCCAGCATCTCAGAGCTTTTTTCAGAAAGATGCCATCTAGATAACAGCTCAAAACAACGAGAAATCTCTTCACTGCAGCCATTTCCAGATCATAAAACAGCTTCTCAACCATTTGTTGCCAGCACCACATGGCTTAGTGATGCCCTGGGTCCTGATGCCAGTTCCTAGAACTAAGCCTGACACAAGGAAATTTACACAATTTGCTGCTGCTTGAGGCAGACACAGGTTGTGAGGTGTCATGAGGCAGCAGAAACTGGAAAGCATTAATGCCCAGTGAGAGTACACAGTAGTATTTCTGTGCTGCACTTACATGTGATTCCTTATGGCTAACCCATTCAGCCTGCAAGAAGCATGCACACTCATTTGCTTTCTCCCATTCTCTCATTAAATGCAAGGAACCCTCCTCCAGGAAATCTCAAAATTATGCTAGGAGCATCCAGGCTTGTGAAATGATTAAAAAAATTTTAAAAATACTGTTAGACCTAAAAAAAAAATCAGAGCTTAAGAGGTCTTATATCATGGGAAATGGCAAGTAAAGTTCATTCCAAGAGGCAGAAGAGATGGGCCATTTTTATGCAGAAATACTCACTGAGTTCCCAGATTAAATCTGGGAACTATTTTCCAAATGTAACTTTCTCCCTAAGGGACTCATAGAATCATAGAATAGTTTGGGTTGGAGGGGACCTTTAAAGGTCATCTAGTCCAACCTCTGCAGTGATCAGGGACCCCTTCAACCACACCAGGTTGCTCAAAATCCCATTTAAAACGACCTTGAACACCTCCAGGGATAGGACATCTACAACCTCTCTGGGCAGCCTAGCCTATCCATTCACTGTTTCACCACACCCCTGGTAAAAGATTTCTTCCTTTTATCTGTCTTAAACCTAACCTCTTCAAGTTTAAAACCGTGCTTGCTACATGACACTTAAGTACCAGTTGGTCATTTAGGCACTGGGTAAATATAAGCACATGAAATGGCTTTGTTTAGCTTTAAGAAGAGAAGCTGTGAGGAGTGGGGATCCAATCAGAGAGGCAGCAGACCTTCATCCTTGGAAATTTTCCACATCCCTGAGCAGCCTAGTCCAACTTTCAAGTTAGCCCTGCTATAAGCAGTGACTAGACCTCCAGAGAAACCTGCCAATTCTTTTCTATTTTGGCTTAAACCAATAGGCAGAAAAGCTGCTTGCAAGGTGACATAAGTACAGCTCACAACTCATCTAAGGACCCGTAACCCAAAACTTTCAGTTTCTAATGTGAAAAAGTTCACTTTTGTCTGCTACATTTTATATTACATTGGAAATAAGAAATGAGCTAAGCATACCAGTCTTTAAGAGGAAGAATGACTAATCCCAAATCCAAGCAGAAGTATACTGACAAGGAGAAGGTTCTTTGAAGATACAGAACTGCATTAGCCTAGCTCTGAAGAGGACAAATCAGTGGCACTGTTACTCAAACTTTCTATAAATGCTTTCAGCAGCACCTGGGAAATCAGTCACTTCAAAGGACTCTAACACTTGCCACAACAAACAAACAGGAAAATACTTCCACAAAACCTCATCCCTTCTCATATCATCAGAAATCTTCGGTGGGAACCTTGAGCAACACCTATTTAACAGAAGAGTTCTCAAACAGAGATTCAAGAGTCTTGAAACAGAAATGGCAGACAATAATTTCTAGGCTTTGAGGACACCAGTGATTCAAGGACAGGCAGTCTCTTCCCTCTCACAGTAAGCCCAATAAGGAGCAGCTGTCACTGCCAAGCTTTCCATTACCAATACACTTCATCTTCTAAATAGTTAAGAGTCACATCAATTCGTTACACCAATTATCTGCACTAAGGAACACAGGAAATGTATCTTACGTCATGGCCTGGTATATTGACTCAATGCCATAACGCATTGCAAATTCATCCACGATCTCCTGGGCTGTCTCATCAAAATACACCTTCCATGCATCATCTCCTTTGGCATCAGGGATCTTCACCACCCCATTCCCTTGCACATCTGTGAGATGGTGAAAGAGGTTCTGAAAGACAAAACAGGAACAATTTTGTATGTGAGGCTGCTGATGCCTCTAAGTACGATTCATGAAGAGCTTGGAACTGCTGAGGTGGTGGCACTAACACAAATTTCTTTGTTCTCCTCCTCTTTCTTTTCCCCTGCCCACTCTGTATTTTCTGCTTTTACCTTCTTTTCCTCTTGAAAGAATCTCATAGCTCAATTTTTCACATGCGTACCTACAACTTTACCCAGCAGACACTGTGAATGATGCAGAAGAGTGCTTCAGTGCATTGAAACCATACACTAATTAGTTTTCCTGAAACCTACGCATTTCTGTCCTCAGAATGAAAATGCCTTAATATGGACAAGCTATTTAAACTAGCTGACGTTACAGCTCTGTATCGTCGTTGTAATTATTATTATACAGAACAGTCCAAACAGATTTTTTTTTCCTGAAAAGGACACCCTTAAGATCACCCCTAACAACTAGACACTTGCATTATTATTCAACATAACCCTTCACTTTATCTAACACTGCAAAAGTTTTCAGCTATTATTGCTATGCAGAAATTGCACATTCAGCTCAGTGGGTTTCTCAGTAATCCTCAAATTCATGCCTCTTACAGATTCATCAGCCTTTCAGACAGCTGGCTCCCTACAGTAAGGGATGCAAAAGTCTAATGATCTCATTAGTAGCTAGAGGACTCTGCTTTACACTACTATATTTCCTGATTATATTATTCTTGCTGCAAATCATCTTCATTTTAGAATACACAAAAGAAAGAAGGTGATAGTAAAAAGATACCTATTTGCAAAAAAAGAGCAGCAAGTGATCATGCACGTTCAAAGGACAAAACCGAAACAGCTTACCAAATAGTAGCCATCACTGAATTAAAAAAACAATAAATATGTACTGAAGGACACAACACAGCCTACTAAAAGAAGCCTACTTTCTGAGCTTCATACCTGCCTTACAGAGAGCTCCCTGGTAAGACCAGATGACACCACAGAACTCATTCAGCTCAGTGGCCAGATAAATATGTTGTTCCAGTAGATGAACATTCCTCTCTGTGATACAACTGTCCTTCTCTGTCTAAGATGGATTTGCTTAACCCTCACTGACCTCAGGATATTCTTGTACACAGGGCTCTGACTACTCTTGTTTATTCAGGCACTTTTGAGACTGACCCTGCTGCCTGCCTTTTCTTCGACACAGATAGACTGGGCATCTCTCCAAGACAGGGTTTTCCCTTTAGTCCTTCCTACAAGTCATCTTTGGATTTCTCCCAACTTCTGCAGCGCTGCCTGTCCAGCTCAGTCCATCCCAAGACAGGTCAGTACCCAGAAACCTCAGCTTAATCTTCTGTTCCCCAACAGTTCTTCATAACTACACACCACTGCAGCAGCACAAAAGAATTCATACCACCAATAGCTGCATCACTTAACAGCCCAGGACAGAGACTCCCTCCTCAATCAGAATTTATTCATAACGCATTTTAGTACTGCTTCCTCTAAAGAAAGACGATTTCTTTAGAAGAGTGTACAGCACATGTTGAAAACATCACTCAAGGAAATTCAGAGGTTTCTCATCATGGGCTCTGAGTGGAACCAAAGCCGGATCTCTGCCTGACAGTAGCACAGCTGTGACAGTGGGACAGACTGAGCCAGCCAGTCCCCAGTGTCGGGGAGACAGCTTAAAGCTGCCTTTGCCTCCCTGACAAATGTGGGTTTGATGATTTGGTGTGTTACCAGGCCAGCATAGGACGGAAAAGAAAGCTCACCTAAGGCAAGGAGGAACACTTCAAGGAAATAAAGGTCAGAAAATTGCTTCTTCAATAGTCAGAAAGAATAAAGTGATATCTCCACTTCTTACCTCATGAAGGCAAGTGTATTGAATATGATATGGAGCCACCTTCTCTTCGCCTTTGATCTCCACACTGATTTGCAGGCGGATAGCCCCAGACACTGCAGACTTATCTGTTCGCTTCTCTAGAAGGCAAAAACATCAGCAATTACGTGCATTGTTCAAGGTCAGAGCACAGCCATCTTGGGGTGACACCTCTGGCAAAAGAAACCGCTGGAACCTTGGGCTGAGTCACGACAGAGAAAACTTTCTCTTTTCTTTCAAAACACTGAATAATACTAAGTAGAATCAGCAAAACAACTGCCCTGATACACCCTCAATATGACACATCTAACTAGAACTATGCACATTTTTAGACATAAATCAGCCTTTCTGTCATCAAATGTGCTACAGGGTCTTGGATTCAGTCAGGTGACCAAGAACCACCAAGGACAGATTCCTTTTCTGAGAACAAAGCTGACTGATGTGGAATTTGTCCCTAACTTCGCCAGTTCAGGAGCCCTGAACTCCTGGGAATTGCTGGTTGTCTCTATGAAGATGATTTTGGATCTCCTAGGAGATGACAAATCCACAGTGCCTGGCAACTCAGCACCATCTGGTTGTTTGCTGGTACTTTCTACAAGAGTCACTGGAAAAGGTCTCAACAACTTGCCAGCCCAGTGCAGGGCACCTGACAGTCTTACAGACTGGTAAGATGCTTGTGTTGACACAAAAAAACACCCACAGGACAGCATGTCTCCAGAAGAGGTGGAATAGAATCCTGCTCCAAGCATTTCTCCCATTGTACTTTTCAATGGCTGACAGAGAAAAACCATCAACCTTCTGACACATTATACTCCATTTTAACTGGGATCAGCTTTGCAGCTGCTCTGCAGCAGCAGCATATGCCCCTGAAACCACGTGAACTTTTCTTTTCCCTTTCTTGCAAATTGTCCACCTGCATCCAAGTGCTCTCAAACATTCCCAAACCAACACATGACACACTTTCAGTCCCAAGGCCCTGCTCACCGAGGTTGTACCACACATCCATTTCTCCACTCAGAGTGCGAACTTCAATGATTGTCTGCCCCAGGAAATCATCAGACTCGCGTTTCAGCCTCTGCTTGACACGAGACTTGATGTCATCATCTTCATCCCACACTCGCACCTTGATCCGGTCAGAGGAATTATGGCACTCACTGCAAACAAGAAAAAATGTAATTTTAAGAGTGCGCAGTGCAGCCAACATTTATATGCTACACGCTGTGCATTCCTCTTGACCCACTCCTCCAGTATCAGAGAGATGTATTAGCAAAGTGTAAACAATGAGTATTCATTCAAAAGTGGAGTGTCTGATACGAACCACGTAACAACTTTCTGGTGCACTCTGAACGCGCCTGTGACACGGCAGATACTGCACTCCAGATGCATGCTGAAGGATTGCCCTGCCCCGACCTCAGCCACCAATTTCTGACTTCCTAAGTGGCTGTGACTCTGCTGCTTGTCCTCACTCTCAGCAGCAGCTCACAGAACTTGGGAATTCTCTTCACAGCTGTCGGTTTTTCTGTGAAGCCCACAGAAGCCTGGGGATAGCTAGGCTGGTTAATGCCAGCATACACCCCCGCCAAAAATGACAATCAGCATCTAACTGGCTTCAACAGCTCTCCCCATCAATGACCTCCAGCTCAGCTGCAGGCGTTAACAGCCACCTGTCTTTATGCAGTTTCTAGGTTAGCACAGTGAAGACCTGTGACGAACATGCTTTGTGCTGGGTTCTAACAAAGGATAAACAGCTCAGATGGAGGCAGATGTCTTACTTCAAGACAGTCACAAAGCAGTAGTGTATCAATGCACAATACATTACAATCAGATGATACACGATACTGCCTGAGGGGAACGGGTGTGATACAGTAGTTACAGCATTGGTATTTAATTACTAGAATTGATTCTGCCTGTTATTCACAGTTTAGACTGATACTTAGTGCTCTGGGCAGATCAATAAAGACACTTCCATTAAAAGAAGCAGTTTACTGTTTGATGAATCAGCACCCTCCAGTGTAATGCACAGACAGAATTTTCAGATTCTCCCTCTTTTTTAGGTGTTCAAGTACCTTTCGTAGATCCAAACAGGCTCCTGGATGTCAGAAATGGGTAGAACCATATTATAACAGATCTGCTCATTTACAGGGCATGCAATAAAGCAATTTGAATGCTCATATGAGACCATGACAAGGGTGATTACTCACCATAACCACTACAAATGTCTACCCTCAAGCAAATAAAACCTATGAAAACAGGCAACTGCTGCTGAAGGCCTGTTTTCCAGCCTTTTTAACATTAACATGCTGCATCTGTTGCTAAGCAACAGAGAGAAAGAAGAAATGGGTCAGAAGAGATCTGCTAAGCCTGGTCAATAGGATGTGGCAGTGGCTGGTTATGAGCATGCTCTCTGCCAAGAAACCATTTGGGCTCTTACTGCCACCACTGTGATTCAGGACAACATTTAACAGACATCCATGCAGCTCCTACTGATTTTTCCAGTAGAGAGGAATAGCTAGGAATCATATGGACAAGGTTAGAGGCAATTCCATGCAGCTCTGATCACAGGCAGAGCCCATCACTGCTCCCTGCCTTTGCTGTGCAATCAAATCTGTATTTGGAATTCAGAATAAAAGAGGTTCAGTGTTTGTCTCCCATCTTCACTCTCCTCTCCCTCCTCCTTTACTTCAAGAATGTCTTTCCAACAAAACCATGCAAACAAGTGTTCACAAGCAGGGAATGGTTGGAATTGCTGCTCTTTGTAGCTCTCAAATTTATCTGAGTGCTTTGCCATGTCTGCCAGCAATTCAGCCTAAGCACATATAAGAAATCCTCTGTTCCTGACACGGTGCACTAATGTACAGCCTGGCAGTCTTGTAGAGGCTCAGTGTTCAGAAAAGCATGGGTGCCTCAAAACACAACTGGCACACAGAGCCATTTACAAAGCATCGGTAAGTTAACTCCTGACTTGTTCAGACATCACCTTCTGGCTGAGAGCTCTTTGCTAGGACCACTTTGGTCTTCCTCCTTTGCTTCCCCAATGGTCTTTCCTTAAGGAAAACATTCACTGTTCAAACCTAAATCTAACTTAAGCAGTCCCACACACATCATCCCCCGCTCCTGAGGTGCCTGGCTATCATCCTTCACTCAAATACAGCAGCATAACTCACTGCAACATCCTACAGGAAACCCTCCAATAGCATTTACTGCGCTACTAAAGCTTCTATTTTACCACACCTTTCTTTGCTGTTTTGAAGAGACTGCTCAACTTGCTTTCTCTGTGCTGGTCCCATGCCAGAGAGTGAGCTTTATCACCTGCTCATAGCAGCTGAAAGCCTTGAGCTGGTGGCTTACCACCAAACATCTAAGTCTGTAGAACCACAGTCCTTGATTTGACGAAGCAACACAGCTGTGTCAAAACTAGTCCACTTTTCAGTGAGCACCCCAAAACAGAATCATGAACATTGGAAAACTTGGGCTTGCTGACGAGTAACAACTTTCTAACTAATGAGAAATAGCTTCCAATTTGTGACAGTGACATGACTTTGTTAAGACTGTGGCTAACAAGCTCTGCTGCTAGAAGCTTTCCCCCTCATTAATACAGGAGTTGGCACATTTCTCAAGATGCCTGCCCCACTTCTAGCTATGTTTTTATGAAGCTTGATTTCACTGTGTGCACATACATGTCTGTCCACCCTCCCACAGCTGAGCTCTCACAGCTTTTCCCAAGAGGATGCAGACAAAAAAACCACTCTGTGACCCCACCAAAAGGAAGAAACTGCCACATACTTTCAGATCCCTTTCAGAGAGCAAGAGACTAGAAACCAGGTCTGTTATGTACATGGCTCAAACCCTTTCTTTTTTATCCATATTGTCTCAGTGTTTTAATAAAATAACTTACTTTTACACTTCAAGCTACCAAATGAAGTAACATTTTCCAGAAACAGCGTACAAAATCTTTAGGAAAAATTAAGATGGAAAATTTTTTTCCATTAAGATTTTCTGCCTGAAGCCAGTGGTTGCTGCATTGGAAGCAGCTGAGCCTGGTTCTGCTGACTTGCTCGCTATCCCACTCTCTACCTCCATCTATTTTGCCACGTTCCCCTTCAGTCTTACGCAGCACCGAAGCCCCAGCACCCACACACGTCCCCTGCACTGTCAATATTTGGGTCTCTTCCCATGCCCAGCGGAGGGGAAGCACGAGAGCACACGAAGCTGTGGTTAATTCTGGTCTGCTCACACAGTGACATGCCCACACACACGGTAATTAGTATATTGGTGGCTAAACAGAACAAGCAACTGTTGAATTTACACTGTAGTTCCTCCCACAATGAAGTTAGCAATTTGTATCCCTCTAATCTAGCTCCAACTTCTGCAAAAAAATTGTAGGAAGCGATTCTTAGTTCTGAGATCTCTGCCCATCTGTAAAGGCTGGGACAGATGGGCTTGGATGATGTCAGGGGTCTGGGACAGGTCATTGCCTGTGCCTTGTCTGCTCCAAAATGTGGAGAGAAAGAAAAAGGAGAAGTGTCTAAAAATTATCAGAACACTCCTTCTGAACAAATTCATACATAGAAACAAAAAGCCCAACAACATTTGTGCTATATTTGCTAATTTTGCCCTGCAGAGCTGACAGGGTAATAAAGACAAAACACAACATATAGATTTAAGCAAGAACATACAATGAAAGTAAAGGACTAGAGGAAGAAACAACATTTTGGAGATTTTAAAGTAGGTCAGTCAAGCCCAGAATTGAGTCATTTCACTGTATTTTCATACTAAAAAATATTTATGGTTCAAAGAGTCTCGTGAACTCTCTGTGAGCAGTTTCCTTTCTGCTGACACAGTTCTCAAGAAGGGTCTGTGAAGTTCCACAGCCTGGCGCAGGGGACATTTCAAACAATGAGAAAGAGAAAGAGAATGACAGAGAAAGAGAAAGAAAGAAAGTGTACAGCTGCTTGCAGAAATAATGGATGAGAGTACAGGAGGTGGGAAAAAGCAAAGGAGATAACAGATCAGCAAGCCTTTAGGACCTGTGACCATTTTAGGAGGACAGTTCTGCTTCTGAGGAGCAAAGCCTAAAAAAAATAAGTGATTTTCTGGAAAATGAGAAAGGAAGGAGTAGTTGTAGCAACCAGTATGAGAAAGCCCAGTAAAAAGTTGCAACATACAGAGGAGGAGCAGAACAAGGGTTGTTTTGGGAAGTGATGTGGCTGAAAAAGCAGGAGGATTCGAATCTGGTTCAAATGAACTGTCGTAACATTGCAGGGTCCAATTGGCAGCTCAGTTGCGGCCAACTGCAGTGCGAATGGAAAGCAGAAAACTTCTCAGAAGAGGCTCATTTTTAAACGATGACAAGACTCCTCTTCTAGGGAGAAAAAAGGACAGTGGAGAAAACACCGAAGGCAAAATCAGAGTGGAAAGAGAACAAAGGAAAATCCTCAGTACCTTATAAGTTAAGCACGACAGCACAATAATATGCCCCGAGAGCCTGTTGCTGCTGTCTAAGAACAAATAAATGAGTTTTCTGTTCTTACTAGCATGAAGCTCTTTTCTTAGGAGAACAAGTACCTTCATTTGCTGTTAGCCAATGCTACAATACCAACTGACAAATTAACGGTGCAGCTCTTCTAACTACAAAAGCAGATAAAGTGATTCTGCATTTTACATTCCCAGCTACATTAACTCAGCTTTCCACCAGATGCTTGCCACAAGGTATCAGGTCTGAGTTCAGATTTAAGTCTCACTCTGGTAACTGAGCAGGGAAACAAGTGAGATTTTATCAGAGTGCCAGTTTCAGTATCTGCAGTACCTGGAGATTAAAGAAAGCAAGACAAACTGGATGGCCCCTGCCACACAGTGAAGGGAGTCTGAGGGGGGGGGAGTTACAGTGGTTATAAATACAGTGATCTCAGAAGGGGAAGCCTAAAATACAGCTCTGGAACAGTACATATTATCACAGGGATAACTGAAACATGTTGAGCTTGACAAGATGCTCAGCAGCTGAAAGGAAAATTGCAGAACCAAATAGAAGCCTTTGGGTAACTAGCCAGTGGTTAGTTGAGCAGCAGCAGCAGTCCCAAAGGATTAACAGGTATGTGTACCATGTGGGCTCTGCACATCCCAGTAAAATACTGGCTGCTAGCACAAGGCCCTGCATTCATTTTAACTTGGTTATTCTTCTGCAGCGAGAAAGAATAAACATGCCTCTTGCAACCTGTTCAGAGACAATGTAATCTGTTCCAGGCAATGATTTCACAGCCATCATTCAAAGCTTCAGACACAGCTGTATTCAGACCATATAACTTCAAGGGGATATTACTGTAAAATGAACAAGTAATTTTGCGCACCTATGCCAGGAAGAACAGCAGCGTCCTCTTTGAATCCAGTAACAGTGCTCATGGTCTTTAAAGACTATGGCATTCCGTGAATAAAAGGTATGGACAAGCAGCCTCCAAACAACCCCACAGCCCTCCCTTTAAAACTGAAATTGCCCTGTGGTCAGGTTTATCCTCCTAAGCACTGTCTGGTATTGTAACCCATGCAAATGGATGCTCAGCTTCAGCGTTTACAGAAAAAAAGATTCCAGGAACCCTAAAATTTCCACTGACAGTCTAAAACATGTCTAAATGGGGAATTACTGGCTTGTTCTAATTGCACTGAATATGGCAAAAAATAGCTTCCTTCTAATATTACTGGACTCCTTCATAAGGAAATGAGAGTTATGCAGACTTGTTATGAAAGCTTCTATGTTCCAACAGGTTTTGTGAAAAAACAACAGCTAGATGGAGAAGAGAAACCCATACCAGCTGCTGTCCCTGGAAAGCCTGCAGCCAGCTGGCTCTCATGTACCAATCACTACAGACAACTCAGAATCCAACTGCAGGCAGGACACATCCGGCCTTCTGTCCAGCCAGAGCTAAGGGCAAAGGAAGAGAACTGAGGGCACAGGGGAGAAAAGCAAATGGCAAATGGAGGAGGAGATCTGTAAGCCTGCCCAT
Source organism: Machaerirhynchus nigripectus (assembly GCA_013397975.1). Lineage (NCBI taxonomy): Eukaryota > Metazoa > Chordata > Aves > Passeriformes > Dicruridae > Machaerirhynchus > Machaerirhynchus nigripectus. Next base: position 228,789 of record VZRQ01005510.1, on the reverse strand, counting down.
CGTAACTATAGGAAAGAAACTGGGAGTTACTGCATGAGGGAAGGGGATGTAAACCCAAAGGAAGCAGGGCTTCCTTAGTGCATGCTCACAGAACATGTTTGTGTTGCAGCAGTGGCTGGAGCCCCCCACCAAGCTTCCTGCTGCCAAGCATCACATACGCAAAGTCTGCATCAAGCCTGCAACACTTCGAACAGAGCAGAAAAATCAACAGCTTATGTTTTCAAAGGTCTTCAAACTCTGATGCAATATACAAAAATCTCTCCATATTTCCTAAAGCTATAGATGCAAATATACAAAGAGATAATTTTCAGAAAGAAACAGCCTGCAAATCACTTGCTCAGGCAACATGAAAACACTGCAAGAACTGGTGATTAATCTAAGCAGATGCCTACAGTTACACAGGCTAGTAACGACCTAAATAGCACTTAGAATGGAAACCCAAAGCATTTTCAACCTTGCCTTTTCTAAAATATGATTCTAAATCTGGACTTTAGAATTGGGTCAAAACCTACCACACTGGTTTTTTTCTGAAAATATATGGAAAAGGAACAAAGCCATTTTTAGGGAGAGATATTTAAGTTTATATATTTTTCTATCCATCACCATAAATAAGCACAAAACCCCCTATTTAAAACAGGCTACAAGAGCCTTTAAAATTTTTAAACTTATTTAAGCTGCTTTTAATAAATTTTACGGAGCTTGTACAAAGAGTTGTATCACTCGTCTGTACAAACTGTGCTTCATTCATGCCATGGATTATTATAACAGTGTTATAATTCTAATAATTGATGCACACAGATTTCTGGCTCTACATTCAACCTTTGAAAAGACACTAGAATTGTGATCATATGAAAGGCATTAGGCACATAATGAACATCAGCTACAAACAAGTCCACCAAGCCAAAGAGAAAAGGAACAGCATCTCTGACACACATAACTGACCTGACCTCGCTACTTACACATCTTGCTCCTTTTGAATTAACCATTTTGAACACCATAGCTTTCGTACATCTGCTGCAAGGCTTTCAGTAACTACCAGCACACCCTTCTCTCACTACAAGAAATTACCCTCATTCTAAGAATCAGGGACACCTCCCCATCCAACCCTTTAAAATTTGACAATCTCTTGACTGACCTGACAATCTCTTCTAAAAAAGCCTGGTATGTAACATGTATTTTGGGCCTGAATGTGCTGATTTAAATTTCCATTTGATTACAGGGTAGAAAATTTTAGAACTTAAAGAGCTGTAAGCTGCAAAAAGATCCATAAATGTAAAATAGAAACATGGGTGTGTAGAAAATCAGTGCTGCACACACTTGTAAATGACTCTCTCTTCATCCAGCAGAAGGTGAGCTTTGCCACCTACTAATGAAACAACACACTGATTCCAGTATTGAATGCTCTCCAGCCATCAGTGTGGACACTGTGCTCATTCCCTTCATCTCCTCCTGCTACTCCAAGACAATGAAGGAAACCACCACAGGCAAGACAGAAAGCAGCATCAACTCTAATGCCCAAGGGCATGTTATCTGCTGAATCACAGACATGGCGATTAAGTCTAAACAATGTCACCCATAAAACTGTGACATTTATCACACTCTCCTATCTATCTTTAAACAGAGTATTTGTTGAAGCTGCTAAAATTAGAAGGGAGCACACTGCAAATACCATGGTAACTACTTGGCATGGTAAATCAAGGTCCTTAAGGCTCCCACACAGATTTGCTGCTATTGTGACTAGAGTTATCCAAATGGCACCTAAGCATTCTTACTACTTACCAAGCAGCAATGTTACCTTGGATTAAACTAAGAAAAAGCCAAGGGCTTACTCGCTCAAAATAGCAGTAGGATTTTTCTGACGTTAATGAGTAGCTCAGAACTGCTTAAAAATAATTTTGTTTGTACTGTACATTGTAAAGACAAAGCTGGACTCATATAAAGCTGATTTTAAAACACAAACAAATTGCACTTTGCAGACAGAGCTCCCCGCAAGCAGTTTAGGAAAGAGCAGGGAGGAAAAGAGAGGAAGGAAAGAGATGGTACAATGGAAGACCTTACACATAAAAAGAAATACAGATTGTTGCTGTTGAATGAGATCACCCAGAATCTTCAGAAAACACTTGTTGGATTTCATGTCTCCATTTTGGTTTATAACATCTTCAATGACAAATTGAGGGTACTGTTTGCTTATTCAATAAAAGCAGAATGGAACAGTGTATTTTCAGTGTAGCTGTTATCCCAGGAATTGTGCCTCCAGTCTTTCCTTTCAATTCAGATTTCAATACATTGGTCATCTTGAAAGCTCTCTCTTGCAACAATAACTCCTTTGAGTTACTGTTACATTGATTTTCCAACACTGAAAGAAGAGGCTGCCTGTGTCACAGACAACTGACTACTAATTACCTTAAATTTGGTTGCCAAACACCAGTAGCAGATCCCAGAAATAGGTCACGGAAGTTTCCTTAGTCTTTTACACAAATTTTACTCTCATATTACAAAGAATTTTTTTAGCCAGGAACAATAGCTGCTGATTTAAATATTTTCCTTTCTCTTTAGCATTCTCTAGGAACATCAGTGTAAGAGTGTTCATAAAACAGACAATTTGTATATACACAAGGAAGACAGATGGGATAAATAGGTGTGCACTACCTACATTGTTAAAGATGTCAAGCCTCCACACACACACAATGCTGAGCAAAAATAGAACCACCCCAGATTACAGATGATGTGGGAATGCATACTGAGAGAGAAGACACAGCTGTCAAAGCACAGATCATACAAACAGGTGACATGGGGCTGAGAATCCTTGTCAGAGGACTTACAAGTAAAACTTCTCTTCCCATACAGGGTTCAGATTCCCAAAGATCGTTTTTGTCCTCTTCTTTGTTTTACCCACTTGAACAGTTACGTATGGATCACTGGACCCAGTCTTGTCTTTGGCCTGCAGACCCTGAGCACACACCACTGAAAGGAAAAGAGAAGCGTTACCAGCAGACCTGCAACAAGACAGTGTGTCTGACCACCACGTGAAGCAGCAGCTCATAATGGCCAGAGAAACAGGAATATCACTCATGAGAGCACTTCTGATGAGCCTCAGCTCAAGGTGCTGCACTACAGTGCCTGCAGTAGGGCCATCTCCACCTGCTACCTGTATGTCCACTCAGCAGAAAGACACAGAGGTCAGAGAAGCCCTTCCTCTCTGTTCTAATTTCACACCAATTCTCTTACTTGAAGCTCCCAAGTGAGCCCAAGAGAACCCATGACTCCCCCACTCACCAGTGATTGTGATCTTTGCTGACCATTTTGAGGTACCATCAAGCACGCTCTGTTTCACTGTCTTCATCTGCTGAGCATGTGTCATTTTGCTCTCACAAAACACATCTCTGATCAAGTCAAAGATCTCAGGCTTGTTCCGCTCCCGGATTTTCATGCGATCCTTCATGGCCATGATGAAATTCTGGGTCCTGTCTTCAGCTCCATGCTTCGAGCTCTTCTCCGCCGCTCCTGTGCACCAGAAAAAATACACCATGCTCATCAGAAACAAATACACATGAAATCGTGTCTCACTGAATCTGGACAGGGGGATCAAAACTAAAAGTTACCCTTCATATGGTAGCTCCTGATACTGACTTTTACACTCAGTCCTCCCATTTCAACATACATAGAGAACTTGGACCATTTGGAGATGGAGGGGATAGTTCCTCTATAATCTGGGATCGCACTGACCTCCTAACAACAGGTTGATTTGTTGAGGAACATCCAGGAATGAAGCTCTTAACAGCAGCATCAGCATGCCCTCTGCTCTCATATCCTTGCAATGAATAAATAAACCCTTCTTGGGCAAGTGCTAGGAAGAGGACACAGGATCTCCATTACAAATAGTACCTATGAGCTATCTCAGTGCTGCACTTCAACACCACAGAAGAGCAGAAGTTCAGATGGGTCCAAACTGTCAGCATTTTCTGCCCAAGTGTGTTACAAAGCTCCCTGCTCAGCCCACAGTCACTGCAAGTCTATGCCTCATTCTGCCTGGAACACCCTGTTTGGATCAGGCACCAAGCCGCAGGCACACAGAGTGCCTCTCTGGATGCCATTCCATTTTATCAGTTCATATGGAGACAACTCCATCAGTTTCTAGAACTGCACAGGTATATTAACTGTAACAAATACCTATAAGATAGCAAACTCAATCGTTCAAAACTTGGGCCATTACGAACATGCAGTGCTACTACAGCATCCAGCAGCTGGAAACACAAGAGCCAGGCATGGAGTCTGTAACTGCACAGGTAGTCAACTGCATCTGAAAAAGGAGAAGCCTCTGGTTGCTTCCATACCTCTTACAAAATTTCAAAGTTCCTATAATTATGAGATAAGACTACTCCCACGACCAAATACTTCCTACTCAATTCTGACAGTCATTTTTACTGTCAAAATTTAGAAACTGACTACTGTGTCAGATGTGAGACATGCATCAATAAAAGCACCAATGTGAGCTAACAGGGCAGATAACTCAGGTGTGAAATGAAAAGCAGGAACTCAGGATTGCACACAGTCTCTCTATACACTGTCTGCAGCAATTTCAAATTATGATCTTAAGTCAGATTAAGTTAAACCAGTACAAAAGTCCTGTGAACACATTCAATAATAACCTTTCTGTTTAATGTAATATGCTTTTGTTTGTTTTTCTTCTCCAGGATAGTTTAATTAAAGTAAGCTTAGTCCTAGAAAAAATGTCCTCATTCAGGCATTCACCAAATATTAAATTACATTACAAATATGTATTAAAGCAGGTGCAAGGTGTGTGCAAAGGGAGTCATCAATCACAAGGATACATGAAACTGTTTTCTTCCAGAAGTGGGCAAATATGTTATCTGAAGCACCTTTGGTATAAGGAATTACAGTTTTGCCTACGAAACTGTTTCAGCAAGCAGTGACTAAATATGAAAAAAGTTCTATGAACACACACACAGAGGAGCCCAGCAGTACGTAACCAAAGAGAATAAAAACAGTTTGCAATAGACTATAACCCCTGAAGTGTCAGAAGTTCATTAAGGACACTGCATACCAAGGCATGTTATTAAGGACCTGCGTGTAAAACAAGCCATAATTTTACATTACCTGAGTAGTTTTTCATTTTTCTTGCTAGAGGCTTGATGTTCAGTATTTTTCATTTAGTACAATAAAAAGTACATGCCCCAGAGTTTCCTGTTGTTGGCTTAAGATGAAATGAAATAAAAAATACTGGAATTAATTACACAGTCCCTGCTGTTTCTACTCACCAGTGATTCACCTAACATTTATTAAAGGAATATGGAATTGAAATGATACCAGGGGCTATGCTTTGAACTTCAGATAAGAAGTGCTATTACGCTTTAACAGAACTAGGTCTCCTGGGAATGGAGATGGACTCTATACTATATACGCAGAACTACAGAAAATTACTGGGAAATTGGGAAAGGCCAAACTGAACAATTTGCCTTTCCTAGCTGGAATTCTGAAATCTGTCATGACCCAAAGAAACTAACTCTGCCCTGACCTTTCTGACTTTAAGGAAATTAAGAACCAAATTAAAACTCGCCTTAATGCAAGCAGAGCAGGAGGATCAAATGAGGCTTTAGAATGCAAATGTGGACAAATGGAGGAATTCTAATTAAAAACTTGTTTAATATCCCCACCACCTCCAGAGACCTCGATTTATCCCTTTGCAAGCCTAGCAGCAGTCCAGGACACCCTGGGTTGCAGGATGTCCAAGCCATGGCACACAGACCCCCTAGAGCCCTCTAGTCACCTCTAAGGCTTGGCTCTGCCTTTTGACTCCAGAGGAAACCCCCCACCTCCATCCATGCTGCTTCCCCACTCTGCTCAGATAGCCCAGGCAGCTCCATTATTCTGTCCCTGGAAAATGTCTCTCTCTCCCTGCAGAGACTGCACCTGAACTGCAGGGCAAAAGCCAGAATCAGACAAACACCTCATTTAACAATACAGACTAACAAAGAACAGACAATGTCTGTTCTGCTGTCTCAACAGCACACTCCTTCTTAATTTTGACACCTGCTCTTGGTCCAAAACCAAGAGGGTTTCCAAAACAACCACTGGGGACTAATTAACTATGATGTAGGTGTTTTAAACACAAAACATATCATTATACTGAATGGCAGAGGGTGCTTTTCCTGCTCTTGGACTGGGATTGTGTTTCTTCAAGCTGCAAAGAGGTTTAATAATAATAATATTATATAATATATAATTATAGTTCATATATAATATATTACAAAAATATATAATATTATATAATATATAATAATATAAAATTAATAATAATTAAGAGGGTTTTTTTGGTCAGTGCATCAGCTTTTAAAGTCCTGTGAATGGCAATAGAAAGGCACTGGAATACACAAGTAATGTGCACAGGTTTTGGGCTTTCTTTCTTCCTCTCTAGGAGTGAATTTATAGTCAATTTATGACTGGAAACAGAAAGCAAATATAACTATATTGGGAATTGTATTGATACAGCTATTAGTAAACCACCAGTGCTGTT
>VZRQ01005510.1:196359-222221 GCA_013397975.1 Machaerirhynchus nigripectus | reverse complement strand
AAGAAGAATTCAAGAAAGCAACACTGTCAGGATAGAAGGCAGCTGTTCAGTAGGCGGATAATGCTTAGAAATTACATATTCTTGAAACTTAAAATAGATATTCAAGTTTCAAATAAAGGTATCCTTCTTCCTTCTGTGCAAATATTTTCCTACATAGGACTCTGGGAGCAAACAACTATTCATCACCATGGTGTCTAACCATCATTCCAACTCAGAAGCCAAGATGATTAGCACATGACTTAATTGGTCTGACTAACCCCCCACTCACTGACTCGGTCTCAGGACTGCAGACTCTGAACTCAGAGTACAACACACGCAAGTTTCTCATCTGAAAAGCAACAAACACAGCTGCCTCACAGTCCTGAGTCAAAATGCTTTGAACAAAAAAGCTAGCCCTCAACTGTACAGTCCTCTTACTAGGCTCTTGCTCACATAATGTCCTTCCCTTCCACCCTCTTGGTAATTCCTTCTCTGCATTTGTTCCTTGGTCTCCTACACATCCATCCCCGGATTTACTCTTTGATACCAGAATTTCCCCACTCACTGCAATTTAGTTAGTACTACGCCAATGCTCAAGGCAAGAGATAAAAGCTCGGTTTCCAAAAGCTTTGTGTGCCATGGGGATGTTAAAGAACCACTCTCAGTCAAGTAAGAAAGGAAAGGTACCTATTCAGCAGAGATTTATACTGCTTCCAAGAATAGCAGACAGCTAAAAAGAGAGCAATGTCCCTTGAGCAAGTATTTATGAACTTATGATAAAAAGGTAAGTGCCCTATCATCAGAATAATAACTTCTAAGTACCTACAATACTATAAACCAGAAGGCTGCAGTGCACATACTACAATTGATTCCAGTTTACTGCCCTTCAGGCACCACCAATTCATGGAATAGCCCTGCTGAAGCAGTCTGCAAGTGGGTTTTGATTCAAATTGCAACAAAGCATTGCTGAATTTGAGTATTTCACCAGTGCATTCCCACACTGATGATAAATTTGTTGAGTATCAGACAGTAAGTTTCTTAAAAACATAGAGACAAAGAAAAGTACCCTCAGAAGGGATAACCAAACTTAATTCTAAAAGACTTGGGAGTATTATTTTCCCCAGAAAGGTATGAAGAACAGAAGATGGATAAACAGCACATTCTGATTCCAAGGAATAAAACCCCAGGTGTCTACCAAAATTTTAAGGCATAAACAATAGAAAAGTATTTGTGACCAGCCTGAAAATTCATTTTACTCCAATGCAACATTTTCTGGAAGACTTACACAGATTGAAGTGAATATATATCCTGAGGCATCAAGGTATAATCAATAGAATTGTATTTGTTACCAGCCTGAAAATTCATTTTACTCTACTGTAACGTTTTCTGGAAGGCCTAAATAGACCTAAGTGAAGATACATTCTGCAAATGTTTTGGGTTTTTTGCTGACAGCAACAATAAAGCTTCTGTTAGGAAAAAATCCCTTCTGAGCTCAGTATACAAGAAAGTTCAGTCTTGAATTTATGTGATCTCTGAACTGTTGTTTGTCCCCCAGACACCCTGCTTCTCATTCCTCAAGCACAGACTGTGTTCTTCAAACATACGTATAAAAAGAAATTAAACTTCTCCATTTTCCTCTGGCTTGTTGGCTTCCAGTTAGGATTTTACCATGAACACACCAAAGCAAAGAACACAGTTGCCTGAAATTGCCTTTTAATACATTTCTGGTATTGATAACAATTGTTTTCCCATGCTAGAGGCACATTCACCCCCTTCTCCATCTCCCAGCACTACCCTCTGTCTTCTCTGTCTTTTCAATTACCACCTCCAGTTTCCTCTACACCTCTGCCCCAGCTAATGATACCTTCCACATTCACAGTGGGTAACCCTGCAGACCACGCTCACAGCCTATCTTCCTTGATTCTGGACAGCTTACAAGTAACTCAGTAAGTAAAATTTTTGTTTGCTTGGGTTTTATTTTTCTACATGCTTCACACATTTTAAGCCTGGTGTAATCTCAGTTGCTTCCTCTGCTTCTCTTTGCATGACACTCTGCATGTAACTCTGCATGACAAAGTACCCTGAGTTTACATTTTGGAAGAAAATGTGAAAACATCTGCAACCCCCTTAATAAAATAACAAGTTCTTACTTTATGCTTTGGCATATACAAAAAGTAATTTCCAGTTGTTTCTTCTACGGAAAAACACTTGGTATTGCCATCATCACATCCCACAGCCCACTGCATAAGATTATGTAATTACAACTGGAGATAAGAAAACCTTCCCCCATGGTTATTCTTCAGAGCCTCAGCTCCTGAGACTCCATGTTCTCAGGGAGTCTGAATCACTAAAGTTGTCTTCTACTTCCACCTTTAATTTTCTCACAGCAAATTCAGCCCATTTTCTCTTTTGTAAACAGTAAGCTTAAAAGATCATCTTTCTCCCTGTTGCTTATCTCCCTCTTCTCCAACATGGTGCAAGCATAAACAGGTTCAAACAAGGATTAAACCAATTCACAGAGCCACCACTGCCAGCTATGGAACAGTATCTACTGCCCAGAAAGGCTTTAAGCCATGGATATCTGTAAGCTGTAAGAGTAAGCCAGAGTCACAGCAGGTGCACTACATGCAATGTGCCTTACACCTCTGCCTTGCGCTCCACAACATCCCTTTACAAACATTCTATTAGGACAGACCTAGTATAGCTGTTTTTATTTTTTTTGAAACAGCATGATTCCTGCCCTCCTGTCCCAGACTGCCGAGACTCTCTTTTGAAAGATAATAATCTCCTATCATCCTCTCTTGAGACATTCTCATATTTTTCCCATTACTATTGAATTCTCTCCAGTACCCACTCCCATCTGAAGTCTCCCTTCTCAAACATGGATAGCCACAACCCTCCTCTGCAGGAATATATTTCCTCTTAGTCATTAGCTATTTCTTTAATATATAGGTTTTTCCATATTGTTTTCAACTTCAGGACCAGTGCTCTGTACAACAGCTTTGTGCCTGTTTCCCATCTGCTGCTGGTGCAAACCTCATCTTCCTCTGTTCTCCACAAATTTCCGCCTCACTGAGATACCACAACTCCCTTGCAACATTACAGCATCATGGGTATGCACCTGAAACAAGCCTGGATGCACAGCTGTTCACCTCAAATACTGCAAATTACCAGCTAGCACAGAGTTCTGGTGAACTCTAGAAATAAAAAAGTTATTCTCAGGAACTGACCCTGTGCATCAGACTGTGACAGAAAGCTGAGCTATGACCAAACTACATTCTCCTGGACCAAATGCAACACCACAGCTCTTTGCTTAGTCACAAAAAAGACCCAACAAAGCCAAGTTGCCAATGATGCAACAGTTCCAATGCTATAAACTCACTTCCCAACCCTCAAAGACAAATCAGGAACTGCTAAGCAACTGAGGGACAGAGGTGTTTGGCCAGGATCAGACAGATGTGTCTTACAAATAAGCCACTGCAAATAGCCCTAGACCTAACTAAGACAAATTGAAGGCGCTGAACGCATCAAAAATACAAGTATGAACAATATCCATCTGGGGTGTTAAGAAAAGCCATAAGAAAAAACAAATGACCTATGACTCCCTGGTATTCCTTGCTGAATCATTCAGCCTGGCTTTCCTGAACAACCACAGCCTAAGGCAGACACAAGATTTGACTTTATATATTCCTATAATTGCTGACAGGAATCTGCAATAAGTCTGTTCATATTTCACAAACTTTTCTGATTCTTTAGACTTAGTCCATCAAGCTACAATGACAAGAAAAGTAAGAGTGAACAGAAACAGCCCCACCTTCCTACTCAAGATTTAACACACATGGAATAAATTTCTATTACATCTAGACTGAGATATTTTACTCTCAAGCAGGAATATAAATTTGAGACCAAATTAAGAAACTAATTTATCCATGCAAATAAAAATAACTGGACCAAGGCAGCTGCCTAAATGAATACCTTTTTCCTGTTTTCTTTTTCCTTTAAACAAATATCTTTTAAACTTCTCCATAGTTTGTGTAAGGTGTCATTTATTCTGCAAAGCCACAGAGGTCCTTGACAAGATGACTTAGTTCTTTATGCTGCAGGAAAAAACCCCAACAAAACACTAGAAATGCTAGTAGGAAGATGAAATACTGCCCATACAGTCAAACAACACCTTTGTATCTGACTCACCATCTCTGCTAACTCAGCCCTAGGTCTCTGAAGTGATTCAGCCAAGCAGGCCTACTGTTGAAAAGACAAAATGCCTTCCCCGGCTGCTGCTGGTACAGATAATCCAAGGTAAATCCAGGGGCTCTATTCCCTAAGCAGCAATCCAGTGTTGCTTTAAAAAGCTTAAAACAGTGGCACAGACTGATGGTTGGAACAAGCAACCTGACAGCAATACCAGGACCAGGGGGAAAAATGTCAGAATATCCAGCCTCATACCCTATTCACCCAACCCACGCTTCAATGCAGGATGTGTTGGTCAGTCACCTGAGCTGACTACAAAGAGAGCAAACAAAACAAAAAACCAAACCAACAAACAAAAAATCAACCAAAACCAACAAACTGACGTGAAAGAGTCAAGAATTAAACCTTCTTTTGAAGGACATCAAGCACAATGTTGCAAAGTTCTTCTGCATCAGTGGAGCTGTCTGTGCCCACAAGGGGTAGGTTTAGCCCAATGGCACCTTTTCAGAAAACACAGCCACTTTAATCACTGCAGCTTCACCGATCCCTGAGATATCAGCAATACATTTAGGAAGGCTCTGGCAACAATTTCTGGAACAGCCACACTCCACTGGGCACTACTCACTCTGCAGGCAGTCGGCATTGAGCAAGTCTTGGCACTTCTCGTGGCACTTGACCCCGCACTCCCCGCAGCGCATTCCCTGCCGCGCGATGCCCCACAGCAGCCCCTCACATTCGTAGCAGTAGGTAGGAGTTGTGGCTGTCCACACTTCGAAGTTGTGTGGGGTTGTACAAGAGATGGGGTAAATTAAGGCTTGCAAGGTCTTCTTATAGACATGAGATTTCTGAAAGGCAAGAGTACACGTAAACCAACACCCAGGAAGGTGATTGAGCCTGTTTTTGCTGGCTGACACAAGAGTTTTACAGGAAAAGGCATGACCAGTGCAATAAAGCTACACATTTGAGGTGGACAAATCTATCAGATATTTACATGCTGTGTCAAAGGACACAGCCCCCTCGCCTTCCAAAAATGTCTCCCCAGTCATTAAAAAAACTGGAAGACAACAATTAATGTTTGTGGGTGGGAAGTATCTTTAAAGCAAGTTTCACACACTGTCCCTTATGGCAGGTAGCAAAGAAGGAAATGGTACGATTACTGAGATCAAGAAGTGTTTGGACAATGCCACCAAGCAGATGATGTGACTCCTGGGGTGTCCTGTGCAGGCCCAGGAGCTGGACTCAGTGATCCTGATGGGTGCCTTTCCAACTCAGCATATTCTGTGATTCTGTGTTTCTACATTTTTCCGGATTATATCGATACATTAAACATTATTTTTACGTGTTTAGTTTCCTAAAACAAATGATACAGGAAGCTTTGCATCTATATTTCTAGAGATCAGTGAAGCTGGCTCTGCATCTCAGACAGCCAAATCCCTTTAATTTGCTTACTAAGAATTAAGAGAAGCCAAGCAACCGTCCCACTTACCAGCTCTTCATCTTTGAGAGATGTTCTAGTGGCCATTGCTGAGGTAATTCCGGCTTTTCGGGACTGAACCAGTGACTAGGGAGGAAGAAAGTTTGTTACTCACCACCAGTATTTACAAGTGCAACGGCATTACATGCCCAGAGATGTGAGCAAGGGGACTCTGTCACACCTGACACCAAACCAGCAATCTACTGCATTTAAATTGGTTTCTTAAATGACTGCTCACATCTCAGAGGAGTCAAATATATACTCTGAAAGGTCTCCAACTTGTTTCCATCTGTCCATAACCAGTCTCACTCTAGTAAATTTCTATTTGTTTCTCTGAAAGGACTGCCAATGAAACCCGGGTTCCCATCTCCACTTCTACATTACAGTAGCAACAGTAACCCTTCTACTGTTTAAGGTCACTACAACTGATTCACTTTTCTGTATCTAACCTCATTCATATCCAAAACGAGATTAATTCATCAGCTTTACAACACATACAACACCCCAAAATGTGACAGTAAAGAGGTTGCAAACAACAAGGATAAAAGAAAGGGGAGTGAGTTGGGAGCAGAGGTTTGAATGTGACAGTGCATCACATTCATCAGCCATCACTGAACACAATGAACTGCATTTTCCCTGCGAAGAACTGCCTTTCACATCACACCAACACTGCTTTGCAGCTGTGGACAGCACAGGGCAGTGTCTTTGCAGCACCTCACAGTGGCAAACAAGGGATTTCTGCAGCCACTCCAGTAAAATGAAGGCAGAGAAGGATATTTAAAGATAGCAGCATTTGCTTTGAAATCACCCAACTCTATCAGTTTTGTACCATTTATGTTCTGCTTTATGCTGCTTCAAGAGTGACTGAAAAAGTTCATTCCAACAGTGATGGAGCAGGACAGAGTGCTGGATACGCATTCACTGCAATACTGCAGGTTCAAAACAAAAAGCAATGAAGTAGAGGGGGAAATAAGGTAAACTAAGGGGTTTTTTTTTCTGGTGAAGACTTGATGGATAGTCTTCACCTCCACTTACCATGGCCTGTGAAGAGAGAGAATGAATGCATTCAAGGAAAGCAACACAAGTTAATGCCATTATTGCAAAGATATAAGATACAAGCAGTTAGCTAGACACATACCAAGCTGCCCATGCATAAGCTGGCAGACAAAATTGTATGCATCTTTTCACATGAATTACAGGATATAGAAACTTTGGTCTTTCAGCTGTTACAGCATTCCTCTCAAGTATGAAATTGCTACGTGTACTGAATACAGCCAACAGAAAACCATTTGTCCTGCAGACGCCGTATTTCTCCTGCAGAAGCCGTATTTCACCATATCATACAAGCATATGAAAGTTGTCCTCATTACTCACTTGGTTCTCATGCTTCCTCAGTGCAGAAGTCTACTGGCAATATTGCAAATAGCTTTTAAAATCCAAGCACATATGCTCGTTTATCTATCCTCTGAAATTCCAACATTCTGGTAAGCTGCCAAACCTCACATGGACATTATAACTTTCCCTAAGGTATGTGATTTTTAGCAAAACATTTTAAAATGATGCAGGCCTGAAAATAACCAAATAGTTTGTGTAGAATAAAAAGGATAAAGAATATGAAGAATACCCTATTTCTGTCAAATGAAAGAAATTGTCTACAAAACCAGAGTTCATTCTCACTGAGATTCTTCAAGCACTACTCCTAACCCTTTAGTCTAAGAATTTATTTAACAAAACACTTGAGCTTCTTGAAGTGACAGTGAATGTGCCCATGTATCAAAAAATAAAGCCAGCTGTGTAAAAGCTGTGTGGCAGAAGAGAAACAACAAATCTCTTACCAGATCACTGACAAGTGGAATCGGCTTTTTTTTGCGTAGATCAGGCATGCTATCGATGCCATAGAGGCCACCTGCAGGCCTGGAAATTCAGGAGTAAAAAAAAATTAATTAATTTAGGGTTGAGAGGGGTGAAGAGGAGGATGCTTTACTGGAGGAAGAAAAACAGCCAGAAGATTATACTTAAGAAAGTGTAAAGTTAATGCTGAAAATGATTAAGTGTTTATCTCCTTCACACGCAGCAATTCAGACATTCCTGCCTGGTGTTGGTGGTTAGGAGGGAGCACGTCAAAGAGGATCACCCCAGGGGTAGGATACTGATACCCATCTTCTGATTCTGGTCTAGAACACACTTAATAGTGGCCCTTGAGGTCCATATAAATATTAGGAAAAACCTGACATTGGAGGAGAAAATGTATTATTTTTAATTCTAAAAAAGAGACCATTCGTGGGGCTCAGCATTTCAAGCCATGTAGACCTGTACACACAAGAGATAGCATTTGCTGGCAGAACTGACAATGGAGCAAAAGGGCCACTACCCCAGCAACAGTCAGAGCCCGATGAAATAAAACACTATAACCTGCTTCCCTCCTGACGAGACCAGGTGGGATAATTATATTGGATCCTGCCACTCACTGGCAGCACCACGTGGATGTAATCCTGTACTTGAAGAAGGTCTATTAATCCAGCTTAAAGGCCCTCAGTAAATGCATTCATCTCTACGGACTTTAGATAATGCTTTTTCCTAAAGCTGGAAACTGAGCACACACCTCTCTGCTGTGGCTTCCTCCCTTGCAATGAACACCCAGCCCAGCAGGCAAAATCCACAGCGCCTCTCAGTGTCTCCCTCATCTTGCCCATCTCCACTCTGCTCTCAGGCCTTGCTAACATTAAGAATACAGTTCCTGAGGTCTTTTTCTTGATTAAGGAGACTGCAAAGGAACCTCTACCTCTCCATCCTTAGCCATTTGCCTTCACTCCCTACCACTCTGCCTAACATATTTTGGCATTTGTGTGATAAACTGGCTGGCAATTTCACCTCAGGTATTTCATTGATTTGGTACAACACACCCAGTCAAAATGCTCTGCAGGAAAATTACAGGAAAAAGGAGTACAGGACAAACTGTTCTTACAGCCATAAAAACCACACGTGGAGCTACCTTTCAGAACAACCAAGGAAATCAAACTGCGACTACAAATTCGCACGTGCCATGAAAATTGTGAGGTTGATAAATGACAAGAGGCAACCTGCAGTCATCAGAAAGCAGGGCCTACTCAAGACCCCTTAAATACATCCAAAAGTAAAAAAACCCCAACAACAAAACATCTAGCATGACCAAACCTATACTGTAGCTTGAGGAGGGACAAGGAAGTCACAACACAGCCTAGCACAAGGCTGTGCCAAAGAGGAAAACATTCCATTATTACAGAAACGTGTGACAGAATTGTAATAGTAAAATTGACTTTTTTGATGGGGCGTAGGAGGGTGATGCGTCCGAGCCATGGCTGAGCTGGCAGTTGCTGCTGGCCGAACAAGCCTGGTGGGAAGGTGAGCAGTCACGTGTAACTGCAAGAGCCGTCAGCTTCGCAGTTTTCCATCACTGGAAATCCTCACAGTGAGGCCGTGCTGTGTTTTTTACCAGAGGCTATCATCATTTCCAACAGAGAATTCCAGAAAAACTTTTTGATCAAAAATCCCTTCTTATTATAGAAAAATCTCATCCATATCAAGAAATAAGAAATATGTTTATATTCCCACATTTGTCTGCTGCCCTTATGTTGTAAAACCTTTCTGATACAGGTGATACTGTTTTGGGGTAAAATAGGTGTCATGGCAGACTACTCAGATCATGCAAAGAATCCCAGGATTACTTAAACTACAACATAGCTTATTGATAAGCTTTGGGTCAAGGATTTGTGTGAACCACTTGAATTATCAAAGCATATATAAAATAGAAAGGGAGAGTCTATAACCTGAAAAGATGCAACAAAATCATCACAAGTAAAACTCCAGAGTTAATGCTCCTGCTAACAGTCTTTTCCTACATGATTTCAAAATATTTTTTTTCTAATTTAATTGAAAGGAAACTGTGATACTCTGACATTTCCCAGGAAAGAAAAAGAACATTAAAATTGCATGCTTTATAAATTCAAGATGAGCCTATATAAATTACTGTGCTTGAGAAACACGTCTAGCTACAACTTGGCTTGTTGCAAAATACTTTTGATAGATTGAGGTTTATGAGAGAACCAGTGGTAAGCCAGGATGACAAACATATTTGAAAGGTGCTGGTATTTGTCACCAAAGAGAGGTGTCCTAGTACCTACATAGTTATACACCCAGATGACCCGCTTTTAGCTTGTTAATATTAATAAAAAAAGAATTCAACAACAATTCCTGATTTTCAAAAGTGTTGTGTTTTCAGCTACCTCAGTGTCTTTATTCAAGCACAACTGTTACCTCTTTTAATAAAATTACAGAGTTTGCACAGACAGAAGAATTGACAGTGCCTCAAATATGCACAGTGCAGCTTTATATGTAATAAGGTAACTCTCCTCTGCAGTGAATGTAATATTTATAGCATTATTATGGAGAACTGTGTTGAGGAGTGAACAGTGTTTCTGTATGAGAAGATGATTTGCACTAATGAATAAAAGATGCAGATGTGAGATACTACACCCAGAGACTGATCCATAATACCAACAGTACGTTTTTTTCTTAAGTGATCTCTCTAAAGCCCGTGATTACAGACAGGGAGCTACTGTTGCATTATACTATAAATGAAAATTTCTTGAAACATGCATTCATCTTTTAATACCAGTTGTATCACACAGAAGCACTAAATCTTGACAATCTAAGAAAGTTAAGGCGGTTTGCAATGACAGAGGATGACTACTTCCTTCAAAGGAACACAACTCTAATCTTCACATTGAAAGAACAACTCCAAATTTAATATACGTTGAGGCTAATAAGCCAAAATGTGGCTAAGGGTGGAATTAAAGGTTTACCACCCACAACCACCTTCTCTAGGAATCCCTGGCACAGGGGTTACAGTGAGTATGACGAACATTTGTCAAAACTACATTAGCCAGACTGTTTAGTTGTATCTTGCATAGAGAAGAAAAAAATTACAGACTAGAGCAAACAATGTCTCAAATTGACATAACACATATTTAAGTATTTCAGGACTGTAGGTGTATCCACCTTTCAGGCTAGGAAATCATTTTGTGTGCATGAACCAATAAACCGAGTACACTGTCTCCTTGTTAAAGCAGGAGAAGGTGCTGTTTATAGTTACAATAAATCACTATCTCCCGCTCCTGCAAATTGCCAGTTCTCCAGCAGCCCGCTCACTAAGTCCCAGGTTCCTTGGGAAAAGCATGGGGTTGCTAGGCAGCTCCAGGCATCTGCAGGTGACACTTTGTGGGAATATCAACACCACAGAACAATGACTCCAAAAGCAGAAAGCCATATAATGAAGCCTCCAATTTAACTTCATGTTTTATTAGGGAAGCTTCCTTCAATACTATGAGAATTAACTTAAGCATGTAGCAAGCAAACCTCTGGCTGAGATTTCAGGGCAAATCTTGCTGCTGATGACTGACAGCTCCTAATGGGTGCCCTGCCACCAAACCGAATCACCCTGATCATGTACCAGGCACATAACCTGTAAAATGTGTCACCGTCTTTTTCCTGCCAGAGGGTTTCAGGGAAGCAGCTGTGCTGGCACCTATTACCACAGTGTCATGCTGAAATTACAATCAGAATTTTTCTGCTTCATTTGCTGCAAGTAGTGTGTTGTGGAGAGAATGCACAACTCATTCACAATAATCACTCTCATCTGTGCAAAACTGGCATGATGAGCACTGCTTTAAAAATACAAATTGCAATCATTTCTACAGTCAGTGCAGTTCTGGCTACTACAAGGAACCATTGCAAATACAGAAGAGTTACTCAAATCTATCTTCTTCTTTTAAGAGCAAACGACAGCACTCTTTCAGACCTACTCTTTCCCCCCTCTGCTGGCACCAGTGACTGATCCAGGAGAAAAGATTTCATCCAGACCACTCTGAGGTACTCAGTAGCAATTATTTATTACTGCTGCCATAAGCACTTGCCACCAATACATTACAGATTATACACTGCAACTATAGCCTTGTTTTTAACCACAGGTCTGGAAGAGCTGTCCAGCTACAGCTGCTTAAGAAGAGACAGAAATATAGCAGCAGCCTGACCCTCAGTGAGGTCTGGCCACTTGGTTACTTCATTAAAAACATCAGAAATGCTATTTTTACTTAAATTGAACTGCAGGCCTCTGAAGTACAGTGTAATTATAAATACAGAGATAAAAGGTCTCAAAATACCACTTACCCTCCTTTGAGCCAGGGTGGTTTCGATGGATCAGCCTCATCTTGGCCCTGAAGTGGGGGAAGAGAAAAGAACAACATGAAATTAGTTTCCAGGAACGCCAAATAAAGTATTTGTATTACATCCTGTAGAAAGGGTAACAGACTACGCTGCATGCAGGCAAATGCATACAGAAACTCGTTCAAGCACCTCCAGTGACCAAGATACCAGGGTAAGTCATACAGACACAGACAGACTATGCAATTTCATTGAACAGCTAGGACTGGAACCTGAAGAGCCTGTTCAGTGCAACTCCTCATTCAAAAGGAAGTCTTGAAGGCCAACTTTCAATTTTTTTTCAAACTCCAACGAGTTATTGGAGACCTCCTGTTACTACAGGTCACCACTTAACATGAATGTCGTTATAATGAAGACGTAAATTAAAAGCCCTTGTATGAAATGCACAAATGACAGACTAGCATGAACCTCTGTACGAACACTTGTGAGCTCTGCTCATGCCCAAATGCAAAGACTTTTTAGTCCCCTAAGCAGAGAGTTCCCATTACAGATTCACCCATTTATTTGAAAATATTTCATTTCCAACAGGCATGAAACAAGGGCCACCACCTGCAGGTCGACGGGGATCTCATGGTGTGATGGAAAACACAACAGACTGCAAACGTGGGGATTCATATTTATGAATTCAAACCATGTTCGTATGTTCATATTAGGAGTGTCTTTAGAGAGCGACGTTTGGTTTCTCTGCAGATCTTCAGTGGACTAACTGGAAGTTTTAAGTACTTGAACACTTGCAATGTACCTGGAAGAAATGGCTACTGGAAACCTCTTTGTTTCAGCTCATAGGTCGTATGTTCTCCTGCACGCCATGAAAGAAATGCTGCTTTCACACAGGACTAAGCAAGTCATGATGCAAATAGCTAAAAATCCAAACTCAGATAATCACATCTGCCAAGAGAATAAGGAGGCTGCAACTTGCACACAACGTATTTCCAGCCATGGGACTCACAACCCGTGAGTCAACAAAGTAAAGGAGTTTGAGTCAGGAAATAAGATCCAACTCTATGCAAGATAAAAGAACATAGCTCCAAAAGAAAGTTCTTTTTTCCTTTCTTTTTTTTTCTAACCTGTGCTTTGGGTGAGCTGTGCAATCCCAGATTGTTCACAGGTAACAGACAAAGACTCCCAAGAAGAGCAGAAATAACCAAGAAAAAGGAGTTCTCTTTGACGTATCAAATTGAACAAAAGCAAACATCCAAACTTTGTACTTTTGAGTCCTACAACATCGGGGATAGGCTGATTTAAAGACTACACATTAGTAATGTTTATTATTTTATATTTAAAGAGATTGAAGAGTATGATGTTATCCATAATGGAATGGACACGGTCGGACAGGCCTGCAGAGCAGGAAGGGGCCCAGACCCACAGTCCAGTACAAGTACACGTTTCCCTACAGCTGCAGCAGCACACTAGGCTCCACTAAGTTGTGATTCCAAAAGCCCTCAGCCTGAAACCTGCATTTCCTCTGGAGGGATATGAACCAACTGCTGGTCAAGAGCGATTTCGTAAAGCAAATGCAACCAGATCCTTCTGAGCACACAGGTGAGGACATCTCTACCTTTGCACCTCAACACTTGGAAGAGCCGTGGTTAGAAAGCAACACTAAAATTGACAAAGGTTTCATACTGGACTGAGCTCAGCACCAATGGCTCAGCTGTCCTGAATGACAGAGAATGACAAACACAAACATGGCAACATTGACTGGCAGAAGGAGTTAGTAATAACAAAGTTTTCAGTCATTTTACGTGAGAAACTAAATATAAGTGACTGATATTTGAGACATTAACATACCACAAAACAGCGTGTTCACTGCAGACTGGAGAGCACAACAGCATCAAGAATCTGGGAGAAAAGCGGGGGAAAAGATGCAGGGAAAGCTGTAAACTAGCTGAGCAATTTCTTACAGGCAACCATGAGTCAACAGAGAACAGCCAGGAATGTAGATGTGGGGAGGGCAGCAAGTATGATCAGGAAACAAACCTCCATCATGTCCCAGATTTGTGACGTGCAAAGTAAAATTTGCCAGGAGTTCCAGATAATTAAAATAAATGAGTAAAAGTATAATTCATTTTTACCAAGCCTTTCAGACATTCAAATAAAAAGAAAACAAGAGGCAGAGCTTCTCTGGGGTCAAGATTAAAAATCATCTGGGTATAACAGAACAAAACAAAAGAAAGGGCTTTCAGTAAGTGGCAATATTGATGCAAGGCCAAAGCAGGTGATGGCTGTGTGAAAGCAGGAGTTATCACCTGCTGAAAGCAAAGTAAAGAGCTAATTTGCTCCAGGCAGCCTCCTCCCTGAGAAAATGCCAAGAAAACCAGCATGTGACATCCATCAAACGAGGGCTGATGCCTTTAGACTGTAGAAGAGCCAATGCAGTACCCACAGTTAAAGTGTATGTGTGCGGAGGAGGGAAATGTGATCCAGATTAGTGTAGGACCATTACTGGCTTCAACAGCTTGAAAGGGTTCTGAGCAAATACGAAGGTAAGAATCAAGATTGAAGCTACTGAAAAACAAGAAAACATGTAACAGAGGCACAACCAACCCTGCAAACATTCTGGGTTTGTTCCACAATGGAACTCTTTTTCTCTAACCAAAAAATGAATGATGAACTGAATTTTCATTTCAAAAAAAACCTTTTGATGCAGTGCCATATGACGTTAATAAGGCTGGATAAGCTGAGGAGGAGGAAGGAGCTTTCAGGTGGATAAACAAGTAACTGAAACGGAGCCAGCCACGGACAACGCAATAAGGAAGCTAGTGGGAGTAAGTAGGATCTGCTGATAAAATCTGGTTGGTTTGAAATGACAAACCAGGGGAATTATTGATCCTGAGCTCATAGGTGCAGTGGAAAGAACTGACGGCAGTAAATACGGCAACAGTGGAGGATTAAACATGGAACAAATGGTAAGGTCAAAGCCCTGAAGGTGCCATGAATCTGACTACATGCAAGGTCTTCCTCAGTGGAGAAAAGCATGTGACAATGAATTTGAGTTCTAGTCATCACACTGACTATAATTATAATGATACAGCCAGGTAGGAAAAGCACATAAACCATAGAGTATCTCCAATGAAATGTCTCCAGAGAAGTAAAAGCATTAATACCTTTGTACTGTGTTGGCAAGATTCCTTCAGAAAAGTATATAAAATCTTTTTATTCTGTACCAAAGTAAAAAAAAAATCACAAAGGAAAATGGCAAAAGCAGCTGGAGGACGTAAACACAATACTAAAGGAGAAGGACAAAGCATCTTGCTTACTCTAGCAAAAAGAACCTTTTCCTGTGTTTGTTCAATAGGTAGGTGAATGGGAGAAGAACTGCAACTAAACAGAGGATGAAAATTCAAAGGTGTCTCACTATGACAGTTCTGTAGAAGCCTTTCAAAAGGAGAAGCAGACACCAAACCTAATCAGTTCTAGAGAAGGAAATTGTATAATGTCACTTATATACAAGGAAATGGCATAATATCACACAGTGGCATCCACCAAGAAGTCCTCTGCAGTCCCTTGTGCTGACATACATAGTCAAAGAACCAGAGGCTGCATTAGCTACAAGTGCTGGGACGAGGGTTAAGACACCTCCCCAAGTGCCAGTTCAACACAGTAATCCAGAGTTTGCACCCCTGTTGAGGGTAAGAACTCTTCACATACTTCTCCTCATTTAAAGAAAGCAAACAGCAGTACTGTCCCTCCAGATGGGTTTGCTGCAGGTGGGGAGGTTCCAACCCTCCACAGGCAGCACTCGTGCCAGGACACAGCAGGGCTTCAGTAGCTGCCCTGGGACTTGTCATCAGGCATGGGTCTGCTCAAGTTCAGCCCATGCCAGAAGGCTGACGTGCTTAGAGCCTGGGCAAGCAGCAGGAACAACAGGCAAGTGAGAAGAGCACTGGAACAACTGTGAGAGTTTTGAGCACTGTCCTTCCCAGGGACAAATGGGATGGCAAAGGGAAAGCAGACACATTTAACACCCTGTCATCCACATGCTGCACGTCACAGGAAGTGTCTTGCTGGCTTACGGCCTTCTCTGCACAGCCCTGCACTTGATGTTTCCTTGTAAGCAGCCACACCAAGCTGAACTTGAAATGTAACTTTTTTTTAAATCTCCAGTAAGCACATAACAGAGTACTGAAATGATGGAGAAACAAACATGTAAACAAAACAGGCCATTATTTGATGCAGGTTTTTTTTAATTTCTCATGCTGCTGGATGACATTTTTATACCTACTGTCCAACAAATACCTTCAAATGGGGAAGTGCTTGTCACCCGTATTACTGCAGTATATTCACTCACAGTAAAGTATACCGTAACCAGGTGCTGAAAGGTCTTCTCCAAATAACTGAAGTTTCTTGTCAACCAAGAACCAGTTAGCAAAACAATGCCAGTGACAGAGCAGCATAAATTTAAGGCCCTGGATTAAACAAGCCAACAGACATGGACACTTAAGGCAAAGTATTCAGTCACAGGGAAGGCAATGTTTGGTGAAGCCTATAAAGGAAATAACAGGAGTTTTGGTTACTCAGGTAAAGCTGCAGCTGGGCCTGAGTACTTCAAGTAACTTGAGAAGTTATTTAGGAAAGCTGTAATTTTTAAATTTTGCAAATTCTCTCCTACACAAGATACTTTAATGGACAGAACAAACAATTATGCACCTCTGTAGAAGTAAAAGCAAAAGTCCATAAAATGGACAGGGGGCATAAAAAGAAATAAAATAAATCACAAAGTCTGGAGCAGCACAAGGGAGAGGAATAACATCCACAGATCTGTTAGCTCTCCATATAAATCTATCTCTCCACATAAAAGGCTTCCTAACAATGTAATTTTCCATCACATTTAAGTACTGTGTCTAGCACATTATCCTCTTAAAATATAAAACAGATGTAAAACACGTAAATCTGCTTTATGGTGCTTTATTTAAACAGATAAAAAAAAATCAATAAAGACTTCTTATTTGTTTTGAAAACCATCCTAACTTGTTTTCAAATACCATGCTTTATTATTAAACCTCAAAAGCCTCAGTTAGAAATAGGTTAATCTGAATCAGGCTAAAACAACAAGCAACTGTTTCACTAACTAAATTATACTTCTGGTCATGCCTAATTAGGGCATTTCTTCAGTAGCATTAACAGAGTCAGACTGAACTGAATCTTCCCAATTAAACACGTCGGTCTTGTGGTTCAATGTCTTCATTCAGCCAAGTATACCACATTTTACATGAAATCCAAAGCTGCAACAAGTCAAGGGATTATTTTAAATTCATTCTTCATTCTGCAACAGCATCCATTTAATTAAGGGCTGAAGAGCCCCAAAGGAAGCTCCTTCTGACTATCATCTAGTACCACTTTTCCAGCTGCCAGATGAGCAGTTTAAAGGAGGTTACAGTGGTTTTGCACTGAAGCCGAAAGGGGACTGAATTTACCACCGATATTTGACACCAGGTATCTCTGCATTCCTGAAAAAGCATTAATGGACAGATATTTACCAGTAGAAAGGAAACAAAACTGATACATGAGCCAATAAAGCTTAGAAATGCAAATTCATCAAACTCAAGGGATGATATCTGCCCAGAGGCCCAAAAATCATGCTAGGTTCAGCTTTTCCTGGAAGCCAGTTTAGCCTCATTCAAACAACTACAGGAGATGGGGAAGCACAGCAGGTACTGAATGCACATAGCACAGAGTAATGAAAATAAAACAGCTGAGGATCCAAAAGCCAGTAATTTCTCTCCGTGAGGTACAGCTGCTAACACAACTGTTGACAAAGCACACAGCAGTCGACAAAACAATTCTGCAGATCGTCACAGGAGGACAGAGTTACCTGTTGCCCACAGGATAATGGGCAGAGAGGGAGCCATTCCACGAATAGAAAGACAATAACTGTAGGTATTAAGGAAAAAGTTCTGCCCTTCTCATGGGGCACAGGGCCCTGCTCAAAGCAAATTGACCACCTAAAAAGGCATGGGACCTGCAGCAGACCTTTCAGCATCCAGTCTTGAATAATCTCACTACTACAGCCCATAGCTGTACTTTTGACTTTAACTGATGAAAGTGGCCAAGCCAGACAGAGAGGAAATGAAATAATATAACTGAAGAAAAACAAGGAAATACTTGGTTTAAACAAGATTCATGAAGAAGGAGACTGGAATGAACAACTTAATCCTCTGCTAACGCGGTGCCTGTGCACATCACACACACCCTACGGAGCATCGAAGGGAGATCACTCCACGCATTCATGTTTTGCTCTTTGTACAAGGTCACAGGCACTGAACAGACTCTTAACTCATATACAGTGTTAACAATGCCTCAGACAACCATGACATGCTAAAGTGAATCTTAGCGCCTCAGCGGGAGCAATTGGCTACAGGAAGACGAGTCATGCACACACAGGGGTTTCAGAAAGAGATGCTGGTTACAAGGGACAACATGTACAACCTGGAGCTCTCCTCTACCTCCTTCTGCAAAGAAAGGAAAAAAAAAAAAGGGAAGAATAAGAAGAACAAAAGTTATTAGACCAGATTTCTGCCACGAGTTCTGTAAAACGATTTTTACAGAAACTGGGGTAAAAGTTTGCGACAAGTTGATAACACATTTGTGTAGCAGAGAGTTTTCCCATGTGCTTCCTGGGACATGCACCAGTCATTTAATCTCTAGCAGACAACCTCGAGTTAAACTGATCAAATTTCATCTGTAACTGCACACACATTAAAACATATGCTTTCGAGAGCTCTTTTTAGAGTCACCATTCCTGTTTCATTAACTGAAGAATTTTAAGTAATCTCAATACAGAACTGGAGCTGCTGTTTATCATACAGGAAAAAAACACTGTATTTATTATAAGAAGGAACAAATTTGTTCCCCTCTCCCCCAGACTGCATCCACTGCCTTCATCTGAAAAATGTCCCCTGCTCCCTTCTTCACCCCCTGTACATTTTGCCCGGTATGAGGAAACTGGCAGCTCCCACAGAACACATCCTGCTTTTGCAAATACCATAATGCAGAGAGATATTTTCCGGGTTTATACATCTAGGCAATTTTCCTCTGAGCAAAAAAAAAATCCAGAAGCCTCCTACACTAAATCTCATGTTTATGGATAGGCAATTTCAAGGCTAGTAAAGTTACATGAGAGTCATACTCAAAACTTCCGGTACAGACATGATATTTTTTAAGTCTTCCAATCAGATAATTCTCTATCTGCACAGAAGAATCGTATTACTCATTTGTGTATGAAAGATGGAGGGGAAGGAATATCTTCATGGCAACAGGAGACACTCAAATTGGTTTAAAAGCAAAAATAGTTTTTGAAGTTACTGTCTATATGGGTGTAATTACAGACATGCAATCACTAAGACAGGAAAATAGAGAAGCTATTTTAACTCAATTGCTAAGGAGAAGTCGAATTACTTTAGCAAACAAAGTGCTGTATTGTAGCTAAAATAAAAATCCTGTTTTCCACCTTAAGACATTCCTGCATGGATGCTCATTAGGGAAGAAAGCCTCTGGACCACATTGGAGGTTTCTTCTTTGGAGCTAACGGAGGAGAAATCAGAAGCAGCAGGATGCTGCAACCAACGGTGTTGCACAAGTGCCACAGTTTGGCAGTCCGCTCTGCACAGAGCTGCTGACCTGGAGAATCTGAGGAAACTCGGGGTCCCTTCAAGACTCAGATGGGAACACGTTTTGTTGGGCATGGACCCTTCTGACTGTTCTCCTCTAAAGTAATTTTCTGTACCATCTTCCTGCCTGTCCTGTTTGATTAAGCAAAACCTTTTCACCTACACAGACACAATTCCACTTCAAGTCCTCTGGTTTTGTCTTTCTTTTTACACAGTCACCCCAAGCCCTTCCAACCCAAGCCAAATCCCTCCTGACTTGGTCCCTGGAGCAGTTTCAGTGTGTCTCAGGCAGATCCAGACACCCCCCATTCCTGGGTCTTTAATTTCTTTTCATTTGAACTCTATTCCTTCCCGGCACCTCCTCTGGAGTCTCAGAGCGCAGCAGACCCAGACTCGTGGCCCTCTCAGGTCTGCTGTGGCTCTCAGTCACATCGAGCAGGGAAACCCTGCTTTTAGCCCCCAGCTGGAAAAACACTGAGGACAGATGGAGTCTCTGGCAGTGCAACAGCTTAACAGTAGCAAGCTACCAGTGAGCATATGCAAACTACATATTTTTCAAAAGCGTATTCACTCAGCTCATTTGGGGTTGATTTTCCACAGAAAATTCCTTGACACAGGCTAGCACTGCCAAATTTTAAGACCTCAGGGTACCAGAGCTTCTCAAATGTAGGTCAAACTTATTTTTATACAAACACAAAGCAATAAATCTTGCTTTAGACTAATTTTTTGATAATTAAAAAAACCAAAAAAAAAAAAAAAAAAAAAAAAACCCAAAACTTTTTGGATTAATATCCATACATATCTTTGATTTCTGAGCCCCATCAGTTTAGGGTTGCTAGGGACACTTTCAGGCCAAGTGTAAAATTTGGCAAAGCTCTGCAGACACAGATTTAAAATCCTGTGTCTCATTACAGCAAGTGCACTCACAGCCTCATCAATGGTGACCGACTTGGTTAAACGCTGATCACAGAATTCTTTCACCATTTCACTTTTGAGAAGTCATCTTAAATCTCAAAAAATCTCTAGCATTCCAGGGCTTTTCTTTAAATAAATTCAAACTATCATCATCTTCACTTACACTTTTTTTTTTGCTTTTTCTCAAATTCAAACTTCAAAAGCTTCCTCAGATTTTCAGGGGATATTTTATTTTTTCTCTTTTGACTTCCAATTAAACAAAACAATTATTTATATACAACTGCCAAGTTCCAAGTTCTTCCTGTAATTTGCATCTGTGTTCAACTATAAATAATTTAAACCTTTATGCCAGTGCATCATCTTTGAATCACCAAAACACGCATATTTACCAACACCTTCAAACTTATCTTCCATTCCTTTGCTGGAGGCTGCTGCCAAACACATTTAAGAAAATACCTTGAACTGAACTTTCGAGCAAAGTGAAGTTCAGGTTCAGAACCAAAAAACAGCTGCAGAACTGGGTTTTCAGTGGACCTTATTCGGGAACTGAAAAGGCTATTAACAACAAATTGTATTTTTAAAGTAAGACACGAACACTCATCTACAGCTGGGACAAAAAAAGCAAACCAACAACATTTCACTGCATTCCAGGTACGATCTTTTTTCCAAAGGAAGAAAATAAAAGCTTGGCTCAAACTTGAGTACACTGAAACAGGACGCAGCTTTTCTTTCTTGAAAAATGCATGCCAAAACAACACTATTTCAGAGAGTCACAGAATCACAGAATGGTTTGTGTTTGAAGAGACCTTAAAGATCATCCAGTTCCAACTCTTTCCCTGTCTAGCTGTCAGGATCTGGGCGGCTTTGCTTCCTGACTTCTCCAGGGTTTTTTTCCCAAGGTCTCTTATCCTTTATCCACTGACTTCCACTACCTTTGACTCCTTCCGTCTCTCAGAGTACATTTCCTACCTTATAGATCCACCTTTATAGGAGTGGCACACCAATGCCACCAACTTTTTGCCACATCACTTGATGATGTTCAAGAGAACTGAAGCAGGGAAGATCAGAAATCCCAACTCACCCTGGGGCCAGATCTAAGGTACAAAGCCCAGCTCTGTTCCTCCACCTCCTTGTTTCGGCTACTTCTTGCCTTGTGAACATGCCTGTGCTGCTCAAACTCTGCTGAGATGAGCAGCCTCCGCTCACATTCAGAAACAGGCTATTTCAGTACTTCTGCTGTACTGTGGCAAATGCTAATCCAAACCACTGTCTGTTCCGTCAGGTTCTAAAATTAGGACATATGCCCAGGACTTGAGCACCACACAAACACTACCAAAAAAAAGAAAAAAAGTATCTGTGCCAAGCCTGTTAACAAATCCCAGTGTTTCCCTCATTAAAAACTTACTGTTTGAGCCAACTCTATACTAAAGACCTCGTACAAAATAAGAAAGCAGAGAGCTGATTACCAGCTTTATGATCTGCATAACTGAGAAGAACGCTGGTAGAAATCAAACACGGGTTGACAGATTGTTTCTTCACACTGAAAGCAGAGTCACTGGAAAAGCACTTGGCAGATGACTCCTTCAGTTGGGAGAGGACTATCTCTGGTTACTCTGACCAGCTTTCATAATGGTAAGAAGAGTGAACACAGTATTTGATACAAGGAAGCTCACAACAAGTATGTGAAGATTTCAAGCTGTAGTTAAAATAACCTCCACTCTTGAAACAAAGCCTCCTTCCTGAACTGTGTAGTGATTTGTAGAGACCACACTGAGAAAGCCTTCTCACTACCTGGAGAGGGACAGGGAAGATGGACATACACTTACACTTTAGGTTCTGTTTTAACAAACTGAGGCCTATCAAAACCCATCAAACGATGCCAGTCAGCTCTATCTCCCACATCCTCAGGAAAAGGTTTAGCAGCACTGCTCCACCACTCTATCAGCTCACATCTGCTGTGGTCACACATTTCAATATCTTGGCTGGCAATAAGAGATGTATTTTGTTTCCCCAGAAACAAAAAAAATTTCATCTCATGGACAAATTATGGAAACAATACCAAAACACAAGTCTCAACTTTTCAAATTTTTAACTATTACTATTATTATTATTTGCTTTGTTTTTTTCAATGATCTCTACTAGGATAACATCTAGCAGTGATTAAACACTGAGAACTCCCACTCTGTGATGGAGTCACTTAAAGTCTAGATCCACTCAACTCACAAAACTGCAAATCTGGCTACTTACAGCTCAAATGCACACTTTTGTTATCACATGTCTTAACTATTATATTTAACAAGAAACCAAGTCACGAATTATGACGAAAAACCTTAACACCTGCTATTTTGAAGAAGCACTGCAAATCTCCCTCTCTCAAAGAAAAAAAAAAGGTGAAGCTTGCTAAATGGCATTTCAGTGTGTTACACAGTAAATTTCAGGGGGTTTTGTCAGTACTGTTGTACAGTGCATGTACTTGTCTTTTTAACTATTTGCTCACAACTTTTAATAGACTCACAGAATGTTCACAGTTCACCCACAGAATGAAGTGCTGGACGCTGGCTGCAAAAATACCAGATTTTGACATCTCCTTAAAAACATTTTTTTTTTCATTTTACCTGAATTTGTCTCCTCAGCAGAAATCCAGTTTCCCTCCTGCGCTAATTCTTTTAAGAGTCTCCTACGCATTTGTCTCTTTTCCCTCAGCACATTTTTGAAATTGTTGATGCATTTGTTCAGGTAGATGGTCTCTGCGCACACCTTGTCAAGGCTCATGGGCCTACACTCCTTTGCTGGCTCAGGCAGATGGTTCACATCTTCTCCAAGCTCCTCAGGAGGTAACTGCTGCCCAGTAGGGACTTCACAGTCAGACGATGGCATCACACTGGAAACAGGAGGCTCATGTGAAACAGAGGAAACACTGGAAGGAGCGAATCGCATCTGAGCAGATGTGTCACTGTTGACATTTGTGTTCGCCTGGCTCTCAGAGGACTGACTAGGAGGGGTTTCTGCAAAGTAGTCAGAGCTGCCACCCATACCTGAACTGGTCAGCATAAGCGTGTTGTCATCATCCATCTGTAAGCCACTATCATTTTCCAAAAGGATTTCAGAATCACTTGTCTCCAGTTTATGGAACACCACTTGCAGAGCAGACCTGAAATGGTGAATAGCTTTCCCGAGCTTATTAGTGTAAAACTTCATGTCTACAAGATCAATGTTGTCCCGGGAGTGGTCAAGGAAATACTGTGAATTTTCCAGGACATCCCTAAAGACCTGATCAGTTGGATCTTGATCATTCAGGTCCATTTGGATCATATCTTTCAAGCTGTCACTACTATCAGCCATTTCATCTGTTGTATGGTCATAGCTAATGGTTGTCACCCCACTAGAAACATCTTCTCTTTGAACATCACCTTTCTCTGCACTGGTAAATTTGCAAGAGTTATCACAGTCTGTTTCAATTTCTTCTGTGGTTATCCCCTCATCTTTTTCTAGAAGAGACGAAGAATTCTCAGTCACGCTTTTAGTGTCAAGCCTCTGCTCACTACCATTACTTGAAGCACACATCTGGCTTGCATGGCCCGAAGAGTCAGATGAGCAGCAGTGATTTCCATCACCTGCTCTGGGTGAATTGGTCACCTGTGAAGGTTCAGCAAGGGCCTGACAAATGTCCCTGTCATCTGAAGGCTGCTCACTGCAGTTTACTGTTTGTGCTTCCTTTCCAGTTTCAGGTATCAAGGTGTCTGTCTTGGTCAAGGCTGACTTTTGCACAGAATCAAGTCTCTCCCCTGTATACTCTGCTTTCCTACTCGTGCTTTTATACTTAACCTGGCATGAGTCCGTCTGAGGGTGCCCAACTGCATCAGTTCTCTGAGCTCCATCAGGATTCACTGAGCTCTCATTATTTTTCTTGAAGCCAGACTGTGAAGAGACTGAATCTGTTTTCTGGCCCCTCTGGCCATTCTGCCGCTTTTGCTCCTCACTGGTAGCAACCCGGACCCCTGAGCTCTGCAGAAGGATAGACTTCTGTAAAATAAAGTCTCTCTGTTCACAACTCACAAGTTTCACAACTGCTGGTCTTGGCATTAATGGTTTGCCTGTACCAATATCTGACCTATAAGCATCTTTTATATACTTACTGCACTGAATACCATTGAAACAGTGATATTCAGACAAAAAGCTGCAGATAAGCTCTACTGTGTTCTCGCCATCTTTCTCTGGGATGCCATAAAAATATAACACTGGTTCTTCCTTTTGTACCTCCCTTCTTGGTTCTCGAGCATGCATACCCTGGGATTTGCCACCAGAACCACCTTGCAGGCCTTCTATCTCACTCAGGACCGTGTCCACACAGCTGGAGACTTCATCCACAGAGCCTTTTATCAAGGTGAGGTGCTGACGGAGCTCTGCAATCTCCGTCTGGATTCGACTTATTCCCTGGAGCTCTTTAACAATGTAATCAACCACATCAGCTGACCGGTCTCTCGATTGCCTTCTACGACTCTTGTACGCAATAGTCTTTTCCTGTGGAAAGCACCCTTGCCTTTCAGCTGCATCCCTCCAGCTCATGGTAATGCTCAGGGAAGAAAGGTCCTGCCCCTCAGACACTCTGCCCTTTATTTCAGAAGAGGTCTGCGTGATACCATCAGAAGAACTCCCCTGCAAGTCCTTCTTGTTCTGTTGAACTGAACATGGTATTTTTACGTAGCCACCCCAGTTCAGTTCCACCTCACCAACACACACTTCACTCACTCCCTTGGAATCACGTCCTCCATCCTGATGGAAGTCCCCTCCAGCCATGGAAAATTCAGTGCTTGGAGAGCTCCTCTTGATTCCACAAACAAACATGTCTGATTCAATCTCCACCGGGGAGAGCTGGCAGCGATGTGCATGGTTTGAATTATCGTCTACCTGGCCTTGGAGAAGCCTCTTCATTTTGTCCCGCAGAAACAAATGGAGTTTTTGCTTCCGGAATTGCTTCCTGCCCTGCAGTTTTACAACAGGTTTTCTGTGCAGAAGTGAAATTTCATTTTCTTGCTTTTTCAATCTACTTCTAGCAAACATCATCAGCTGCACCTGTGTTTCTCATAGTGCTACAAGCTGCACAAGCACACATCAATCACTTCCCAATGCACAACTTGCATCCAGTTTTTATTCTGTCATGAGGCAGCTACCGAAAGAGGGGAAGAAAACATTACAGTTTGGTTCAGATAGAAATATCCGAGGCAACTTAAGCAGCAGAATAAAAAAACCCCAAAAACCTAAAATCAGCATACACATAAAATCATACAGAAAAAGGATGTGCTATTTAAATTGTATAGACATTGTCTTAATTTTGGCCACCTCCCCAGATCAGGTTCTTGTTGTAGTAAGTGTTCCTCACTCCTTCTTCTATTCAAGAAAGTAAAAAAAAAAAAAAGCCAAATTAAAGAGGACCG
>VZRQ01005510.1:171078-196037 GCA_013397975.1 Machaerirhynchus nigripectus | reverse complement strand
AAAAAAAAAAAAAATCCAAAAAACGAACCAAACCAAAAAAAACCTCAAAGCCTGCAAGCTTCCAAGCTAACGTGCAGTTAAATATGCCACACTCAGCATATGCACAAACAGGCTGAGCTGACAGCATGAAGCTTCTGCATGTCACTTCTACTCCAGCTCTGAAGATTTTGCAGTGGATTATTTTCCCCTATTTAAATCCACTCTGCAATTAGCAAAATAAAAACAAAAACCACCACAATGTTAACTACTTTAAGCTTCCTTTATGGAATGTGCCTTTACTGCC
Organism: Machaerirhynchus nigripectus; assembly: GCA_013397975.1. Taxonomy (NCBI): domain Eukaryota; kingdom Metazoa; phylum Chordata; class Aves; order Passeriformes; family Dicruridae; genus Machaerirhynchus; species Machaerirhynchus nigripectus. The sequence goes on along the minus strand of VZRQ01005510.1, from coordinate 195,754 downwards.
GTACTTACTAAGCAACATACAATCAGTTTTTTCCTCCAGAGAGTAGGGCACACAAGAGACCCACACAGGATCCTCCTGGAGGCAAGGTGACTAGAGAACACAAGTGTATTTGATGATTCAGTTTGGACTTGCTGCCTGAAGCACATATTCTTTCTCATATTCTTGTTTTATTTAAGACTTGTGGTAACTGTCTTTGATTTTTATTCTTTCACTCTGTGGGCAGGAAGGGAGAGAGTGTTTTTTGATCTGGAGGAAGCAGCATTGCAAATACCAATCTCTATAACAAGAGCTTAATTAATACGTTATAAAAGAGGTTGCATCTGTGCTTCAGGTTTAAGTCCCATCATCAAGCATCTCAGCTGAACTTCCATAACAAAGGCAATAACTGCCCTTGTGTAGGCTGAACAAGACTGATTGTCAGCTTCTTTAAAGAAAGTACGTTTTAATTTTCTAGAATGTTCAGGCCACTGGACCAGAAAAATTGGTTGGGATTTCTTTGGGTTTTTAAAATCTAACTATTCCCTCGGAGAAGAGGGCTGACATAAGGAATATTTTCTCAGACTCTCTTCTTGCACCACTTACACAGTTTAGTCACTTTCACTTGAGTGGGTAACTGATGTTTAACATCAAAAAATCACTTCTGTACCAGCTGTAAGAAGTGAGCCCCTGGAGAGCAAGCAACTGGATTCAATGGCAGCCAAGAAAAAGAGCTCCACAGTTGTGGCTCCCTACACGTGTTGCTTGAAGGTAGCACACAGAAATGCTCATTTCAAATATTATCCAGCATATTGAACTTCAAGTGCTAGGAGAAAAGCCTACGTATGCTTGTGCAAGGTTTCCCTCAGAAAGCTCAATCTTCATTATGTTTCCTTCTGTATGCAGCTTTCCAGACATCAGAGGGGCATAATGATCACTTCAGTTAAAAAAAAAATCAATTCAAGACAGAGCTTGCTCTCACTTCCTTTGTCTGCTACAACACTCAAGAGCAGCAGTTTGTTAGAGAAATCACTTCTTCCTGCTGAACACTTACTTGCAGGACTGCAGCCATTGCAAAGCTGGCAGCTCAGTGCAAACAGTACAATGCTGTCATTTTTATTTTTATATATAGTATTTGTGGCGTTTGTATATGTATATATGTATCTATAGGTGTGTATATATGTATGTATACACACACACACACATGCACACACGCACACACAAGAACATCTACCTCACTGGCGATTTCCCAAAGCACATTTTTGATTTCATCAAATACCAGCAGTACCTTTCCATCTTTCCCCAAGGAGGACAGAAACTGTTTCCTCCAAAGCTGGGAACAAGGCCAGAGCAGAACACGTGGACAGCAGCTCTGGCTCAGAGGGAAGCCGGGAATCACTGTTTACCACCAAAGATCAAAACACTGCCCACTGAGTGATATGCCAAGAATCAAGTAAGAGAATCACCCTCTTTGTCCCTCTCCCACAGGCTTCCTCCCTCCGTTCTCCACCCCAAGCCCACGCTCAGACCTGAAGCTCTGGACATTCACTCATTCTGTGGGCTGCTCCCAGTGTCTCTGCACCTCCTGCCAGAACGTTCCCTCCTCCTCTCCACCCAGGGCTGTGTGCATGCTCCTGACCCCTTCCATAGCTCCAGACTAGGTGCTCTGCAACTTGTCCCCTATGAAGTTCCTTTATTTCTGTCATGTTGTCTGTGTTAGAGCCCTGCTTTTTTGCAGCACAGACATCTAAAGTGACAATAAAAGGTAGGTTCACCCAGAAAAAAAATCCCAAACCTAATCTAGATGCAAATTCCTGCTGAAGTCTCTCTTCCAGGATCACTCCAGGAGTCATATTAATACATAACAAGAAATCAAGTCCTTAAGGAAAGAATATTTGGATCCTGATGTCCTGCCATCAGCACTGACTACACAAGGTTTGTTCTGCCTTGTTAGGAGGCATATCCTTCCAGGAGAACTCTGTGCTAAGTTAAGGGCAGCTGTCTCTGGATGTGCAGGAGAGCAACATGCACAGGCACCACCATTTCTATGTTCCCCAACTTCCCAAAACAGAGCAAGGCTCAAGCCCAACATGAGGAATACACTGTTGCTTTACTTGGGGATTGTTTGGGTTATTTTGCTATTCCCATGAGGACAAAGTTGACATATTAGGATGCTAGAGATGGGACACAGGTGAGCTACCACAAACACTGCACAGCTCATTATCACTGGACACACCTCTGAAATACCCTTGTAATATACGAACAACAGATACTTTTCCTCCTGACATACAGATTTGCCATGACAACAGGAGTAAAAGCATGTCATGCCAGCATCCATGAATCAGAAAAAAGAACATGAGACATCCCATGAAGGAATAAAACGCAATTATGTCATCCCTGCTCATCAGCTGGGGATCAGCCATGTTTTATGCTTGCAGCACTCGGGGAAGGCCAGGCTCTTACCAGGGAGAGGGGTGCAACCCTCTCTGAGCAGCACCTTCAGTTCTGTGAGACACCGGACCAGCATGGTTCAAACCAAAGGCAGCACTGTGTGCCCGCAGCACTGCCCCACACTGCAGTGGGCTGGCTGCAGTCTGGTGGAAAAAAAGGGGGCGAGAGCACAAAAACTCTGCTAAAATGAGGTAGGTTTATCTTACAGAATCATAGAATTGTTTAGGTTGGGAAAGGTCTTTAGGATCATCAAATCCAACAGTTTACCCAGCACTGGCAGGGCCACTCCTAAACCATATACCTGAGTGCCACATCTGTATGTCTTTGAAATATCTCCAGGGACAGTGACTCCACCACTCCCACGGGCAGCTCATCCCCATGTCTGATACCCGTTGTTAATGGCTATCTGGTTTTCATCACACTAAAGTAAATACTGAGACACCTTTACCTCACAACGTGATGTTAGAAGGTGCTGGTACCTCAGGGTAGATGTGATGTTCAAGGTCCCCAGAAAAGAGATACAAAACCAATTAACTATGATCAGAAAACCATTTCACAGCAGCCTCTCTGGCTATTGACTCATGCTATTGAGTGAAACCTTTTTGATTAGATTATATTTGCAGTATCATCCACACAAAGTGGTATTGCATTACCTGCAGTAGCAATTACACTAGGAAAAGCATTAAAATGCCTAATAAATGGTCTTGCTGCTTTATAAAGTGTGATTTGAACATGAAGAATACCAGTAACTAAAATGCAGGACATTCTGGGGAAAAAGATTTTGGCATTAAAAAGAGAAAGAAATCATGGCTAAGGCTGCCATAGCAACATCGCCCCAGCACTCAGCATGCTGAAACATCGACTCTTCCTGAGAATATTATAGCATTTTTGAACACAATAATTGCTGAAAGAATCCTAACAAGGCTTGACAGAGATATGAAGAGTTATGATCAGTTTTGCTGTTTCACTTCCAGAGACGAGCCTGCAATTTTCTAATTAATATCATTAGACTTAATTTTGGGTTGGATAATATCCAAACATGGCATTACTGCTTTGCTTCTGAGAATGTGTCTCTCTTCAAACCTTCTCCTGATAATTAATAAAAATTCTAACTTTTGAGTCCTAGCATGCATGATCAGAACAACAAGCTAAGCTGAGCAATCCTAGGCAAAAAGCAGCAGAGATGGAGAGCAAAACATACAGTTGAGAAACGTTCACCTCAGGACAATTCGGCTAAAAGTAAGGTGCAAAAGAAACACATGGAACTCCACAGTGGATTAAAGAGGAAATACATCCATGCTATTGAAAAGACAGTAGTTATAAAAGGATGAAAATAATTTTACAAAAAACAATGTGAGGAGAAGAACTATTACTCAGTCCCTTGGTAAGCCTTTCACAGTCCATCTGCAGGCAAGCCTTAACGCTTCCTGTTCGGGAATTACTGCACATGCTGCAAAACCACATCCCAGCCCTATCTGTAGAGTTTTCTTAAGTTTTTAAGCACTTCCGATTTTTTTTCCAGGTTGTATCTGTATCTACGACATTTGTTTCAATACAGCTAAGTAAAAACATGACAAAACACTTCAATGCAGGTATCAATGACAGCCAGCTTTCCCACCTGACACATTTCAGAAAAAAAACCCCACATCTGAAACCTTTCCAGAACAGTTTGACAGAAGTGACAGAAGGTCAGGTGTAGCCAATCAGTCGTCCTCATGGTGGAAAATTGATCCAGGGAACACTGCATATAACACAGTTTTGCACCTCCCACATCACAGTTATTTCTCACCTTTTACACAAGGCATCCAGTCAAGGAAAAAAACCCACATCTGAATAGTATTTTGCTGTACCAGCATGTTATCAGGGTAGCTACTAAGTAAAGGAACAGTAAAAATCACAAACTATGAGCACAAATCACCCACTGAAGTGTTGTGGGTTCATGGCATTCACCAGTGTAAAAATTTCTGCTGTAAAACAGCATAAATTAAACTAATGTAATTGAAGAGTATCACTGTGTAGTAGAACAAGGAGATAGCACTTACTGCCTTAACTCCTTAACACGCCCTACAAACTTGGGGGACACCCCATAAGTTAAGTGTGTCTCAGCTTTCTGTAAAATGGGACTAATGTCTGTCGTCCAGACAGCACGCCTTCTGTGAACACAGATGGAGAGGGACTGAAATGTCCAGGCTTTAAGTCCACCTGCCTTGGGAACCCCTGGAGGGCAGCTCAGCACCAGGCTGCCATTCTTCAGTGCCTCACTGTGCTCATTCCCTCTGCATCCTTCTATCCCAGCTTTTCCTGCAGGCTGGAGGCAGCAGTGCCTGGCACAGCGATGCATTGCCTGCAGTAACAAACGAGGTCTGTCACCACCTGGCAGCCAGGAAAAGGCGGCATCCAGAGACAGAAATAGGGGTTGTCCCCAAGCACAGAGGGAGGCACAGGCTGCAAGCTGCCGACCATGGCAGTGCAAAGGCTCATGCTTAGTGAGCAGCAACCTAACTCCGAGGCCCCTGCCTAGGTCTGAGACAACCCTGTGCTGAGAAAAAGGTAAAAGGGATAACTGACTACTGAAAATAGACATCACAGCTGCTTCTGTCTATCTTATGTAAAAGTTACTTCACTCCTTCCCAGCAAATACAAAACCTGAGCAGCAGCTATCAGCAGTTTAAGACCAAATGGGAAAGTAATTAAGTTCAGCAGTACCCTGAACTGAGTATTTCCAGAGCATGGGGGGTTAGTAGACAGCTGAATCAATCAGTAGTTGGTTTGCCCATGACCACCTAAAGCACTAATTGTTCCTTAAAACAGATTTATCCCAAATCAGGATTCTAAGAACAAAGCATTATATTGAACACATGGGCCAGGATCTAGAAGTAACTTCTTGTTTAAAGGAAAGAGCTCCAAGAACTGAAACAAAATTGTCAGGGCATGCTGACAAGTTGGCTGGCCATGCAATGAGAACTCTAGAAATATCCGCCAGACTTTGGGGAAAGGTTTCTGATTATTCAGCTACCTCTAACCAGAAAGCAAACAGACAGCACTGGCTGTACAAACACAGTACCTCTGGCTTAAAGAAGGTTTGCATGCACCATTATAAAAATGCAGAATGATTCTAAGAGCTCTGCCGAACAGAAACAGAACATGCTGTACCTCTCCCCTACTTGCAACCCAACCTGCAGCCCAGTGCTGAATTACTGCTGGGCCAACAGTGTGAACTCTGCAAGTCCTGCATTTCTGACAAGAACCACCACGAAACAATCACCTGGTAAGGATTTTCTCAAAACTCTGATAACTCACTGAGGAGGTTTGGAGCTGGTTTTCCAGGTGACAGTGCCTCAGCTCACAGGGACATTCACGCAGGCGAAGGACAGGCAGCACTCACCAGTACAGGGTGATGAATTAGGAGACCCAGTTTCTGCTATCAGGGCAGAGAGCACAGCCCTGGTACAGACTAGTGCTACACAGTCTTACTCACCGATTCTGACCTATTCTGCACTCCCTTAGGGCAGACACTTAGCAGTGTTCAGCCAGACTGGGTGAAGGTACCATATGCAGCAAATGGAATAATTAGGGTTTTACAGCTCATGATATTAAAACGTCGCACGTGGCAACTAAAATCCTCCTGGGCTTAAACTGCAGCTTTACTTCTATAAGCTCTCTCCTTTTCATCTCAAGGACTGAAGACCTTAGCATTCTGTATTAAGTCTTCAGGTTTATCCCCCAAAGGCTTGCTCCATTAGCAAAAGAAACCTGCCCATATAAATGGAATGAAAACTGAAAAGATATTTGAAAACAGTCACACCATCTGCTCTGATTCATGAGCCTGTACAGCATCCTCATCGCTCCTGCATGCCAGTCATTCCATCTCATCAACTCGCAAGCTTCTCAGCACAAGAAATCAGGCCAGTGACAAATACGCTGTGTTAAAAGAAATCCTTTCTTAAGTGACATTTAAGGAAGAATCAAACTAGTAATTTAGTTACTTCAAGTTATTTGCTTTTCAAGTGATCAAATTTAAATTTCCCCAAGCTCCTTTGCCTTTAACTCTTCTTCCCGTAGTGATTCTGATGTCAAATTCCAGCTGAGATACAAATCCTCCTAACAGAGAAGTATGAGAAGTAAAAAGACACAACCTCAATTATACCAGTCATAAGACATCTACAATTAGTGTCTAACGGGTGAAAACAAAAACTAAGAAATAGAGCATACAAATGAACATACTAAGTGTAAACTGTTTTCACAAAGCACATTTCTAAATCCAGTCAGCTTTCAATGGAGCTATTGTATTGTTAAAGTAAACACACACACACACGCACACAGAGAGCCCACTCTAAAAATAAAGAGCAATTCTCCTTGGTTGCTGCCTACTTGCAGTTTATAATTTGTTCCAATCTTTCACTTACCTCACTGCTTCAAAATAAAACAAAAGGTTAAAATGTAAAGGAAATGTATAGAATTAATAGAAAATTACAGAATACAACAGCTTGTTCTCATAGAAAATACAAGTCCTGAAGGATTCCTAATGTTGTTAAAGGTTCACCGGATAATGAACTTTCACTATGGAGATTATCAACATATTGTTGGTGTCCCATCTGAGGTATCAGGGAAAGCAATGTTAAAGGCACCAGGAGTTTCCCGTTCCACAGCAGCACTAGGATGAGAAATCACGTAAAGTTGAAGGCATGTTGAAGGGAATAAAAAATGCAAACAGCTACTAAAAATCCAAAAAGCAAAAAACAGCAGAAGCTAGTGATTGCAAAAGCTAAAAATGCAGAAATCCTTTTGGTTTCCAAGAGCATCCCTCAACAGAAATTCTTTAGTTCCCCACCACAGTGCATCTTTTCCCTTTCTCAGGCTGTACCAAGTACAGTTAAAACTTCATCCTTCTCTTCAGATGTGACTCAACAGAAAATATTGTACTTCAGAGGCAGAGAGAAAGCTGTGCAGCTACTTTACTCCTCCTCGTCAGCTGCCTACTGCCTAGCTCCTCACACACGCAGCCTCCCCGCTTCACTCCTCGCCTCAAAATGATTCTCCACTTTATTATCCATTCAGAAGGAAATACGAACTGATGGAGCCAATCTGACTAAAGACAAAATGCACTCCTTTGGCATTACGAGAGCAGGCAGTGCAGCGCAGCGAGCGGATCTCTGCTGGAAAAGCGCTCTGGCATCCTGTGGGACTGTGGAGAAGGGGGGCTGGGGAAAAAAGCCCAGGACTCAACATAATTAACCAGCTCCAAGAAGATTTTTTGCCCAGCTCTGAGATAGAGGTTTATTTTTATCTCTCCTGTTCACCCGCCGACTAACCCACAAGATTCAGCTATGCCCTTGCTGAAATGAATCCAGTTTCCAAGGAAGACTAGTACCAGCTCTGCTACAAGTGTGGGGGATTGAACACCCGTTGATCTCTCATTTCCCAAAAATAAAAGTCACATTGTTACATAAAAGAATGACTGCAGAAGTGTTGTGCACAGAATCAGATCCACTCACGTTGTACCGACACTTCTCTCCTGGGAGTGAGCAGCAGCAGGCATTCATCCTGCAAGAAGTGCCTGAATTAAAGGCACCCTTTATCTGCCCCACAACCTGCTCCAGAGGCATCCAAAAAACTGCCACTAAGAAAAACTCGCAGACCAGCTGATCCATGTTCACATCCCTCTTCCCACAAATGCTCCCTTTATCCTGTCCCCCCTCTTCATGCACTCAACACAAACACCCACCTCCTTCCCAAATACTGTTTCTCTGCCTCTAGCATCAAAGGCACTGTGTGAGTGCTGGTGTTGCTCAAGAACAACTCACTGCATCTTTCAAAACAGTGTCTTTTCACAGTGTGGGGTGGGATTTTGAAGAGGCCTATATGACTTAGCTGTGGAAATGCCACTATCCTCCCATCTGTTCAAATACCTCCTACCTCCTCGTGAGCCAGCCTTGCTGTGAACGATACTTCCCCTTCGGTATCTTACCTACACCAACATCAACTTTTATTCAGCACTTCCTCCACAAGCATCACTGTGCTCCCAGTGCTGCCCTCACCACAGCGGATATTCTCCTGGCACATCCAACCCTCTGCTCCCACAGCTCCGTCCCAGCACCTGGCTGCAGTGCCAGCTGGTAACAGCCAGGCTGGCATTCTCCCCAGTTCATTTGTTTGTTTTGGGTAACAAATTTCACATACAGACTAATGTCACAGTTCACAATGCTTTGTCTCAGCAGCACCACTGGTGAACTGTATCTCTGCTCTTTCCATGTGCAGCTACAGCACTGCCTCTTTCAGCCAGTCGCAGAAATCATGCCACCAGCTGTTGCCCTAAGTTTTGCAGTCTTTCTATGTTTTCATTCTTGTAGTAGAATTTCCCAGGCACTTTACTGTAAGCATCAGGCATGTTTACCTACCAATATCTATTATTATCGTTCTTTTTGTTAGGCGGAGAATTATGATAGACTTTTGATCTGACCAGTGTCATGGAGAGGTGGTAACCCATCCTCCAATCCATGGTTGTCTCTAAAAAGATATATAACTAACAAAATAAAGGGCCGGGCCGGTCTTCTTCCTCCTTTTTCCTTCTTCTTGCCCTACCCTGGCCCTTCTTGCTCTCTCTCTTTTGGCCCAGGCCTTATCCTGACAGAACGGTGTCTGCGTGGTCCTTTCGTGTCTGAGTACGACAACCAGCCTCCTTTCAGAGCCTCTGTAAGGCTGGTGCTCCTCATGGTCACTCATAATCCTCCATCTTCCAGAACACCCTCTTATTTTTTCTCTTTCCCTTGCTGCAGGGGCAGGGAGTATAGGTCAGATTTTGAGAAGTGATTTAGCTTTAAAGGATTTTAAGAGTCTGACCCTGAGTATCTCATTATATGTTTGCATTCTGCCAGGAAAACAGGGTTCCTGCCCAACTGAGAGCACTGAGTCCAACTGCAATGAGAATGATTCTACTAAACACAGCAATTATAGCCCTTGAGCTCAGAGTGGAAGCTCTGCATCAAATTCATCCACATCAGGATGAAGACTGCCCAGGTGAGAAAATAAAATGCAATCCAGGATTTGAACAGCACTTAGCATCTTCAAAGCTTTGCCTACAAGTAAGATGAAAAAAAATCTTGAGAGAGGTCTCTTAGATAGCATCAGTTTAAAAAGAAAATAGTAAGTATCCATCAGACAATTTTTTATTTACATTAACTCACTGCAGCACCTGAAATATCCACCAGACTCAAGGCTCACAGGCTTTTACACGCCTTACTCTTTCCAAAGACCCTACTACAAGTGGAGCCAGTGTCATCTTGCCATCACTGCCTCTCTTCTTCCCATCTCTTCCTTCCTTGGTCTTTGCCCATCCCCAAAGTCATCAGTACCAGCCAGTAAAACAGCGAAGTCAAAAATGTACTGGAGTCAAACACAATGCTACAGTCACAGTTCCTGAGACCCAAAGAGCCCATGCAAATTTCCAAGCACTGCCACATAAAATCCCAATATTCCCATGGCTGTGGTACAGGAACAGGAGCAGATAAACGTGGAAAAAGTGAGCAAGTGTCATTAGACAGAACCAAGAGACATTACTAAAGGAGGTCATGAGCAATGAAGTGCTAGGAAATGTCACTGCCCTCACCACAGCTCACAACGTGGCTAAAAATGATAAAAAACCAGGTGCCCTCAGAAGAAAGGAAGATGGCACCTTTCAAACATTTAGAACCCCTTACCTAATGCACAGGACATTGAGACAGACTCTATTTTTCAGAGATCTTTTCTGAAATAATGAAGATAAGTTCATGAGTAAAATAAGCATGACTTGCACATAAAAAAGCCTATGAGAAAGTGTATGCTTTACCTTAAGGCTCAGAGCACTGAGTTATTTGCTTTCTACTAGAGAAATAAACTTCCACTTAAAAATTTAAATACTTCTTACTGCAATTTTTTAATTCACCAACAGATTTTAATTTTAGGTTGAGCCAGCAGGGAATTATTAAAACTGATAAAGCCTGGCTCAGCTATATAGGCCAAATGCTTTGATGTCTGCGAGGTATACGTTACCCTTTCTTCTTTTTTAATCCTCATTATCTATTTCATTCCAACTTCCTGTAAAGTACTGAATTACTGATAAAATTGTAAAAAGTAGGCAATTCCTTCATGAGCACGAGTGGATTAACCAAAGGAAAATGAGCACTCTTCAAGCACAGGTCCTGCTCCTCCCTCTCACACACTTACACCCCTTCTCCCTGCAGGAAGACAAGCAAGAACATTTCTACTGGATCTGGGGGAAGTACAAAAATGAGTGGTTACGGAAAATAGAGGATAAAAATGTTACACAGAGAGATGAAACAAAGAAACAAGGTGGGAGAAACTCAGAAAGTCAATGGAAGGAGGCTTGTCTGGAACTGCAGGGAAAAATGCCCAACTCACTCTCAGGTTTGATTCATCTCACAAATGGCCTTGGACATCTCTGAGCCAAGAGCTCTCTAAAACTAATTTTTTAATTTCACTGGAAAAAATGTAAGAACCATCTGTCCCAAGTGAAACTGCCTGCTGTGTCTCCCTAAAGACAGAGTTCCCAGTAAGGCAGCTTGAGTTCAGTGCTGCACAAGACCTCACAAGCTCATATACACAGTGTAAAGTTTATCAATTTATTCAGCAGTGAAAACATGCTATTTATTATGTTCTTCAAAGCCAGAAGAAGATTAAATCAATCAGCAGTCTAAAGATGAAGTGTTAATGAACAAGCAGTGACCTCCTGCTGTTTGGCAGCTGTCCTCAATGAATACCAGCTTTGAGGAGCTGTGCATCACACAACCCAAGCAGTGCTGTTGAGACAGAGCCTGGAAGAGAGGAGACAATATTCTCAGGCATTTAAAACTGTCCTGTCGATGATTCGGCTGTTGTTACAGTAGCTCCAGAACACACTCATGAAACACATACTTAAGATGTTGCTGTCAGATGAAAGCACAACCTTAAGAAGGTGCCGTTCAAAGCACTAATGGCTTTCTTTTCCCCCTAGGAAAGGCTAAGGCAAGAGCAACGTACAAACCGGGAAGGGAAGAAAGGCACAGGTACCTCCCACAGCACCTTGGAAACTGGTAACGGCCTGAAATTACATTGAAAGACTTGAAGAAAAGAAAGGAGATAATCTTCCCCAAAGTTTCCACAGTTCTCATCCTTTAAAAAGTTTATTTTTTCCTCTCATACAAGTTGAATTATTTTGAAAGATGATGAGAATGGCACTGGCTCATTGAAAAAAATGCTACAGATTAGGACTTCTTACTTTCCAAAGACAGGCAACCTCAGTTCATTTGTTGTGAATGTCTGAGACCAAACCACTGGCTGACTCATCTTCAAAGATGTTTACATTCCGTATGTTAACATCAACCGACTCTAAGGACATGGGCTGAACCCTGAGACATCAACATTTCTGAACTAATAGAAGGAAAGACTTTCACATACCTGGGAATAAAGGATATTTCCAAGGCCAAGAATAAGATTCAAAGAGCAGGATATTTGTGAGGTTAATGAAAAAAACTAGTTAACATAGCACTAATATTTTTTAAGAGCCACAAACTTTACAGCTTCACAGTTTAGGCCAATCTTTATCAGGCAGGGAGTAATCAGAGACCTCTGAGTTGACTGCAATGCGTTCTCCCATATCTGTCCCCCTGAGGCTGCTGCTGCCATACCAGTCAAAAAACTCCTCCAGAAGCTGAACAGATCTAGTCTCACATGGGAAGTCCTAAGGCACAAAGTCCTAAAGGGAGTACTGGTCATATAGAAATGCTCATATTATCATCCCCCATTTAATTTGCTTACAGCCTTTATTGTTACTCACAGTGGCAATGCCTTTCCTCAGAGATGGGAAGCAGCCTTTAAATGCAGGTGGCTAAACCTGCTTGTCCCTTTCTTGTCTTGATGAGGATGTTTCCACTCTTGATTTTGGGATACACAAAAACCAAACACTATCAGCTCTGCAACCGCACACTTCACAGGAAAGGCTATTTTATTCCTCATTCAGTAGGTTCCATCCACTCTGGGGTACAAACAAGCCTTGGCTCCCAGACACCACGCTCCCTTCAGAAGCTGCCACCGAGACAATGACAACCCCACGTGTCACAGCCCACACCAGCCTTCAAAATCAGGGTGATGAAACTTCAAAAGCAGAGCTGTCTCAGGTGACAAGCTGTGGGAAGCACGTTGTCTCCTTGTGCCCCAGCAATAACAGACATAAAACCTTCTTTAATGTACTCCTGAAAACATCAGGATAACCCCAGAGCTCTTGCCCTGGGTTTTGGCTGCCCACCTGAAAGCACAGAAGCCCTTCTCTAGCTGAATGGTCACTCTCTGTTTTTAATTAAGAAGTACAATTAGAAGATGGATTCTTGAAAAAAACATGGTGCCTTCTGCAACTCAGATGACTTGAAAATTTTAACCAGCTGGATGCCCCCATTCCAGAAACAACTATTACACTGGCTTTTAGACTAGAGTCAGCTTAAGTATCTTAGGTCAACAGGCAGCAAGGAAGCATTTAAAGCAGAGAAAACTCTCCCTCTGCTGCCTCCTCCTTCAAATTACATGTCTCTCCCTCCTAACAGCATCCAAAACATAAGGACTTGATATCTTATGAAATTGGAAAATTACAATCAATGCGTTAATTGCACATCTAATTAAATAATCAGCATCCCTAAAATGCAAAGGCATCTGGGCACAGACATGTGCTGTGGGTAGAAAAACCTGTAATTATACTCTCAGTTGGAGCTGTAATTGCTTTTTTGATCAAGAAACCTGGGAAGGAAAGGTTGCAGATGATATGAAATGTAGACCTCAAGTAGACAACAGCTTTCCAACGTGAACTGGCTGAGGCAAGCACAAGGGAAATAAACTATTCAGCATTTCTATTGTAAACACAGATAAAGAAATAACAGACTTAACTCGCAGCAGTGGAGAGCTAGGTTAGGCTCCTGGAAAAGCTTTTAATCAGAAGTGAGCATGGATTATCAAGGGAAGCTAAAAAATCTCTATCCCAAAAGGTTTTAACAAGTGGGAAGTGCACACATTTTTAAGGAATGCTTTTGAAGAAGACAGATAGTTAATCTCTTCACATCTCAGTTTTATTGCTCCTTATCTTTATCCTTCCAGAGCCTACCATAGGTAGGAGACTACAAGGTTAACACATATAGCAGGCTAAGAGGCATGAAGTTATATTATTCCCCATGGATGGTCTGCAGGACAGCCCTGGTTCCCACAACACAACAGCTTAGTTCAGACACTCCTGAGCACATTTTCCTACCTGAGCTTGACAGTGAGAACATGGAAACTACCTCTCACAGAACTGTCCATGCATTCTGCAAGGTCAGTCCAACACACAGGCATTTGGCTGAAGGAATGAAGTGCCTTGATCCTACAGGTTAACATTCTGTATGAACTTCTGCAATTCTTTCTTCTGTTGGAGGTAAACTCCTCTCTCAGCTAGAAGAGGGTGTCCTGCTCACTGACAAGAAACCATTTAATATTGTTTCTTTGGTGTTACTCAAAGCAGGATGGCATGCTTTATTCATTATAGCACAGCCAGGCCCTACCATTACCTGCAGTTACATCACCATTACATGCAGTGAGCTAAGGGGCACTCCTCATCACATTACTGAAGTAATTCAAGCTTAATTGGTGTTTTGACTGCATACCTGGGAAGTTAAAAAGTCCCCGTTTCAACTGAAGAACGTGGGCAGTATCAGGTCAAGAGCTTCTTCTCTGAACACTCATCTCAGGACAACAAATCCCAGATTTCTCGAAGCAATTAACTCAGGAGCACATCAAGCACTAAAAATTCTGGCTTTCCAGTTACTTCACTTACTGCTCTGATGACTCCTTTCCATAATCTTAAATCAAATAATCAGAAATCAATTCATGGACCTGAGAGAGAGGAAATGGAAAAGCCCTTTCAAAAGCCACAGTGGCTTGTCCAGCATCATGTAATATCATGGCAGGGGAATAACAACAAAAATCTTACAGAGCAATGCTCAGCTACCTCTGCTGACAGATTGTGTCCTCTACCAGCATTTTCCTTCTCATTGCTACAGATGTCCCAGCTTTCAAAAAGTAGGGAGAAAACATTTTTGACCATCCTACCTTCGCCTTTATGTCTCCTGGCTTAAGCATACTTTTCTCTTAGGTGGGAGTAATTTTGTGTATTTATATTTCTTGCAGAAGGCAGCAGTTGATTAATGAACCAAAATGCCCCACAAGTACTTGCTGTGAACCACGTACAAGTTGTTCATATGTACAAGGTGGTTCCATGTACAAGCCAGTCTCTGACGTCACTGCTAGCATAGACATTGAACATGAAAAAACAGGAGCACTGCCCCATCAGGGGTCTGACAAAGCCAACCCCAGCAACCACCCCCATATTAATAAACTCAGACACACTTTTCACACCTCCAGTAAAGGCACCTGACAGGCTCACACTAGGCCTGAATTAAGGGGCTCTGGAAATCCAGTCAGTCTGCTTCGCTGACTGCGAGGGACAGACCAAGAAATTTAATGCAAAAAAATGAATATGCCTGGACTTAGAAAGCCTCTGCAAGGGCATGAAAACTGCACTACAAACCAGGCTTTGAAAACACAGCTGACCTGAGTCACTGAGAGGCCAATTAGCCCCTTCGGCAAACGTCTGTGATGGGAGGGGCAAGCACAGCCGGACCAAAACACAAATACTGAGCAGGGATGGTGGGGTTATTCCAACAGCTGCTACCACTGTTCGGTGCTCTCAGGTCACATAAGCCACTCCACCTTCCCAGAAAAATGGGTGTAAAGGCAAGATTAAAAAGGGATGATTCTAGCACCTGTAAACAGTTGTATATTAACAAGCTATTACTACTGCACGCTAAAAATAGAGTGATATAATTTGGATGAGTAACATGTATCCATGTCACAAAATATGAAGCAGAGTTGTACTTGCTTTAAATTGAGTTCCTTAAATTAGGCATAACGAAATTCAGAGTGAATACACCAGCCAATCCATAGGTACTTGTGTAGACAAAACTGGATCCCTCAAGTACCCGTTATATGAGATACCACAAAAAAAAACTTCCATGCATTTCAATCTGCTGCACTAACATAATACACTGAATAAAAATAGAAAAATATAAATAAATTGCATTAAAATTTAGCACTCTCAGTTTCTCATTAACAGTTTCTCAAAAATGTGTTTGCTATCTTAAAATACAAGGTGAATATTGACTCATTAACAAAAATAAAACCCAGATGGAGACATGGTTAAAATAAACTGATCTTTCACATAAAGCAATTTCTATTTGTATTTCAAATATTCTTGTCCGCAACAACCTAAAGTATTAACCAAACTGAGGCTAAATGAATTGAGTCTTGAACTGATTTATCTAAATTCACTCCTAGATGGACAGCTCTATTATATCCTTTTTAGTGCACGTGCCTGATTTTGTCTCTGTTGCTTTTCAAGGTCTCTTATAAAATAATTTTCAAGTGCTAGCTTTTAAAAAACTTTTAATGACTATGAGTTCAATTGCAATTTACTGCCTAAATAAGCAACTGAGATCCCATGAGGAATTTCTAAAATCTGATTTAAGAACAAACCTGTTTACAAACTACACCATATTTTTCTGAACTATTACCACTTGAACATTTGTCAGAAAACAAAATTGTATCTATGACAGGTTCATTACCAGGCATAAGTCACTAAGAACACCCATTCTTCAAGAAACCCCTAATGCAGTCTAGCATCCTTAGTCTCTGCTGTGCAACTGCATGGAAAAGCCACCACCCAAGAGGGGCTGCAATAGGATTTTCACAACTTCATTTTAGTGAGAGCTTCTAGGTAGCAAATACCTCACCTCTGGCTGTGTTTGGAAACCCACAGGGTCCTGCAATCTGGCACAGCTCGACAGCAAAAGGCAGGCAGGTGGGCAGAGTGAAGTCAGGGAGGCCACGCTATGAGGAACAGTGACAGAGGCTGTGGTTCCACAGACATTTCTGACAGCCTACTTAGAGGCCTTCCGGATGATGAAGTCCCATTCTTTGCTCCCACAGACAACTGTCATATAATAGCATTCACAAAAAAGACCTGTTTTTAGATTAGTTAGAAAGGGCAAAGAAACCAATTTGGAAGCTGTTCACTCACAATTAGAAAAATCACTTTCTGATTTCTAGCCTGGGTTTGTTCCTAACTGGCTTATGCCCTTCTGTTCTTGTGCTAACATTAACCTTTCACTTAAATAGCTGTAAACTTGGCAATATTTACTCCCATGCTCTATTAGTACATGGCAGCAATGTCTGCTCTCAGCTTCCAGTCTACTAAGCTGAGCCATACTTGTTTGGTCTCATCTCACACAACCTCAGCACCCTCTCTCCCTGGACTGCCTTGATGTCCCCTCTCCCACTTCTATTCTCTGATGTTTGCAATAGTCCCCATCTTCTCCAAATCATCTGCTGGTTTCCCACATGTCATATTAGAAATATTATAGAAATACAGACAGAAGAGACCTATTGCATACCTAGTTTGCCACAGCATAGCACGGAGCATAAAGCAATTAGTAATTTTACTCCTTTCCCATTTGCCAAGCAGTAAGGCTTTCTTTCATGACTAGTTCTACAACCCCACTAGGGAGAGCAGACTTAAGAAGTTTATAGTCACCCAGAATAGCCCTTCCTTCTCTTTCTAATCCAATGCATAAGCGTGGCTTAAGCACGATCCTCCTGTTTTGAGCAGATACTCCCATAGTCCAGAGGGCAGCACCACTGATCACCTGGTACTACATCATCCTGCAAACCTGAAGGCAAAAGCCACCCAGTACAGCAAGAGACTCACTGCCTGCAGCACCCCACTAAACTGGCATGCAGATTTTACCTCAGCCCTTGCAGCATCTGGTACCTGCACACTTGAGCAAAAGATGAGAATCTCCAGCTACGTTTGGGAATTCACCCCAGCTTATGCCTCAATTATCTTTAGTTTTACAGCACACAAAGGATGAGGCTGTCAACAACCTCAGGAAATTCTTCCTGCAGAGCAGATATTGATACACTGATGTTCTCAAGTGCCTTTCAGCAGAGGAGGTGTGTTACAAACCTAGCTCACAGACTGCCAGGAAAGGCTGCAGGCCTTTTCTTACAGATTCAAAAGCCAAGGAAAGGAAGAACTAATCCCACCTTTACCACCTCCAGGTTTCAAATTAAACCAATGGGGAACCACTAAAAAGCCCTTTCGAAAGTGTCAGTGATTAACCATCAAAGCAATGGAAATGAACACACAGCTTGACCCAGATCTGGCTCATCTGATCAGTCCTTCACACTGTCAAAAAACTGTCCAATCTCTGCATGAGCAGACAGCAGATAGTATGTGTGTGTCCATGATACGGCTTTAAAATCCTGTTTGAATGCCAAGAAATGAGTTTAGATGCAAAGAAAGTTCCTGTTAACCCAGTAAGAACTACATCCTAATAGGCAGCATTCATTTGCTGCATCACAAGACCTTCAAGTGGCTTGAATTCCCTGCAGAAAATAAAAATGCTACTCTATTTCCAGCTGACACACCTGAAGGTTGGGTTCCCATCCAGAGGAACCTGGACAAGCTCGAGGAGTGGTCCATGGGAACATCATGAGGTTTAACAAGGCCAAGTGCTGGTGCTGCACCTGGGTCAGGGCAACCCCCGGTACCAGCCCAGGCTGGGCATGAACAGACCGAGAGCAGCCCTGCCCAGAAGGACCTGGGGGTGCTGTGGGTGAGAGGCTGGACATGCCCCGGCCATGGCACTCACAGCCCAGAGAGCCAAACGTGTCCTGGGCTGCATCCAGAGCCCCGTGGGCAGCAGGGGAGGGAGGGGATTCTGCCCCTCTGCTCTGCTCTGCTGAGACCCACCTGGAGCTCTGCATCCAGCTCTGGGGTCCCAGCACAGGAAGGACAGGGACCTGCTGGAGCAAATCCTGAGGAGACCACCAAAATGATTTAGGGGGGTGGAGCATGGCTACGACAGTTGGCATTGTTCAGCCTGTAGAAGATAAAGTCCCAGGGTGACCTGATTGAGGCCTTCCAGTACTTTAAGGGAGCCCACAAGGAAGATGGAGAGAGACTACTCACGAGTGACAGGACAAACAATGGTTTCAAACTGAAGAAGAGTAGGTTTAGATTAGATAATCAGGAAGAAATTCTTTACTGTGAGGGTGGTGAGGCACTGGCACAGGTCACCCAGAGAAGCTGTGGATGCCCCATCCTTGGCAGTGTTCAGGGCCAGGTTGGATGGGGCTTTGAGCAACCTGGTCTAGTGGGTGTCTCTGCCCATGGATCATCTTTAAGGTCCCTTCCAATCCAACCCATCCTGTGATTCTATGATTTCATTTTACATACTGCATAGCACCATGGAGAACTAAAGTGCTGATGTCTTCAGGCACGGTATTATGCAATATTAACAGCTTTTTGAGTTATAAATACCACTTCTACAAAGGGGGGAAAACAAAGCAATCAGCTTACTTCAATCTGGATGCACAGTACTAGAAGACTCCAGTTACACAACCCTTCCATTACTCCAAAACTTGAGCTCAGAAGAATGCAAGGCAACCCTGCCCTACATGTAAACAAGCTGTGTAATGACACAGCTTGTAAAACAAGAAACAACTGAAAGAAAAGCAATACTAGAAGAAAAAATTGTAAAGTCCTAGCCCCTTTTTTCTGACCTTCTGGCTTTTCCTATGAAGTTATTATTCAATGCATTTGTTAACATTGCATGACTAGCTATTGCTTCGTTTATGATGCTCTCAGCCAGTGCTGGTTAGCTCATCTTTTCCTCAACTCTTGTGCTTTGTAAGCTGAAGCCCACTGCTATCTCTCTGGTGCAGCATTTCTTGTACAGATTGCTTCAGTAATACACAGCACTGGGAAATATCCCCTCCTCCCACACAGATCCTTAAAAATAAGAGTGTGAAGTCTGGCTCTCCCAACAGCCAATGCTATTTTTAAGGGCTGCGTATGTGGCAGGTAGGAGTCCCCCCACCCACCTCTCCCATTGCACCCCTATTTTGAGCAGAAGCAACTGGCTTACTCCAGTGTCAGATGAAGCTCTCACAATTTTTCCTGATGAACACCACACCTAAGTGTCATGTCAAGGTGATCAGGACACTGCAGGTTTCTGTGCCCCATTCCAAATCAGACACAACCTCTATCACCAGAGCACACTTCCTGTAATTCTGTCTGCCATTATATCCCCAAACCAAGGTGCAAAGAGGGAAGTTTTGCATAAGGTGGCAATGGTTGTCTCAGCTCAAACGCTTCTAGAGTTCTACGGCCTTTAGTATATACTACTGAGAGGACTCAGTCCATTCTTCATACAAACCTGGGTTTCATTTTCACTGAAAGCTTCACCACTGCAGCAGGTCCTGAGAAATGACAATCACTTGGTCAAGAAGGTTTTTTGGAAGAGTCTTGGTACAAGTGTGAATGCAAGCCGGGCAGCATGAGACAAGGGAAAAGAGCCTACTGCAGCTCACCTCAGCGCAGAGGGATAAGCAATGTGCACAGAGATAGTTCCTCCAGCCTGCAACACTCAGGTCACTTCCGGACATAACCACCACAGAAACTTCTGTGGCCAGATACCCTACAAGAAATGTTGCCAGAGAAAAAAAGGCAGAAATCACGGATACAGTCTAATCAAGAATCTAAGAGCTGTATGAGACGCAGGTCATCTATCCACCAGCTCACTGATGCCACCCACATCTTACTCCCTGATCAGCAGAGGTACACTTGCATGGAGAGGAAGGAAGGTGACTAAGATACCTTTTCCTTCAGAAAACATCAACTTGTCAGTATCAAAATCTGCTTTACAGGACCATAATGCAGTTGAATGAGACTATTTCTCTGGTCTAAGATGTCCAAACAGTTGAGGGAGTGCAGAGAAGACTCATTCCTTGGAGGAGCGTTACATCTTAGCAGTCAATGCACTTTTCTAAACCATGGCAAACCTAGGCTAAAATCCCAGTGTTGCTCAGTTTAGATCAGGAACAAGAGTCCTATTTCTCCCTTATTCTAGACATACCTACCTTAAAAAAATTAATAGGTATAATGACAGTCTATTCACAATCAGTGCTGTCATTATGATCTTAGAGAAGCACAGAGTTCAGCCAAACTGGATTACTTGAACACAATGTGCAGTACTGGCACAAAGAAAGAGATGCACCTGATTGTGGAAAACATCATGTGTGTAAACTAAATCCCAGATGTTGCACAAACACCTTCCCTTTCTTTTTAAAGAAATCAATGGAATAAACTTTGGAAGAGAAGCAAACTAATACTGGATTCCCATTTAAAGGCTTCAAACCAATTTTGACTTACAGATGTGTATGGTTTACGATGCAAGTCTAGAGAAGCAAAACCCCCTGAATTTGTTTGCGGTTTTTTCTAACCAGCAACAAGAAGATATGGAGAAAACTGAAGGGGAAAGATGCCCAGTGTGCCAGGGGATACAATCATCAACACCAAAACTGGCTTTTGGCAGATATGAGTGTCAATATATTGATATCTTCAGAGAAGCTTTCAGAAAGTCCTGTTAAAAACTGAGCAGGCTCCAAGCTGCTGTGGTCATTAAGGAAAACATTGCACATTGCTTCACAAGAGAGCATTTCTCTTACCTACTCTAAAAGGGGAAAGGCTGCTGATCTTTTCCACTGGAGGTAAGGTTATCAAACAGCTGCTCAAAAATCACAACATCAGCTAATGAAGGCACAACACTATTTTCTGGTGTGTACATACAAATAATTATCACTTTGCTCTAACATAGCATTCATGGTAAAGCACATCAAAAGATTATAGTAGGTCTTAGGGAATCTCAGAAGGGATAAATAAAAATGGCTTTTATCCCAAACAGATGTGAGTATGCAGGTATTTTAAGACACCTGGAGAAGAAAGAAGCTTTCCCTCATCTGACTGACTACAGCATGTCAGCCGAACCTTCCCTGACAGAAAAGCAACAGACACAAGTTGTTCGAACACCAGGGTATCACCCCACACTAAAAGCTGCCTTGGGAAAGGCACAGAGGGCTTTGGAGAGTCTCACAAGACTTGCCAGCCTGCAAACTCAGATACAACAGAGAGAACCAAGATTACGGCATGGGGAGACAGTCTCTGCTACTTTCGTATTTGAATGCTTTCCAACTAACTACGGCTGTGCAATCCCTAGGAGAGCTGAAAGCTGCATTTGCAGAAGGGATTTGACTACCATAGCCACCTAACACCAGACAGTCTGCAGTACTGCTGGCAGCAACCCTCGGTTCATGCCTAACCAACATGATCTCCACCCAAGTGTAGGAAGAGCAAATTCATTACCACAAGAACATTCTACAGATCTCCACCAACACTGGTCCCTAGGACACTTGATCAGGAATGCTGGTATTTTGGTGGAGGTTAAGATAACCTCCATAAATCACTAGATAGAAAAGAAGGAAGTCATTTAACTGGAGATGTACTTTTTCTGTATGAAGAGAAGTTTCTAGTAACTCTCTGTTAGAGTCACAGTGTTTCAGTTTGCTTCTTTGCCACTGTGTGGGAGGCTTTGAAAATGCTGAGCTTACTCATCTTCACGGGACTGATAGAGAGACACCTAGGCAACAAAGCTTAAGGGAAATAAAATACCAAAAGTAAACTATTGCATGGACTGTAAAGTCCATTAGAGATGGAAAGGGACAGCTTCCAGTCTTCTGGTGACTGGCTCAAAGCAGTTTGTTCTCCACTCATCGAGGGGCCTGAGTTCACCTGTGGGGGTTGATTTCAATCACACAGGGACAGGCAGATAACTTGCAATCAAAGTTGCAACCAAAACTGGCACCAAACCCTGCTGATCTCTTCACCATGAGTTTAAGGTCAGCAAGGACTCCTAGGGCATCCCACTGTGGTTTTTGAAGGGAATAGTGGTGCTTTGCACCAACGGCTTGCTTTCTCAAAATTGAAATAGGGCTTCACACTACCAAATCACCAACACTGCGCCCTCCCAGTATCAAGGTTTTTAAGACTGAGACCCTCATGGTTCCTAAATATTTGCAGGTGCTTGGTCAGAGGTGAAGCTATAGAGCATGGGAAAATCAGACTAAGGATATGACTGGGTACCTGTAAGACTAAAGGAAAACCCCCTTTAGTCCCTGCTACTGCAGGTGGTCATCATATTCCAGAAAACCATTGTCATGAACTACATCTGCCATCTCAGTATGTGATTTGATTACATATCAAGCAAAAAGAACTGACTATTGACATTTAACAGGGAAAGACAAAGGTTAAATCAAAATAATTGGTATAAAATGGCATCATAAAAAGAATGAGGAAATAGATCTCCAGTTACTCTGGTTTTGAAAAAAGTAAGTCAGTTGATGTATTTAATCTGCTGACATAAAAGAGGAAAATGATGCATAAGACTTGTTCCCCGCAAACAAATTCAATCTAAGTGGAGAAAATCCCAGATCCCACATTCTCTTCTAATACTTAAATATACTTGAAAGAGTTGCTAGGAGAGGTAATTTGATGATTTGACTAAATTTTTGCTCTTCTCTGGTCTGCCTCTTCTTCTGTTATACAAAAGTCAGACTCAAATTTGTGTAATTTTAAAAGTCACACAGCCATGTCCCTAGCCGGAGGCTACTTCAGTTACTGAGGGCTGCAATTTGAAGGTGCAATAGCTACGTGTTTGTTCTTCTTCTGGAAAAGAAGCTCCCACTGAGGGACTGCGGCAGATGAGCTATCAATTATTCCCTCTTTGTAGTCGAAGTTCTAAGTGTGAAGGTGAGGATTATTGAGTCATTCCTTGCAGGGCTGAAAACCCTAGTTGATTCTGGCATAATTAAGTTTCCTCTTCACAGAGAAAGAGAACAAGAAAAACAGCAGAAGTGAAGAACAAAACGTACGTGCATGCGACAACAAAGCTTTTTTAACATGCACAGTTACAAATTCCTGTGCCATTTGATAACTGTCAAGTCTTAATTAAAATACTCCATTTCTCTGACTCATGGTCAGAATGTAGGATGCATGTACATTATTCACATGAATATTAATCTTTTCCCAGGTAGGAGGCTGAATTGCTCAGGGGATTTACAATCACATCACATATGGAAGCTTCTTGGGTGTCTTTTTCTTTTTGGGGTTTTTTCTTTATTCTTTCAAATTTCAGTCAGATCATTAACTATTAAGGGTTGCAAGAATCATTTCAGTAGTCTATGTGACAGGAGTCCAGCCCCTCAGATCTGTGCGGTGGAGCGCTATGTGTATTCATGAAATGTTATGGCACGTGGAGAAAGAGGAACACAGAAATGTGCTGGAAGACATCACTTTGAACACTAAGGACATAACCACCTGCTCTGAAGCACTGGAACAAACAAGGATAGTCCTCTTGAGAGCTCCAAAGTAATGACGGAAGATGGAAAGATGTTAAGACAGTGACCAGAAAAATGAGACATGATCTTTTCTAGCTACCAAGAGAATCCCCAGGTTAGACTATCACCACAGGGACCTTCAAAATCCTGATCCTCATCTGTAAGTCTGTGTTTGTATCACTGACTTTAAAAGAAAATCTATGAACAAGCTGATGATTCAAGTTGCGCGGAAAGCAACTAGCAGAGATGCTCTTCATAAGATTTGAGCATAAGTGCAGAGAGAAATGAGGATGCAAATGCATCTGAGGAAACTGTGAGAGTTATCCTGGTACCTTACAAGGAAAGGAATTAGACAAGATAGAAAACACTATACAATTCAAGAACACAAACTAATAAAACTCAGAAAGTCAGTGTCCAGAGCTCAAGAGAAAGAGGCTTAAAGGACCAGGGAGTTCAGGAAGCTGTTAACAGCTAATGAAACAGCATTAAAAGACAAAAATCAGCACCTGCCTCAGTGAAGAAACCTCCTGCCCTCTAAGAGGGTTTGAACTCTCATCCTGAGGAAGTTTTTAAGGGCAAGAATGATTGCACAGGAAAGGAATCAAAAGGCTGAAATCAAAATTAAACATCTAGCAATGAACACACAATATGACAAATAAAGGATGGATGCCACTCAGAGGAAGACATTAATATCATCAGGTGGCATTAGGAAGGCTGGAAATTTGATGGCTTAATTGCTTCAGGTCTTCAGTGACAGGGACAAGTGCAGTCAGGCAGCTGGCAGAATTAATACTGGATTGCTGGGGGGTTTTTAAAGGAAAAAGGTTTAGAAAGTTATAAAAAAGAGGGTGCAATAAAGAAAAACAAATTTGAAAGAAATAACCACCTTATCTGTCTTTTAAGT
>VZRQ01005510.1:150352-170502 GCA_013397975.1 Machaerirhynchus nigripectus | reverse complement strand
AAATTATCATCATGGTACCTGAATTCAAAGAATGTATCAAGCAAGATCCCTCAGGCAACTCTGGTAGCACACAGGCCATCAGCTTGGATACCACACAACTTTGTCACAGACAACTTGAATGATTTGTTCATGTAAAAGGTAAGGAAGAGACAGACAACAAAGTGCCTACAAAATGAAAAAAATCCCCACAGTTCTGTAAGAACAAGTACAGAGCCATACTCAGCTGTAATCCAACACAAATATAGGCTATGCAACAACTGACAAAGCTCTTTTTCAGAAGGAACCTCAGCTCTGGAAAGTGTAAAAGGCTAACTATGCATCAGTAACAGCCTGTGATAAAAAAAGCACCATCACAGCAGGGCAGCCATTCTCTCTTGGGATATCAGGATCACAGGAAGGAGAACCAAGTCTTGGCTGCTCTATAGTGCACATGAGCAGGCTCTCAGCTGGATTTCTACATTCAGCTTTGGACACTGCACTTCTGGGAAAACAAAGAAAGGAGTAGGACAGAAAATTAAAAAAAAAAAAAAAAAACCAGGCTGACTGAAGAGTGCCTAAAAAACCCATCAAGAAAAGGCTAAAAGAAAAAGGGTCATCTAGTGAACCTAAGAAGAACAAGTGAGTCCTTGTCCTGTTTTTGCAGTAGAACTTTACTTTTCCAGTATTCCTTGTCCTAATCATGAGACATGGATTCATACGGAACAAGAGAGACCTAGAACAGAGGTAAGGAAAAGTCTTTGGACATTAAAGGCAGCTAAGCCCCAGAGCAGGCTCCTGGAAAGCTCCAATTCCTAAAATTTTTTTGTTTAAGGGAATTTTTGCTTTAAGGGAATAGTTGACAGCAGTGGTCAACATGATGCAAATAATGACATTTTGCTATCAAAACTAAACTACTGTTTCAGTAACAATCATCTCAAAGCATGTCTTCCTTCCAATTCAGCAAAATCACAAAATGATGTTGAACCCCTTCATGGACCTTCTCCTCTCTCAGAAAAAGAGAGAGCTCCATTGATAGGTGTTGCTGAATCTCCTGTCCCTTGTTTGTGCACTTGTTTTCCATAAGGCACAGAACTAAGCGGTTTTGTTTGCATGCTCTACAAAATCATAGCAGAAGTTCCTTTCTTCTAAATACGAGTGATGTTCTTCACTTTCCATGTCATACTGAGAGTTTTGATCCAAATCCTTTCTGCTCAGAAGTGAAGCCATTGTTAGATGAAAAAGCATTTACAATCCAGATAAGACAAGAGAAAAAATATTTTGCCGCCCGAGATGCAAAGCAACAACAACATATCACTTTCTTGAAAATTTGCAAAAATCCAGAAGAGAAAGTCCTGATTGTGACAGATACTGTAAAACCGCTTATAAAAACAAAACAAGTCATCTCTAGAAGAAAGTAGTATTTCTAAGTGAAATATATTAACTCTGCACTTAGGGTAGTAGGCAAAAGTTTATCATCTACGGAACACGAACACCATATGTTATATTTCTGTGGGCATACAGATGGATAAAACCATACGACTTTTTTTTAAAAATCCAACTTTTTGGTTCTTAAACACTGTTTTCTAAAACAAGAGCGTTTATACTGTTATAGAAAATGTCACAACCTTTTCCTTTTGACTTCCCAAATCAAGACTATTTATTTTTAAATCTTACTTTCATGAGATGGAAATACCAAGACTTACTATACACCCACTTTCAATAAGTATATGTAAAAATACTTGATGCAAAGTTTCCCAAGGAACATTTTCACATGACAAATAATAGAGAGAACTCCTACCAAACTAACAAGCTATCCCCAAGTTGCCTTGAGGAAAAGTCTTCATTTCAAACAATTTAGAACAAACCATTTAAGTCCCAGACACCATTACTACCATTTACAAATTCAGAGCTGATTTTTCAGCTGCTGCACCTTTTCTGATATTCATCTCTAGTTCCCCACAACAATGTTAAAAATGTCTGGTAGAAGCAGAGAGCTCTAAAAACATCACAACATGCTGCAGTCCTACACAATACATTTGATGAAATTTTTGTCCGCAAAACAGTAAAACTGTAAGAGGTGTCATACAATGAAGAAGAAATGAAACCTTGAGCCACAGCAGCTCAGGAAAGGAGCAAAGCAATACGCCATCCTACCTGTTGAAGCTGTAGTCGGACTTTGCTAATTGCTCTAATCCAATGGGCTCTTGCTGGAGGAAACGGTGGTGGCTCGATGTCACCCTGGTAGCTAGAAAGCAAGAAACAGGAAATCACTACATGAAGAACACCTGCAGCATTAAAGATTCAACCACATGGTGCAATCACAGCTTCACCTCTGGAAGCTGAAGAAACCAACAGGCTCCAGACAGCACAGCCTTGCATGTGCTCTGGAAAGTGGGAAGCTAAAGCAGAGGTCTCCTTACACACAGGAGCCGCCTTGGAAACTGATGAGCTGAAAGATATGAGCTGTACACAATCCAAACCCAGGAGGAAGATGATGTATGTGAGAACATCAGGAAGGCAGTCCACAACACCACATCAAGCCACACAAGGAACACAATGGTACCACAATTACAGACACGAAGAGGTAGATCAAAGATTTTATATCCCCATGCCTGTTGCAGTTCCCTTCTAACCACTGCCCCTTCCTACTCCTCCTGCTACAAATTTACAGCCCTGCTTTAGGGGACACACTGGCAACAGGGCTCAGCAGTGAGTTTCCCCCGTGCATTGAACCTTTGTCACTCCACTCTTTCCTATGGCTTTTCAAGAGGACGTGTGGATCTGTCAGCAATGCTCCACCTCAGCAACCCACAGCACATCTTGCAATCCCTAACCTTGTGATTCCTTTTGGTTGCATTTCTGCTTTTTATGTTGCTGAGGTGTACGTCACAAAAACAAACACCTTTTCCTGCCTGCAAAGCACCCACCCCACACTGCTGACTGCAGAAAAAACCCCCATAGCTGAGAGCAACGCACATCCATGCTACAGGTCTAGCTCAGGTGCAGCCCTAGGGATCTACATTCAGAGCTCAGTTCCGTGCATACTCCATGGAGACAGGAGAGCATTGCCAGAGGGTGGAGAGAAAGGGAGCCAGTGAGGCAGGAGCATCCAAGTTAGATGCCTAAATTAGCCTGAAATAGACTATGTGAATAACCTTTCCTGTGAACAAATATAGGCCAGCCATTCTGGGACAAGACTCCTGCTGCTCTGTAAGGAAAAGAGGAAAGTGAATCAGAGTTTAAAAACAGTTTAACACTTTTCTAGTCTTGTTTTCCTCTCTTCATCTTTAGTGTAAGGCTTGCCTACACATGAACTCCTGTAGTTAATTCTATCATCCAAGCACAGTGACACCAGCTGTACCCTCCAAAGGGTGCAGACAGGCAGACATCTTCCCTTGGATCCAACTGAACCAGATAAAGAAAAAAATCCCTCATTCTTATGAAAGTATAACCACATCCGGGGGCTGCAATGACTTGATTACCTCAAGGAAAAATGTCACTCCCAAATTTAAGTAGTGAAATTTGAAATTCCTGTAAAACCTCTGCAAAACCCAGTACTCTACTCCCCCAAAGTTAGATTAAATACCTTTGAAGCCTCTTTTCAATACTGTTGACAGCTTGGAAAACCAAAGTACAAGGACAAGAAAAGCTGCCACAGTGAGTCAGAGTAACATGTCTATTCATGCTGTAATTCTACAACCTACAACTACATAAACACTAACTCTAATGGTGGTAGTCTACTACACAAGAATGGAACTCGTGAAACTCTAACCATGAAAAAACGTAATTCTTGGTTGCTCAAGCATAAACTTGATCCCATATGAGCAATGGAAGCAGCTATTTTGGGGCCAGAGTACATTCATCAAGCCAGAAACAGAAAATCCAGCAAATGAGCTCCAAAGCACTAGCTGGTGTTCCTCTTTACACACACAAAAACCATAGTTTTAGCAAGTGCTCCTCTTTGCATACAAGGCAAACACAGCTTCAGCTTAGCCAGGGTCACATAAGTAACTGGTCCTGCACAATAGATGTTTCACACATCAGCAACATCAACTCAATTGTAAGAGAAGGCTGCAAGAACAATGTACATTATTTGCCCTGGGAAATAGCAAATAGAAGAATCCTTTTTGAACTAGCTGAAAATAACTTGGTAATAGTGTCACCTACCTCATTTGGACTCCTGCATCAACATCCCTGGGCTTCTCAACTTCCAGAGGTAACTTAGCTGCAGAATGGTCCACAGGTTTTTCCTCAGTCTTGCAGACCTTCTCCTTCTCTCCTTCGCCATGAGGCTCCTCTTGCTCCTTGAGCCACGCCTGACCATCTTTCTGGTAGCTGCCCGAGCTGTGGTAAGAGTGATTCGACTGCCTTTCCTGGTGATCATCTTCCTGCCCAGAGCCATGGGCACTTTCATGGGAATGTTCCAGCTCACTCAGGTGAGAGCCTTCCTGGCTGACATTGCAAGAGGAGCCGTATCTACTACTGCCAGCAGGACTATGAGAGAATAAGAAAGTCCATCAGAAAAAACAGTGGCTTGGAAAAACACAAAACAACCTACACATCTAAAAAGCTGAGCAGGATACTAAATATTACTGAAAAGGCATGTTATGAAGTCATACTCAACTATTATATTCTTATGATTATTATCTAAATATAAACTTGTGAACCTCAAAAGTTTGGTTGGCAGTAGAAATACTTCATACACAGTCTACCAGCATATAGACCACATATACTTTTTTTTGTATATATAGATATATATATATACACTCATATATGCTCTATACGTTGGTCTTTCTTGCACCTACTACTGCTTCACCTTACATCAGCTAGAAGCTGCAGTGAAGACATTCTAATAACCAGACAGGAATAAGAATGGAAATACAGCAATTCAGCGTGAAAGTGTTTGTCTTCTGCAGTTTTGCTGCAGCTGGGGTCTTTACCACGACCAAGACGACTATTGTTAAAAAATATGGTTAAAGTTAACTTTACTTTTACATATTAAAAGCCTATGATAAAATATGTTGCAGTCAAGATTAAGACTGTCAAGATCTTTAATTTACAACATTTTACAGAAGTGGAGCAATTTTTCAAATGAAAGCCACATGTCTCACTCCAGTAGAGCTTTCTCAACAATTTATTTTATATATAATACCCAGCATCATAGGGGTATGACCTCTGTGATCCAAGACACCACTTTCAGGACTGAATTCCTAGGATCCTCAAACAAAATACAGCAGATGGAAATTTCTCATGCAGTCAGGAAAACTATGGCCAAGAATTAAGCAACACTCATATTTTTCTCTTGCAGTCTTAGGAGAATTTGGAGCCAGGAAGTTCTGTGACTGCAGAGTTGAAACTGTATGATCAGAGGAACAATTTCACTTATGTTACACAGAAATGTCTAAGTTTAGCAAGTCTCTGTTCTGATTTTTAAGGGCAATTGTAAATTAGCACATGCACAGGACTGAACACAGACTCATGGAATACTGATACCTTCCTCTAGTAGCTTTCATAACTGCATGAAATAAATTTTGCACTGATTTTAGGAAGACCAAGCATTAGAATACCTTCACTGATATTTCTGAAAGTGTTTTAGTATCTTCAGTAATGTGAAATCAACCTAGATAGTTCTATAATGCATCATCAGTAAGTTAAATTTCTCTCTAAAATTAAAAGCCTTTACCTTGCATTTTGAAAGCAAAACATTCCTTCCTACCACTACGTTCTACCTGTTACTTTTTTCTTAGCAAATACGATATTATTATTACTACTAAACAAGAAAGCAAAGTGAATTGTATGCAGCAGAATTAACACACAAAGACTGTAACTTCTGAAAGGCTAATGAAATTAGCACTAAAAGCATCTTGTTCAGTGGGACACATTATAAGAATACGAGAAATTCAATTACACTTACAGAAAAGGAGTGGGAAAAGGTGAGAAAACGGTCTAAAGGCTTCTACATAACTAGTGACTGCAGTTTGCCATATTGTCTGTGACAGCCACCAGTGATATCACAAACACTGACAACAGGTAGGGACTGGGACTGAGCTACAAACATCAGACACCAAGGCCACTGTCTACTGCTGCAGCATTGCATTATAAATGGTCAAATCCCATTTATTATGCCTCATTTGTAACTAGCCTTTTCTCATTCAGTTGTTCCACGCTATGCAGATCTGGAGCCAGTGTGTCAGGATGCAGCATTGCTCCATCAGGAGCAGAATCAAGCCCAGTTTCTTTCTCTTCTGGCTTGTCTGGCACATGCTCCTCAGCCTGATCTTCTCTCTGCAGTTCACCTGAAACCACATTCTGCTGATCTTCTGACTCTTTGTCAAGCTTCTCTCCCAGCTCTTTGATGGATGTATCATCAACTGTGCCTGCACCAGATGGCTCTTCAGAACATTCATTGTCTAGAGCGTCAGGCTGCTTTGAAGATAACTTTACCTCTATATTTGCATCAGTCATTTGATCCGAGACTGCAGATTTTGAATTTTCTTTTGAACTGACTGTTCCTAACACCTTGTCATCTGGTTTTGACAAAGCCTGTGGTGGTACATGTGGTTCCTTTTTGGCAGAGGTGTCCTTGATGTCTTTTTGCCAGGGAAAGGAGAAATCTAGCTTTTTCCCAAATACTGCTCCTTGGGCACTCTCTGGCTTACTCACCTTTTCTTCACCACCTCCTTCAAACAGAGACATAGAGAGTTTCTTAAAACTCGACACGAGGCCCTCATCTGTTCCTGCTTTATTAGCAGAAGGTGGCTGCTGAGAGAAGAATGACCCAAAAGGTTTTCCACTATCAGAAGATGACATAAAGCCAAATTTTGGCAAACTGGGTATGTTCGGTATTTCAAAGACAGGTTTACTGCTGCTTGCATCTGGAGCGATATTATTAGTTTTACCCTGTTTCTTCAAGTCAGATTTGGAAGCAATCCCTTCTGCAGGCATCTCATCAATTTTTAAATGTTTCTCTAAGCCAGATTTGGAAGCAATCCCTTCTGCAGGCACCTCATCAATTGTTAAATGTTTCTCCTGTGCAGCAATCTGCTGTTCTACCTCACCTGTCTTCTCTTCATTCAGCTGAGGCAGATGAACACTGGGCTCATCAGCTGGAACTGTGGGTTCTTTATCGTTACTTCTGTTCAAGTCCTGCTGATCAATACCAACATTGGCCTGATCCCCTGTAACAGCAGGCTCTGACTCAAGTGTAGCACTCTCATCTAACTGGGAGAGGCTTGCGTCTGCCTTGTTAGTTTGGGCTTCCATTTCCAGTGTGAGCTCATCAGTAGAGCCAGTGTGAAGGATGTCAGTGGCTTCCTTGTCTGCAGGAGCAGCTTCTTCCTCTGCTACACCTGAAGACCCCACATCTGGTTGGTAAGTACCTACATCAGCCTGGTCAGTGGCCTCAGCCTGCACTGTACCAACTGCACCACTCAGAGCAGACTGGCACGGCTGAGTATCTACCACCTCAGAGGGCTGTACTTCACTATCCTGCTGCAGAACCTCAGGGGCTTCATTCTCACTACAGACTCCTGTTTCTGGAGTGGCCCTCAAAGGTTCCTCTTTAGAGGTTTCCAAGCTCTTTTTCTCCTCAGTTTCTGTTTTCATAGGAGACTCTTTTGTGGAGTTCTCTTCTGTTGAAAAAGGTACTACATCCTTCTTCACAGAGCTAGAGACATCTCTTTTAGACTCTCTGGCTGCAGTTGTATTTTCTGTCCCCCTAGAGTCTTTTCCTGGAACAGACCCAGTGACATCTTTTGCACTAGTGCTTTGAGGTTTAGGAGTGGATTTTGGAGGCATCTCTTTTGGAGATTCTTTTGGCCCTTTGAAAATGCCTAATATATCATTTGTGAAAGCTGGTGCTGGGCCACTTGGGAGGGATGAGAAACCAAAGAAAGAGGAGCTCCTCTTCTGTGCAGGAGGAGGTGCAGTAGCTTGAGGTTGAGAAAAGAAGCCAGAAAATGTTTTAGGTGGTTTCATTTTTGTCATGAAACTTGAAAACATTTCAACTGAAGAATCCAGAACCGATTTATCAGTCTCAGGTTCCTTTGGTTTGCTCTGCAAATGAGGTGCCTCTGGCATTTTAGGAGGAACACGTGGCTGTTGGGCCCCTTGTAATCTGTCTGTTTGTACAGGTCCTTTTTGTTTAGGCAACTCATTCTGTACATGTGCTTCTTCAGAGACCACTTCATTTTTCATGTCACTCATACTATTTAAGTCATTTAGACCCTGGGAATCCATCTTATCACCTGAGGCTACACTATGATCAACCTTTTCAGAAGTTTGCTCTTTGGAAGAATAAGGCTTTTCATCAGTAGGAAATGCAATACTGTCCATTTTCTCTGTGTTACCCAAAGCATCTTCTTCTGCCCCTAGGGAATTACTCTGTTGGTCCTGAGAACCCTCCTGCACAGTGGAAGTCTGAAGGCAAGGACCAAGAGCAGACAAACTGGTCATTGCAGTGTCCTCAGTCTGTGGAAGCTTTCCTAAGCCACTCTCTTCACTGGCCCGTGGAAGCTCTCCTAAGCCACTCTCTTCGTTGGTCTGCGGAAGCTCTCCTAAGCCACTCTCTCCACCGGTCTGTGAAAGCTTTTCTAAACCATTCTCTTGAGCCACTGCAGCAATACTTTCTACATTTTCCACTGCCAGCTTTTCTGATTTATTTTCTGGGATCATAAGGTCATTAGACGTTTGTTTGCCAGTCACTGCTGCAATAATATCATCAACTTCTTTTTTATTGTCTGCATCTTGTTGCCTGGTAGAACTGCTGGTTTTGACACCAGAGTCAGTGGAAACACTTTCCTTCATACGTGGCTCAGCGTTCACTGTTTTAGCTGGTTCTGTATTACTCTGCTGTCTAGGAGCAGTTGGTGGCTTAGAGTTCACTGCTTTAGCTGGTTTTTCCTGTCCTGGAGCAGTTTGTGGCTTTTCATCCAAAAAGGATGTCAAATTGAAGAAGCTAAAACTAGTACTTCTTTGAGGAACACTTTTGTCAGGAGCTGGACCACTGGAGAAGAAGGAGGGCAGATGGAACAGCCCCTCTGTTTCCTGTTGCTTCCCACTAGCAGGAGGAGCAGCAGGTGCTGAAGGCTTTGGTTCATCTGATCCAGTGAAGAAGGAGAATATGCTCTTACTGGCTGGCTGGGATTTTGGAGCAGTGATATCAGAGAAGCTGAATGGCAAACCGAAACCAGACTCTTTGGGTGTCTGGTCTGGCTTTGGTTTTGCCCGATTAGCTGTGTCTCCTACACGACCTCCCTGTTGCTTAGGTGTAAGTGTGGCTGTGCTGCTTTGCTGCCCAGATGGCTGGCCCAGCTGGCTCACTCTGGGACCTACACCCACCGGCTTCTGTGAAACGTTTCCAGGAGGCACTTTTTTACTCTCAGGAGACTCCTCCACAAATTTTTTGCTTTGTTGTTCCACTTGCACCCTGGGGCTAGGAGAGACCTGCTTGTCCATGCCTTCTGTTCTCACCCCTTCCTTAGGGGTGGAGGACAGACACGGCATACTGGCACTCTGAAGACCCCCAGACTTCTCAGGCTTCTGTCTTGGCTCAGCCACAGTTCTGCTACTGGGTTTTGGCAGAGTCGTAGTACTTGAGGGTGGTTGAGAAGACACAGGCTCCACTTTGAAGAGATCTCCGAGGGATCCAAATAAAGATGAGATGCCGGAGGTTTCCTTCTGTTCCGGCTGTTTCACCTCTTCTGGTTTATTACTTTGCCTTTTCTCCAGTTCTGGTGATGGTTGTGGTTCTTTGCTTACTTGTGTTTTAAAGAAATCAAAAAATCCAGAAGATTGGGGTTTGTTGGCAGTTGAGCTTGCAGGAGAATCTTCTCCAAGACTGAACAATTTCAGAGCACTTTTAAATAATGTCTCCTCAGGCTCAGTGGCTGGTTGGCTCTGATTTGGCTGTGGCTGACTTGGTTCATTAATGGCTGCATGCCTTTCAAGGCGCCTGGAAGCTGGTGCTGCTTTAACAGGTCTCTCTTCTCGTACAGGCCTGCCATCCACAGAAGTTTGGCTCAGTATAGAAGGAGATCTTGTTAATCCTGGTCTTTTAACACGGATGTTTTCAGTCTGGTGTAATTCTGGCTTTTCGTTTCTAGCAGCCTCCAAATTAAGTTCTGACGCAGTATTTCTTCTCGGTTCTGATGTAACAGGAAGCTTCTGCCCTGCTTGTTCTTCATCTAACTTTTTATTTGGTGTAAGTGATAAAACATCAGTCTTACTTTCAGGTGATACTGACCGTGTGTCTGTTCTCTTTGAGGTAGAATCTTCTGATGTCTCAGAGCCAGGGCTTGTAGACTTTCCAATTAGTCCACCCAAAGCAGAAAATAAGGAGCTAACTTTGTTCACTGGTGTTTTCTTATCTTCCTCAGTCTTTTTTGCTTCTGTTACTCTTTCAGTAGATGCTGTACTTTCTTCAGCTTTAGTAGTGGACTGGAACAGCTGGAATCCAAAGAATCCCGATGACCCACTCCCAGAAGCTGTCACCGGGACAGCCTTATCAACTTCCTTGGTGTGGACTTCCTTACTCAGTGATTTATTGACAGCCACCCTGGAATGTGTTCTGAGATCAAGGGTTAGTGGAGGCTCCTCTGAACGATTCAGGGTTTCCTTCTCAGGTCTGAAATCTACTTTGAGTTTTTGAAGTTTATAACCTGAGAAGTCTAACGGCTGCTCTCTCTGATAATAAATAGACTCCTCAAACATTTGTGAAAAAGTTTCCAAGTTCATGTTCATTAGCTGGTCACTCCTCTGCAAAGCTACTGACAAATCCAAGGGTTTATTTGATGTATAATCATCTAGACACTCTTCTTCAGCAAACCAAAACAGCTCATCTTCACTGCCAAGTGGGACTTTGAAACCACAAACAGCAATTGTGTTGTCTTCTAGCACGGCTCTTGGAATGGAGTCCATTTGGAAATTATAATCCCAGCAGTCCAGGTAGGAGTAAGTTTCAGGAGCACACACATAAACATACTGTCCAGTGGGATCAGTGAGCAGGGAATACACATACTGGCTGTCACTGTACATGTAGTATCCACAATCACCATCTTCTGATGGCCACCACACACCCTGCTCAAGCATCATTATCCACTCCTGATACTCCCGGCTATAGGATGAGTACATTAAGCCTTCATCCATACTTAAAGTCTCTTGGTCAATTAAAGTCCACATCGTTCCATCACAGCCAGAGGAGTAGCTCAAATCCATGGGCAACTCTTCGAACGTGTAACTGCCATCTCTTTCAAAGGGTGGAAAGCTACTGTAACTTTCATTGAGAGAATTAGCAGTCCACGCATCATTTTCTTCCAAACAAATGTCTTGAAACATTAACTGGTCAAATGACTCATATGACATCGCACTTAAATCTAAACTCTGTTCATCAAAATTGGCATTAGTCTGCCAATCCATCACATTTGCATTCCCATCCTTTTTACAGAGATTCACTACTACATCATTTTCAGGCCAGTCCAAGAACTGAGGGGGCAGAACAGAGTTCTGGTTTAACACATAGTAAACTGGTACTGCTATTCCGTGAGTGTCAGCCAGTCCCCCCACTTCATATTCCCATTCAAAGCTAGAATGGCTCCTCGTTTCCTGATAAGCTGAGTACTGCTCCGTAGGGTTACAGCTTTTATTAGTTAAATTTAGAGATTCATTTGATCCTTTGTTTAAAGGAGTTGGAAGAACTCTAGATTCTGCATCCTGGTGAGGAATATGCCTACTATTTACAGGCTTCCCAGATAAGTCCTGTACCTTGGCTTGCAGATTTAGGGCCTCAGGGAGCACACGATGCCCACCATGGGGAACATGGGGCTCAGTTGTTTCATTTACTCTTGCACTGGATGACTGGTCAGTAATGGAAGATTCCACTGTTTTCACATTATCCTGTTTCTCCTTTGGTTTGGGCAGCAGATTTTTTAAGAAGCTGGAAGATTCCTGCTTTTCTCCAGTGCTGTTTTGACTGTCAGAAGCCATTCCTGAATTACTGGGTTTTGTCTCTGAGCTAGAATCCTCCCCTCTATCAAAAAGCTTCATGAAGCCCAGAGAATTTGGTTTTGCCTTCTCTTGCTTACTTTCAGACAAGTTTTCATTTGAGGCAAACCTAAGTAAGCCAGAAAATAATCCAGGGGAAGTGCTTTTCTGGCTATCACCCTCGCTTTTAGCAGTCAAGTCTTGATTATTGGCTGTGTTGTCATTGGAAGAAATGTGAAGAAACCCAGAAAGAAAACCTGGTGTGTGTTTCTTCTGAGTATCATCTGCACTTGGAGCTGCTGGCCCTTTGGCTGAAGTGGATTCAACTGAGCCTTTGCTTAAGTCTGCTACATTTACTCCTTCTTTCATCAGTCCTCCTTTTACATTTCTAGGTTCTTCTTGAGTAGTCTTAGCTTTCTGCTGCTCTTCTTTGGCCATAAGGGTAGCAGAGGCACGCTGCTGGTGTTTTTCTCTGTTTACCTGGACAGTAGACAGGTTTTCTTTATTCATGCTTCTCCTTTGTAAAAGTTCCTCCTTATCGTCTGACAAATTTGGAACTGAGCTAGATTTTAATGAAACAGAATTTCCTGAATTACTGTTTCTGCCTTCATGCAAAGAACTGCCACCAAAACCCTGATGACTTTTTTGCTCCTGTGTAGGTGCTAGATTTTCTGCAGAAGAAAATTTAAATAGCGATGAAATAAAGCTGCCCTTCTCATTCCTCTGTTCCTGCTTTGCTGAAGAACCCAGCCCGCTGATAAAAGGAAGTTTTCCAGTGAAAGGAAATGTGTGCTCTTCCTTTGATGAACTGTTTTGTCTTACATCCTCCACAGACTTATGGCCTTTAAAATGTTCAGATGTACTTTCTTTCTGCCCTTGTTCAGCAGAAGGAAGCAACAACTGACTGAAAGACTTTTTGAGTGGGCTGAAAAAGCTTTCAGATGCTCCACCCTGATCCTGAGGCTGTGCCTTAGGTTCCACATTACCTCTGTTTTGCTTGTTTGCCAGTCCATGGCCTGCAGGATGCTGATTCTCTGAGCGATTTGCAGGAGGCTGCTCCCTGGCAGTGGGTGCACCCTCTACCAAAGTGGCACCTGGCTGACTTGTAATAGGGTGTGAATCTGGTTCCTTCTGTGGCACATCCTGCTGCTTGGGAGCCAAGAGACCGTCAAGATTGGCTTTCAGACTGAAGGAACTGACTGAGTTTGTGAGCCTGCCAAAGATCGAAGACACAGAAGTGCTACTTGCATTTACCTCTGCCTCACTTTTAGTCTCACTTTTAGTCTCACTTTTCTGTGCCTCTGGAACTGTGCTGCTGGTCCTGGCTGACATCTGTCCAGATGGTGTTTGGCTCCTTTTTGCTTCCTCAACCTTCACAGCACGGCTGTCCTTGGTGTGCTCCTCTTTTGTGACTTCTTGTTTTGGCACTTCCTTCTCAGAGAACATCCTTAAAGGATTAAACATGCCTAGAACTGAATTCACAACCGAATGCTGGTTCTGCTGGCTGTCGGCAGAATTTCCTTGTGTTTGCTGGGGAGGATGTGGTGCAGAAGCCTTACTGTCTGTCTCAGTGGTTTCTGGCTTGGTGGAATTTGTGTTCTGGGCTGTTTTATCACTGCTCACCTGAGATGGTAGCAAAGACTGAATGGAGAACTTGGCATCAGATTTATTATCTGCTGCCCCTCCAGAAGAAGAACTCTCACTTTTAGACTTACTAGTAAATACATTCAAGATTCCACCTTCTGATGAGTTTTTGTTTTCTGTATTCTCTGGAGTGGAAGAAACAAGTTTTTCAACAGAGGCGGTGAGCTGCTTTGTGCTTGACCCCACCTTCTCCGTGAAAGAGCTGAACAGGGAATTTACTGTGTTTTTCACACCTGACAGGTCTGGAAGAGATTCAGATTTGCCTTTGGTACTCTCCTCTGCAGCAGGATGTTTGGTCTGCTCAGACTTTTTAGCTTCTGCTGAATTATCAGCATTATTCTGCTTCAGTGGCACACTCTCAACATTTTTTTTTGTTTCTGGCAATGTACCAAATTTGCTTATTTCTTCCTCCTTTTCAGCCAAGTATTCAGAGACTGATTCTACCAGACACTGAAGTTCATCCATTGCGTCTATGTACTCCTCATTGGGTTCTTCAACAGGAGACAGTGTTAAGTCTTGCACGGGATGACCACGCTTGCTCTCTTTAGTTTTATGTTTTTTATCAGAGCTAGCCTTTAACTGGGAACCCGTATTTGCAGGAAAATTAGCAGTTATGTTTCTCAAATGGCTGATGTCAGAATCACACCATCTTTTTGAAAGTGTAGCCAGTTCCTCCATTTCATCATCTGAAACAGGAGAGTACTGGAACTCATCAGAAGCACTGCTGTCAAATTCCTC
Source organism: Machaerirhynchus nigripectus (assembly GCA_013397975.1). Classification (NCBI taxonomy): domain Eukaryota; kingdom Metazoa; phylum Chordata; class Aves; order Passeriformes; family Dicruridae; genus Machaerirhynchus; species Machaerirhynchus nigripectus. The sequence goes on along the minus strand of VZRQ01005510.1, from coordinate 156,162 downwards.
AAGGACATCGACAGGCACAAAAGTGTTCTCTAGCATCTCCATGTGTTTCATGTCCTCAGTGTTACTCAGGTGAAGTGAGTCCACATGGTTCATCCCCTGCTTGTTGGGCAACTTGCCACTTTTAACCATTAACCCATTTTTGTATGGACGCAGGACCGGATAAGCAGGCAACCGTTCCTTATCAGAGTTACTGGTGTATTTTCCAATTCTATCATATACTGGGAAATCATCAATGGGTTCAGAACTAGCTGCCACACCATTGAAATAAACTGGTTTCTCCCCAGGAAACTGCAGACCTCCATTACTTTGCAGGCTTATTCGTTCTCTCTCTTCAAAATTGTATCGCAGCTTCTTTTTCCTTCTTCTATCAATTGTATCATATTCCTGAGGATATCTAGGGACATCTACAGACCTTGACTCCAGACACACATTTTGGCAGCACCTTGATCTTTCACAGTGATTGAAATTTTCTCTTTTTGAGAGAGTTTGCATCTTTTTCATGTTTTTCTCATGCCAACTTCTAGTTTTATGAGTTTTTTCTAAGAACTCCTCTATTAACAGTTTTCCTAGCTCTTCATAGTTACTATCCTGCTCTTCTTCTCCATCTTCAGTGTCAAATGGAATGATCCTGACTCTTTCATTTCTAGCTAGAGATCCTTGTCTAAGATGAGAAATAAAGGGAGTGGGAGGGAAAGGAAGAGAGGCAGCAAAAAAAAAATAGGAAGGGAAAAATAACAATTTTAAAGAAAGCTATAGAAAGGACAGGAAAAATAGTAATGGAAAAACATGCATTAAATAAACGAAAATTAAAATCAGAAACATTCAGAAATAACAAAATTGAAAACCTGCCAACCTACCACCATTACATTTCAATCAAACAGTCAAAAAAAGCAGCTTGGGTTTCAGTGAGATTCCATCGGTTATGTCTGCACAAAATTTAGAAATGCCTTTTTGAGGGAGAACAGCTTTTTGTGATCAAGTGAGGGCACACAGCCTTGGCTGTACCAGTACTCTGGTGTTGCTTTTTTAGGCATGCTGAAAAGAAGTCACTTATTGCAGCAACAGGACTACTTCGAGATGCAGTGCCCACGCGCAGCATTCCACTATGCTGTGCCTGCATTTCGGTCGCTCTGGGCTGCAGACTTTGTTTTAGCAGTATTCATAAAGCACACAGGGACCCTGTGTCTCCCGGGGTGGCAAGAGAGCAGAGATTTCATCTGGTGTCTTAGGAGTCACTGGACTCCAGGCAAGTGAGGACAGGGGACAAAATGCACATCGTGGGTGCCAGCAACAAGAGGAGTTTCAGTTATTTCACCATTCCTCTTTGCTCGGAGAGCTCTTGCTGTAGGTAATGGCCTCAAGGTGCCCCTACCAATACAAAATTAAGATTTTCAGAGCTGTTACTGGCCCAGAAGACAAAACAAAACACTGGCACTGGATATTAGCCCTTCATAAGCCTCAGATGCTTTTCAGGATCTGTATTTCCCATTTATAATGATCCGAATAGATCCAACAATTTATACTTGTCCATTGTGGGAGAATGGATTAGGCTGTGAAACAATCTGATGCTTCCTACAAACCCAAGTAAATGACCCTTGGGATTTTGCGATTAATTCCTATCCCTTGGCCAGCAGGATTATCTCAATTGTTCAACAGCCCCAAGGGTAGTAGCAAGGAAACTTCCTCTTGATCTAAACCTTGCAAGGACAGCTTCTGACAATCTGCATGCAAACAAACAATTAGAAAGTGGACGTAAAAACATCAAAATGATCATTTGAAAGACGCACTGCAGCTTTGCCTCACATCACCCACTGCTGAGAACTAAGGAGCATGAGGGCATGTGTGTCCCTGATCCCATAAGAGGAGTGCCAGAGATGGGAAAGCACAGAGGACACACAGGCGTTTTATGGATACTGCTAATCCCAGAGTCTTCACCATGAGAGCTGCACGGAGCACGCCAGTATAGAATACAGATGGGACAGCCCTGAAAGAGAGATGGGTCATTGCATTTTCTACTGCTGCTTTAGTGCTGCATTTCCAACAGTATTAGCTAAGTTACACTAATTGGAAACATGCTCATTACTTTAAATGAGTCCTGTTATACACAGTTAAGAACACTTACTACACTTCTTGCTCACAATTTTAAGCTGGTAATTGAAATAATTTTCTTTTAAAAGCTAACAAAATTTAAAAGATTCCCAGGGCCACCGTAGCTACTGAATCAAGCCCTTCCAAAACTCAGCTGAAGGCAATGGGAGCTACATGAATGTCTGAAGAGCCATTATCTGTAAATGCTGAACCAAAAAAAATTGACTAATTTAGGCATAAAGAAAATGACTTTTCTTTCTAATTGAGCTTCTTTCCCTGTATGTGTTTCCTCTGCTCTTTTACAAAGCATCCCTTTTACTAGAAATAATGAGAAAACCAACACATGAGAGGAGAAAAAGACATCAGCCCAGCATTTAACAACTACAGGTCTAAAAAAGAGCTGAGGCAAACAGCAAGTATCAGCTGAAATGTACCACAGGAACACTCCATAGCAGCAACAGTGGGGAAACAGGCAGAGAGGTGCAGAGAGGGTAACCCACTCATCTGACAGATCTAGAGACTCAGATTTGGACTCCAGGTCAGTGTGGCCACTAACCGTGGAATCTATGCTATCATATTGTCTTGAAAGTAAATAAAGCAAGACTAGGGAGGCATGGAGGACAAACAGTTAAATGAGCATTGAAAAGAAAAGTTACTGCTTAAACAAAAAACAAAAACCAAACCAAACCAAACCAAAAAACAACACTGAGGGGAAGATGTCTGCTATTCTGAAGCCAAACTGGCAGCTGGCAGCAAAACACACTCCAAGGACAAATAAGAATATTGCTTGTCACCATTAGGAATTACTTCTCTCAAAGGAACATGATCACATGTAACAGCTAATAAAGAGAAGCAAAACGTTTTCATCCAAACTCAAACACTGTAAGAAAAAACCCCAAGTGTTAAAACAGACAGTTTCAACTGAAGCATTTTGGGAGTGAAAACCTTTGGGACTGACAACCAGTTCAAGACAGGTTTTAGCAGGTTCTTGTCTGGTTCTTCTGGGTCTGCCCAGGAGAGCCTCCTACGAGCCCTCATTTCCGCAGCAACCATCAGCTGCAATCTGCCAGAACACTGATTTCATCAGGTGACTGACTGCCTTGTCCACAGCACTGAGAGCTGATAGGAACAAAAGTCAAATACAACTTGTTTCTGCAATACGTACTACAACTCTGTTTTGAAAATATTTAATATCTACCCACGTGCTTCTTTTCAGCCAGCTTGTTAGAAATACCTTTCTGTTACGTAAGAGAATCCCACGTAGCTTCTTTGGAATGCTTATTTGCATATTTTATGTTTTAAGATTAAATACGCAGCAAAAAGTCTTGTTGGGCAGGTGGAAAATGCACACAGGAACAGGAATGCTCAGATCACCATTGAGGATTTGCATTTCTGGACTGAAAGTAATTTTAGACCATAGCAAACTACAAAGCTCACGTTTTTAAAGTAAATTTTATCAGTCCAGATCCTTTTACATCAATACCTTCAGGAAATCAGGGAAAAAAAAAAAGAAATCTATTCCAGCTTGGTATTCTCTAAGAATTCAAATCAGCAGCGCTTCTTTGGAAGGTCTTACAAACACATTTGTCTTTTAGATGTAGATAGAAATTCACATACACACTGACTCCAAGGAAAGTGAGCCATGAAAAACTACCTGTATTGCCAACACCACTCCAAAATTATACAGCCACCACTGGTTTCCCCTGACTGGGGGTCCAACATCACTGTTCAGCTCAGCTCTTCCATAAAGAAAAATCCTCAGCTCATCTTCTCAGTTAGATCTTCAGTAACTTTACCACCACAAACCAGCAGCACAGACTCACATGGAAAAGGGAATAACTTGCTTATATAAGACATTTAATGAACTAGGAATAGAGCATTAGGAATGACACATCACACTGCAGTAAATGCATTTTGTTGGCACATTCGCTTCTATTTTTGAAACCTCAGTAACAGTAACAACATTAGATGTTACCATGAAACTTCACCCTTTACCATTAATGGTCATACATCAAGAAGAGCAAAACTTAGCCTCAGTCACCCATGGCAGTAACTGAATTTAGGTTCAGGCTTCAGGACACAAGAACATTCTCACTAAGGGAGATAAGGTAGAACAAATCAGTTATAATACAAATAAAACTCTGCACCTCTAACTGTGACAGTGCTTAAGTAGCTGCCTCTTCCTTCCTCACCAAAGGCAGAAGCAGCAGCTTAGCCTGTTCTACACAACCACTCTTACCAAGCTGACCAGCACTGTCCAAAATCTGCTTTCACCTTGCACAACCAGCTCTAATTCACTGCCATTGATTAGTTAGTGCTGCAATGCTCAATACTTACACAAGTTAAAAACACTTGTGAAACTACTGATTTATGGTCAAAAAAAAAAATTCAGAACAAATCAACTATCTTTCATACAGCTGAAAGTACGTCTAAAGAGAAAGCACACCATTCAACAGTGTTATATGATGACAGGAACAAAAAGGACAAAAAACCAACAACTGATCTGTTACAGACTTTCTTCTTGAATACATTGTTTTGGCAGATCTAATACAATTGGAGGTAATCCAGAGGAGAAAATAAATCTGCACCAAGAAAGAAGCTCCCAACAGGGTAGCTCTGCTAGAATGTGTTTCACTGGCTTGGGAGGCACACCTATGCCATGGTACCAGAACAAGCAACTACCCACTACTCTGTCCTTCAGAAGGTAAGGGGAAAGTACAGCCAAGAGAAAATGACCTCAGCACTGAGCGTTATCTTTTAAAGGTAACTCCCTAAACTGCCAGATCTGGTGTCACACATACCCTCATGGGTTTTGCCTGGTTCACAGCAGAATCCCAGCGCTAACAACACACATAACACCTTCCTATCAGAAGACTTTTAGAGTCCTTGATCTGCCCTCCCCTGCAAGCACAGCACCCTCATGGTCTGCAGTGGAAAAACAGTGGGGAATGGAGAGCTACCCATAAAACAGCACCCACCTGACAGCCACGTGCTCCCGATAATCCAGATCATAATTCTGGAGGGAGTCAGCACAGGAATCCCGCAAGACCCCCTGCTTCTGCAGGCGAGCCGGGCCCGCGAACTGGTGCACAGAGGCATTGGGCTGCACGGTGGTGTGGTACGGAGGGGGGATGCTGTTGCTCGTCTCGCTGCGGTAGTCGCTGTCCCGGTCATCCACAGCACTGTCAGCGTCTTCAAAGGCTAAGAGACAAAAGCAGTTTAAGGGCACAGCTCTCTCAAGTTGCCTTGCTGGGACAGTGGAGCCCGTTTACTTTTGGAAGAATGACAAAAAAAGCCACTATTTCTGCTCTGGCTGTATCTCCATCTGGGAGCTGGCTATAACCTCCAGTTCTCTCAAGTGTGCACCACGGAACTGCAGTGATGGGATCCACACCCACCTTTCCCTCCTCCTATTACAGGAGTTTATTTCTCTTTAGTCATTACTAATAAGCAGATTAAGACNAAAAAAAAAAAGAAAAAAACAACCACAAAAAACCCCAGCACCCAAAATTTCATGTACTTTGCTGCTCCCAAAATGAACCTTTGGATATCAGAAAAGAAAAAAAACCACAAACCCAAAACCACCTCTCTGCGAAAAGGAGCTCTTTCTGAAAACTTTTCAACTTTTATTCTGTTATGCAGTCCTTTCTTCTCAGCTTTCCTAACCAGAGCTTTGGGGTTCTGGCTATATTTTTCATGCAGGTTTTTCTTCTTCTTCTTTT
>VZRQ01005510.1:100745-150267 GCA_013397975.1 Machaerirhynchus nigripectus | reverse complement strand
GAAGAACTGGGAGTGCAGTTCTGCTTACAAACAATTATACTACTTCTTACCGGGGAAAATTGCTACATTTAACACATACAGGTAAATTAGCTTAAGTACAGTACTTAACACTAATAATAACCTTCTCAAAGGAAAAAGCTCCTTTCCAATAAGTCCCTCTCCCTGCAGAAACACTTCTGCTTGTTAACCCTTCAGAAAAGGAGAATGCCAGGTTATAGTGAGGAAAGGTTATCAAAAATACATCGCTGTGTATGGCTGTGCAGGATGCAAGGTTATCTTTGCAAGCTTAAAGTGAAATACACACACCATAAGGCAGTGGAGTGCACCATTAACATGCTTGAAACAAAAGAAAACAAGGATCAGCCATTATTCATTCTCTCTGCCACCAAGCCTCTCTAAAAAGGATAACCAAATTAAAGCCCTCTCTGGTAAGTTATCCAATGGTGTGTGTCCTACACAGTCATTCATCATGAGGCTAAACAAGAAAGTGGAAGTGCTCTTTACATGCCAGATGCTTAAAGAACCCTGCACTTAAAGTGCTGAAATTCCAAGCATTAGGGAACCCCTTTTTCTTCGATGGGTGCTTCCCACACCTCTAATTCAATTTCCTTTTTTTTATCTGAGGTAAAATTTGTTCTTGGTGATCTTTTCAGTTCCTTCACAACACAGATTAACGCTCTGAAGTAGATTAAGAAGAGAAAAGAGCAGCAGAAAACATCTGCAAAATACAGGCCACTTGAAAAAGCCCTGCTCCACACTCTTAGGTGGAACCAATTCAATTTGATTGTCCACACTGAATATGGAGTTAAGCCTCCTGCTTTTTAGAAGTTTAAATGCTGCAGGGTTCTTGTCAGTCTCTAGTCAATTGAATAGAAATGAGTAGCAATCATATGCTGCTGTATTCAGCTTTATTAAAAGCACAGTGTCCATCAATTTTATCACAGTTCAGTGCTTGGGAGAAATATTCAAAATTCACTACACAAAAATGATTTCATGTGCCAAGGTGCCAAACCCTCCCGAGGAGCACCAAACTTCCAGCCTGTGGAGCAAGGGCCGATCCATTTGTCAATCACGAGGCTCACACTGTCCTCACAAGAATAACCAGCTATTACTCAGCTGAGCAATGTCATTGTCATTGCTCAACGCTTGAGCCATTACTATCTAATGAACAGTAGTTACTTCTGTTGGGACAGAAAACACACTGCTCCAAAGTCTTTTAATGCCTCACTTTGCTGCTCAACTGATTTCTTCGTCCCATCAGATGTAACTGTCATTTAAGGTAAAGCCTAAGTAACTCTGGTATGATGGAAAAGTTCTTCAGCTGTGACTGCATAATCATCACAGCACTTGTAGAGGCTGAAGGCAGCCTAATTGAGATACAGGCTTGGGATCTGGTAAAAGTCACCAGACCAATAGCTTTAAGGATAAACAATTCAGCTAATTTTGAAAGTATAACAAAAAATACAAATCAGTAGTACAATTATCTGGGTGAAAAATACTGAATCCAGTGACTCACTACTAATAGCAGGAGTGCAAATACTTACACAGTTATGGTTATTAGGAAGCAGGACACTGCTTCTATAGGTCAGCAACTCTGCAGGCTCAGAGAATTCCAGTGAACCAGACTGTTGCAGAAGCACTATCTGAATTTGTTAACCAGTCATCGCATCTCACCTCTGCACTATCAAAATGAAGATTTCCCACATAAATCACAGAATCTCTAAGCAACATCCAAAAATAGCTGATTAGCTTAAATGTTAATCAAACATTTAGAGCATCTATGTTTATAAAAGCTGACACCAGAATTTCTCAGAGTTCTTACTGGTTTCTAGCATGAGGAAGTCCCTTTGAGGTCACGACACAAAATGCCTCCCTGAGGCATGTTTAAAGGATGCAAGGCTCCATGAGGCAGGAGCATGTTTTTTCTCTGATGTATGCCCCATGAACCTAACAGCATCCATAGATGTCAATACCAGACAGAAATCCTCAACTGACTCATAGGTAAGAGCCAACTCAAAAAACTCTTATTGCAGCTGAACTGCAACTACTCTATGAGCAATCTCACTTTATTTAACAGAGGCATTCTCAAATGAAGACATTGCTCAGCCTGATCAAAAGCATCAAAACCTGGCCCACATATGGTATATAACACATATCTCCTTTGCGAGAAAGTTATTTTCTGAAATGCCAACATATAGCGATGATCCCATTCATAAACATACTTGACGCTTAAATTTTAATTAAGAGACTGACAAGAAGTTGCAGAAGGGGCTTTGGGGATGCAGCACCCCTTCAAATGGAGGCATTACAGCCTGTCTTTCAGCAAAATATCCTTCTCAACACACATGGTGTGATAAAATCAAGTACTGTTTTCTTCAAACAGGTGATACAACAAGTCTTCCATAGGCGAAGTTGGAGCTTAGCCTCAGTTTCCGAAGACCAGTTAAATTAATAACAAGACACATAACAACAAACATAAAAAGACAGCAATTTTTTTACCCCAGATTGAGAAATTTCACATGTACCAAAGAGCTCGCAAGAGATGAAAACTGTTTCTTTGTCACTGGACCCACTGTGTAGAGAGCTGTGGGTAAGGCTGAAGGGCAGGGCAGAAGCATGCTGTTCATGTTTCATTACTGAATATTCATGCATATAGGCAGCATAAGAAGAAAACCCATTGGGGCAGTCACATCACACAGCAGGATTTCACAGAGTGGGGAAAATCAAGGAAGGAGATACCTTCTCTGTTATTCCTCCCCCTAACTCCTGCCCCCAGAAGTTACAACACAACTGCTGCAGGGTAGAACACATACAGTTTTTAATATCTTGACCTCAAAACCGCTTTGACAGTCTTGCTATGCCAGCTCAACTAATCCCCTTTAGCCTCTGGAAACTTCCTTTAAATAAAACTTCAGGACAGGAAGGAAAGCTAGCAGAAAAATTATTTCAGGTGGCTGGATAAACACACTTGAAGAAGTGGTTTTGCTGGTTCAAGGTCCCAAGGCACAGCAGGAGCTCCTCTCAAAACACTGAGTTGAAACTGCCTCCTGCTTTTCTAGCACAATGTGTCATCAGCCCCTGGGAGCTGAGGTCCAGTCCTCCAAGCTTAGTTATCAGCTACAAACTTGAGCAAAATCTTGGACAAAAGCAAAATCCTCATTAGTTCTCCAAAAAAAGCACTAAGCTTTTCACTGCTTTTGTCTATTTTAATAATGGTAGAAGAAAATAAAGTGAACAAACTGAAAGAATAACTTCCAGGTCAGCAAAGGTCTCTGCCAGCTCCACACCAAGGGCCTTGAAATTAATCTTTCCCACCCATCACCCATTTAAACTTCTTTTGAACAGAGCTGCCAACAGCTTCTTTCCTTAAGTCTCAGATCCTACTGCGCCATCATCTACTGAACCATTGGCCACTTCTGACACTTAGACAGACTTTCTAAAATGCATACTAGCTTAAGGAGGACTACTGAAGTAAGAAGGAAGGAAAAAATCTCCAAAGGACACAAGGGCGTTTTTGAGGTTCTTCCATATCTTTTTATGCTAAAATTGCCTAGGTTTTGAGAAAATATTTAAATGCAACTTTGAAGGTCATTAATTCATTTTATTGCCCTCATCACTTAAAAATACATTAGAACAGTATGTTTGCAATATTAAGTCTTCAGTTTAAGAGCTTTCATAATCCTGTTTTTCACACTTGAAAATACTCTTCTGCTGAAACATTCAACAGCCAAGAACAGAACTGACAGGCTGAAGTGCAAAGACTACCTTGAACATCTACCCTACTCCTCCAAGTCTTTCCCTTTCCTAAAATGAAACTAGGTCAGCAGCACAAGATGTCCCTTTTCTAAAGTTCCCTCTTCCCAACTAACAAGGGTCTGGGCTACAGTACTCCTCTTGCAAGAAGCTCCCACCAGGAAAAAGCGTTCCAGCTACGAATATGCTGTTTCTGCTGCTTCCTTCTCAGCTGCTGTTTAAAGGTTACAATTTGAAGTGTGTTTTTCATCGTATTGTCAAGCTAATGGAGTTCACTTGGAAACACCATCAACACTGGTCCAAGCATGACTGTAAGGATGCTAAAATGATTTCAAAGACGACAGCACAGCAAGGATGAAGGAGGGTGAGGGAGCCCCATGAATACAAGTACCTTTTAAAGCAAAAACACCACACACTGACTACAGATGAACAGGAGAAATACACGTGCACAGCCCTCCTAGACCTCTCACTGACTAATGCTCACTGACTAATCCCTCCCAAATATCCCCAAATGGAAAATAAAGCTATATAGGACACTAGTCTTTATTTCAGTAGTGTAAAAAAGTTAATTAGTTACCTCTCACTTATCCTACCACACTTTTAGGAATAAACAATTGAGACATCCAGCACTGACAGCACAAGCAAGTTGGTCAACACTGCCGATGCACAAAGAACTTACATTTGACCAAAGACAGGAGAACAAGGAGGACAAAAAATGTTGTGGGAGAAGAAATGGGGAAGTCACTAGTGGAAGACTTCTAAAATGCAGAACAGGTCCACATATGAAATGCACTGTAACATTAGCTGGACATCAGACTCAGAAGCAGTAAGAGCGTCCTCTCCAAATTCCATTATGTCAAAAATGGAAAAGCACGAGGCAGAATCTTCTCCCTGCTGGATGCAGTCGCAGTGATCTTTCTCTGCATGCTCCCTAAGCAACACTCTTGTTCTTGTCTTTTACACAGGGAACACCTTTAAGAGTAATGGATCAACCCTCGCATGTTCTACAGAGTGTAGAAGCCTTGCCTGTTGGCACCTGTAGCACTTTCAGAAAGTGAAGATGTTTCATGCACCATTTTCTGGAAAAAATAACAGAAATTTTGCAGCCTAACCAGAAGCTAACACCAGTCTCCAGGTGTCGCATCAGCTCTACAGATCACAGAGAGCTGCAGTATCTGAATTTTACCTGTCCAAGGCTGGTCAGCACTAGTGAAAGCAAAGCCCTGCCACTTTTACAATGATACTGTCTCATTGAGGTTGAACATAACACAATACCCAGCCCCACTGGTGTGCAACAGTCATTTCTTCTTTCAGACTTACTCCTATTTGTAGTATTTGGAATATATTTCCACCATATCTTTGTATCTTAGTAAGACAATGCCTACAGATTCCCTTGTGTTTTTCCATTACTCCAAACATTGATTTGGGCTTGCATAGGTATGAAGACCAACACAAAAGACATACACAAGCAAAAAACTAGAACTGCCTTTACAGGAAAAGAATAATAGTCCAATTCTGCCATCATGTCCTCAAATTCCAGTAGAAGGCACAAGCAACTCATTTAAAACATGACCAAAACAAAGCTAAAAGGTGAAAAAATGAACAGCCATCCATCCACACAAATATGAAGACTAAGTGAAAGTAAAAGAAAATACAACGGAACAGATTTTCTATATGCATGAATATTTCCACTTTCCCTTGTACTGGAGCATGCTGCATCACTATACGATCAGAAAGCTTGCAAAAAATCAAACTGTTACGTACTCAGCTGATCTCCCCATCCGAAATAACTCCAGTTGCCTGCATGTAACACAAATGGCAGAAAAGAATAGGAATGGAAAAAGAAAGCTTAGAAAAAACAAACCACAAGCATACTTTTCATGTATTTAAAATGCCTTATAGATTGTGAGCTTGAAAATGTAAGGGATTTTTTCTTCATAAATATAACATTAAGTTTATGTTGGGGCTTACGCCTCATGTCCAGTTTGTTTATAAGACATTCTGAAGACTAAGATCATTATAAACTCTTGGAACTGATAAGCAATCATGCATTTATTAACACAAGTAGACAAAATACTTATCGATCAACCTAGCAAGAGCAGTTAAATACTGTTATTTCCTAGTAGACTCAAGTGCCTCAGAAACCAGAGTCCAGTTTAGAGCAGTATCTGAGTCCAGGCTAAACTTTGCAAATCAAGTGGCAAAAGTCACTTCACGTTTCCATTGCTGCCCCCTTTCCAGAACAAATTTAACCCAGTGGTGAGAGCATCACTTCAGTAACAATATGAAAAACCGTGTCCATGTAAACGATTTGAAGAGTACTTTGTTAGGCAGATATACACACTGGTAAAAAGCTTTGGAACTCTCACAACTTAAGGCAAACAACCACGAGTTAATTCTGCAAAAGTAAGCGAACCTTTCCATGTTAAAATTGAAGGTGAGAACAAATTCATGCTAAAGCTGCACAGCAAATTGATAAGACACTAAAGTTTTTACTTATCAGTACCTATGTTGTCATCCCAAGGTCATACTCAGTACCATGGAGGCAACAAACCAGTACATACAGCCCTCAAAGCACTTCAGAACCAATAAACCAGAAGCAACTCCAATAAATGCTTCAGAACCAGCATTTCTAGAAGACAGCGTGTAAAAAAAAGGCTTTAAAAAGTTACATTTACAGGAGTGTTGATCCGTCACGTGCAGCGGACAATAAACAAATTCATCATACGTAGACAGAGAACAAGCAAGAGCTTTCTGTCCTGGCTACCATCTCTAGCTACCAGCCAGGCACACAGGTGCATCAGAGCTACAACCAGGTTGCTCCTTTCTTTTCAGAAGCAAAAGGTGTACAAAGCAACACAGCCCCTCAGATACACATCAGTACTTCAAGATCCCTGGATTAGGCTCTGACAAACACACGTGTGGAGCTTTGCACAGGCACATCCATAGGCATTGCTCAGGCACTTTTCTACCTGGTAGACTTTCAAAGGCAGGCCATTACCTTCTGGTTCCTATAACAGCAGTTAGAGAAAAAAAAAACGTAACACATGTATGTTTGCTTTGGTCATTAAAGGAAGCAGCCGTGACTAAGTGGAACAAATTGAATGACAATTTTTATGGTGCTGATTTAGAAAGAACCACTGGTATAATGCTGAACACATGCAGTTACCATGGAGTATAAAAGGTTTATTCCTCTCCTGTGTACAGAAGTTCTTGTTTACTGAATTTAACAACAGAAAAAAACTGAAGCCCATGGAGTCGAGCACCAGCAATCTACAGCCTGAGACGAGACAAATGCCACGTCTCTGTCCCACAGCAGCAAGAGTGACAACACACCTGTGCCAGGGTGCTGGCAAGATGAAGATGTACCCGAATGCATCGGAAACCTGCCAGGATCCACCCAACAGTGTTTGCATGACTCCCACCACAGGGCTTTCATCTCAGGCTTGTTTTTCACAACAACAAAAAGCCTAAATACCAGCTTTGACAGAGGTCTGAGTGTTCTTTCAGGGGGGAAGGAGAGGAAAAAGAGGAGCTCACAACCAAGCTGGCAAAGAAAACGAAAGTAGAAGACATGGTAAAGACATGAAAAGGGGAGACAGCCAGGAGAAAGGGTACGGAAACCAGAAGCAGGAAGAGCTGAAACAGGAGAGAGGGACACAGGAAAAGGGACTGAGGAAAAAGATCGAGATGTTGACAGAACTCTGCACTGAGCTTTAACTGCTGCAACCAGGAGTTCCCATTAAAGACAATTTCCTATTAATGTAAAAGTTGAGCAACAGCTTACGTGTATCTCATTCCTGAAAATCTCAAGACACTAACACATGGTAATAGCAACCCCAGTATATCCTTCCATCACAATGTCTGTATCTCAGGTGAACAGTAAGAGGCAAAGGAAGGAACATTCAAACATTTGCAGCTTGTATTACTATCAAAGATCCAGAAAAACTCTGTAGTGACACAGCATTATTGCAGTCAAGCCACATGCTAGTGAAATGCATGTCATTATCCACAAATGAAGGCACATGTAAAACCCCAGAGCAACTGGGGAAGAAACACCAGAAGATAACTAGAGATTTCCAAAGCTGGTATGCAGATCAGAAAAACCACAGAGGAAATGAAGCTTATCTGTCCTCCAGGTTTCACAAAGATAAAAATCCCAGACTGCCAACCTCTGTACAAACTACCGCGCTCAGTCTGCATGGAGAGAGTAGGGACCTCTGAAACCAGCTGAGAATGTTCACAACTACTATTTCCTTGACAGAAAAAGGCCTGATGGTTGGCACAACACTACTCATCATTTGAAACTACAACAAGGAAAAACCACCAAGTGCTAAAGCAACCCTCCCGGATTGTTCTGTTACAAGGGAGGAGAAGCATTACCACCTCCCATAAATAAAAGAGTCCTCAAACTGACAGTGACAACCCTGAGCCAGTTACTTACCCGTCAACCTCACTGCTACCAAGTTCCTTATGAACTTGGCATGAAAATCCCACAGACTTTCCACACCCAAGGCAAACAGCAGTCAATGCCAAGCATAGCAGGGCGAGGAGAGGAGCAGCTGCCCTCAGACAGCAGCGCCTTACCCTGCACATGTTCTCACACTGAGAAGCTGGGTCTTGGCTAACCAGGGTATGCTACAGCTATAGACTGGGGAAGGCAATGATGCAGGAGCAAAGGGAAAGAAATGCAATAACAGAGAGTAAGGGATTTTCAGCCAGAAGCTCAAAACTCTGCTTTTGTTTGTTTTTACTAACACCCACTTCACTTTAGTGTCTAACATTTTGGAAAAGAAGATGACTTTATTAAAGATTCAACACATATGCTGCTTCATTTAAGATTCAGGAGCTAACAGTATATATTCTCAGTCCTTCAGCATAATCGCAGAAGACCTGGGCTGACAGTCTTGATATTTTGAAGGTTAATGAAAACAGAATTTCTTTTTAGCCTTTTCAAGTTGTTTTTCTGCTTCATAAAAATAATATGTATAACCACGATTTGTTAAGAAAAAATCCCCTCCAGATCACCTTTGGGAATAAATTTAAACCTGTACAAACTCGAACTAAAACCATCAGTAAGTCCAGATAGAAAACAAAAAGTTGTAGTTCTAAAACCATACAACAACATACACCAACAATGGAATACATGATACAGACAAGTCAGACTAGTCACTCCATGTGCTCCTAAATACCAACAGTGTGTGTCTTGGTTATCACATTATTTTGTATTTGTAAGTTTCAGTATTCAAAAAACGAGGTTTCATATAAACCTCCAATTAAGGACTAAGCAATGCCAGCAGCCTGGTGCCTTGGAAGCTACAACATTTTTGTCATTAACACATTTTGCAAAGCACATCTAAGTTCCCACTGTTAGCTGAATATAACATATGCTTGTTCTGCGCCTCAGTTATGCAACTATTCAGGGAGGAACTCCTCCTCCCCACTTCACACTGTCAAGGCTGGATCAGCAGGGACACTGTAAAAAAGCAGAATATTCCAAGTTTTTAATGAAGTCTAATTTGACTGCCTGTGTGCCATTTTGTTCCATTTCTGTTTACAAGCCTCTGAGATTGGTTGGGACTTACTACCCCTGTCAGAACATTATCATTTGCTGCTGTCCGCTGCTTTTAGTCATGCTCATGAATTATTTTATCCTCCGGTTATATCCCATGCCTAGCACAAACAGAAATCATCTAAATAAGTTTATAAAAACAAACTAAGCTCCAGATAGTATATTTGGTTCTGATAAAGTACCATTTCCAGAATATTCTGGTCAGTTCTTTTTTCTAGGTTTATAAATCTCCTTTTCCCCGGCTAATGCCCTCAACACAGTGTGAACAGATCTCAGATTCCATAAAATTTTACATTCTTCCAGTGTTCAATGTGCTTCCCAAAACTAAACAGGTGGTAGTTTAGTGGAATAAGCTTCTAAAACACAAAACATACACTGAACAGCTTTCCAGAAGAAGTCGAGTTTTCAGTAAGCACAATGCCAAAGAAGGTTTCGTAACAAGTACCACCATTTCCAGTTCAGTTTTGGAACACTCCAGATGAGGGATAAGGCCTCTGCACAAAAGGAGATAAGAAAGCACAAGAGGCAAATGAGCTAATAGGACCTGACAGAGCCAAGGACAGGCACTGGAGTGTGGCACTGGAGTGTGACACTGGAGTGCTCTCCTTGCTCCCCAGTTCACCACATTCAGCTCACGCTAAAATTTTTGAGTATTTTATTTCACTAAATGAAACGGCCCTTCTGGCCACCTTTACTTTGGCTAAACAAAATCAGATTAAGATCTGAGAATTTAAGCAGGGCTTGGATCACCATATCATCAAGAGTACCCATTAAGTTATTACAAGCTTGTGCAACTCATTAGTAACCATAGTAAAGACAACCGGGAAGAGTGCGACCTGATTTTATTTTCAATGGAAAAACTGTAACACTTCTATCCCTGCACTCATACTAACATGGTTGTCTTTGTCTTCCGAATTTCCTGGCTACCAAGTCACATAGACTACATAAACACAGTTACAGACACAAGATTTATATGCCCCTTCCTGAGGTACAATTCTGGACTACAGTTGATGACCTAACATTACATATATGTATAATAGCACAGAGGAATATAATGTTCTACAGCAGCTGAGATAAAAGATTTGGTGTCTTTTTTTCTTCTGATTTTTAATCTTGGACTTTAAGTACAAGTCTCACTTGGAGAGGACACATTTATGGCTTTTGCATAAAGTTGGGTAATCATTTTTCTATCAGTTTAAAATCTCTAATTTTTAAAAAGTTTATATTTCACTGTCGTAACAAAATTCAAAATAATTTGCTTCCATTGCTACAACATTAAATGATGATTAATGGTTTAAAGTCCCTAAAAAAACTGCACTAGGAAAAAAAAAGCTTTCATGAAGAGCACTAAACAAATTATGAAAGCTAGAGTGTTTAATGAGCATTTGCTTTGTTTGATCACTGCTTATAGAGACACCCGTCAGTACTGGCATTTCAGTATTGTCAGTGTTCAGCATTTCAGTAAGAACTTTACATTAGGGGTTTATTTAAAAGTAAAAGCTTTATTTCCTTCTGACCACCTTTCAGAATGCAGGCCTTACTCTGTGAAAACAACAACTTTAAAACTATGTTTAGAGGATCAGCAGCAAAATCAAAGCCCTAGAATTCTCTAGAGTTCAGCAGTACATCAGCTTTGTTACTGTATAATCTCCTAATATAGCCGGTATTTTTATTTTTAAATTCCATATGCCGAGTACTTCTCCTTAGACATATCCAGTCCTGAAGTAGCAGCTTTATCCTAAAATTGCAGGCAGATATTTTAGAGTAAAACCCTGAATCTGTCTTCCTTTTCCCAGATCTAACATGCCTTCAGCCAGCCCAGACCGTGAGTGCCACAAAGCCACAAGAAATCAAGTGTCCCAGAGGGGATTTATCCTAAACAAAGAGAAACAGGAGCTGCCAGTCACCCAGAAGCAGAGAGGCCAAGGATCTAACTTTCCCAGCCCATCAGTAAACTACCACAAAAAAAGCTCATACAATGGTTCCCCTTGTATGGACTAAAGCAGTTTTTCCTTGGCCTAGCCTAAATAAATAAATAAATACATAAACAGTCATTCATGTGCACTGTTTTGAATTACACTCACACTGAACAGTCTTTTGAGCTGTAACTGCACTGTGGCCAGAAGTTCTGCTCTTCCTAAAGCACAGCAATTCAATGACTGCAGCACTATCTTCTGTGTCAACTACCCTTGAGAAGGGTAAAATAATCACTGACTTCTTCCTTACCCTTCCCAAACTGGCGTGGACTAGAGATGCTGTAGGTGGCTGCTGACCTCTGTTGTCTAAGCGCAGAATCAGGCTGGTAACCAGAAAACAACAGCAACAACCTTACTGTGTAGCACAGACCTTTGCAACAAGGAGGGCGGTGTCACCTCCCAGCACTCTCAAGACAACTGTGCTGTCTGACCCTCCACTATCACAGATCACACACACCTACGAACAATTAGGAGAGTCATGTTCTGGCCTTCCTGATGCACCAGTGGAATCCGAGCTCCGAAAAAAAAAAACAATGAACATCAGACATGAAACCTCCCAGCGTCAGCCTCTGTGGTACCTTTGAAACAGCAGTGCATACATAGGTATTAGAAGAATTTTGCAGAAACAGATTTCTTCAAATATCAGTGGCAAAGAAGGGTCACCACGACAAATTGATCTGGCATCAAATGACATCCATTCCCATAATGTGTACACAACATTCTGCCAGATTTTAAGTAGATAAAGAGCTGCTTATGTACCTAAACCAAAACTGTAGCATTTTCTCCTGCATGCATCTGTACACACATGTTCCAGAGATCATTAAGAGATGTAATCTTGTTTCTTTCCCTTTCATCTTATGGCAGACCAAGCACGGGCTGGTTTTGGTTCTTTCTGCTAGTAAAACAGTGTATCAGAACTTACTGCTTCTTTTGTTGCTCTTACCAACTTACAATCCAGTGCCAAGCAAAAAATTTACCTTTTTCTGATAAAAAAGAAGCACAAGAAAACCTACAATAAAACACACACATACACACACAAAAAAAAAAAAAAAAAACCAAAAAACCAAAAAACCCCAAACAAACAATAAAAACAAAAAATAAATCAAAAAAATAAACCACAACAAAACATCACCACCCACCACAGCCCTGGTAACCCGGGATTTTACAGAGCAAAGGACTCAAGGAAATGGAACAAAAACACTGAAGCAGAAAAGGGACAACAAAGCACTCTCAGAAAGATTATCAGTCAGTGATAAGAGGACAGACATAACTGGTTGATCCAATGGCACTTAGGTTATCTTTCCCGAGAATCATACTAAACAAACCTGCTCTCTTCCAGATTTGTAAACTCCCTGGCAAATGGTGTAGGGCAGTATTCAGAATAGCTGATGTTAACCAAGTCTGCCAAATTGATTCTGCAGAGATGCAGAGTATCTTTCTCATTCCAGTTTGCACTGTGAAAGATGCAAGTCGGAGCTGCATTTAAAATACTCACAGTGTGACTCACTTGTGGATTATAATGGACTTTTATGTGTCCAGAAATGGTCTTGAGAATACAAGCAAAACACACCTGTAACTCCTCACAATAAATACCTTAGAGCTTATTGATTCAATGCCAAAGTAATCAAATAATATGTTTTCAATCTGCATAATTTAAAATGAATTTCCAGACAAAAAACCCTTGCTTTCTTTTCAATTTGCATTTAATTTCAGGTCATGGGTAAAAGCCAATATGGAGATGCTAGAGTTTTCTAACAATGACATATCAAAAAATTAATAATTATGACTACATTTAATAAAAAAGCAAACAAAGCTGGATATATGGACATTACTTTGTTTATTGCAAGGTAATTATTGTGCTTTGCTTATTGCTTGGGATCACTGAAAGTTAAATCAGTTGGAAGCATGTGATCTTTCTGGGGTAGGAGGAATATATAGAGAAGCACAGCAGTTGGGAGTTAAAAATGAAATGGTTAAGTATAATAAAGGAAAGAGGCAGGAAGTGCCAAAATCAGCAGGGCTTAGAAAAGACTGTATATACAACAGAACCACCTGCCTCATTTAAGAATAGGTAGGAAGCCCAAATCCCACATTACCTCAGAAATTATGGGTGGGACTCCTCCAAGAACAGAACAGCATTTGAGACTGTGAAAGGGGGCCTGAAAGCTCAATAATCTCTGGAAAAATTAGAGCTCCCAGTATGGGCTGAGATTTCCCATGGCACCACGCCAAGGCAGCAGCCCACACATGACCAGAGACAAAAACCCACCCTCAGATCAGAGCCTGGCTTTCACACGGGGCCACCTCTCTTCTCTCACATCCCGCTCCATCGTTCTCCCCCTCTTTACTCAGGGGAGATAAAAGAACAAGTTGCATCACTGCAGGAACTGGGAAACCACCACAAGAAAAGGTGGTTTGGAAAAGGTAAAAAAGATGTGTGGAAAGTACAGATGCAGAAGACGGCAGAAGTGTAATCTAATTTTAACATGCAAGGACATGTATTTCCCTAATTAACGAACCTGATCCTGACTGCTGGAGTAGATTTTCTCTAGCTGGAACAAGGACATAAAAATGATCTTCTGAGAGCTGCCGGAGTGGCTAAGCAGGATGCAGTTATGTACCATTACTTTTTAAAGTGCAAGCTATATGAAATGTTTTGCAGCACTTTTGCTCTATAATACATCAGGTTTTAAGATAATTTTGTATTTTTTGAAGGACTAGGAAAACATTCTCACCAAGTAAAACCTACTCACACCGCGCACATCTTTTTCCTCCTTCTAAATAAGTACTTAGTCCACTGTCCAGCAGACTGTGTCCTTCTCACAGCAATGACCATACCTCATCTGGCACATCGAGATGATGAAAATGAAAAATGATGTGATGGAAAACTGGATGAGTCTTGAAAGTGTTCTTGAGGGTGGTTTTATTGTATCTAAAAATACACCTATCAATTATTTACCCACATGGTAAGTAAGAACACTCCACATTGAACACATTTTAGTGTGGTGAAGGACACCCACCCTGCTGCTGTGTCACATGCAAAGGTCAGGTCAGCTTTCAATAGAGATACAATCTGTTCATGTTCTGGGTTAAACTCTTGAGTCTCAAAGGACTGTGCTCTACTGAGGCAAGCTGACAACTCTTATGCACAAGTTGATGCAGGCAGAGTTCATTTTTCATAAGTACCTCTATATTAAATGTCTATTTTGTATTTTTTCAATGTAAATAGATATTCATAGACATCAGATACTTGCAGGCAGTAAACAAGCCAAAGTACATGCAGTGCCATCAGCTTTATTGAAAATTCTTAAATACATTAACAACAGACTGCTATGAAATGTTTAACATCCATTATAACGAGTGTTTTAATCCCATGAATGATTATACTCATTCTTATGTGACGTTAATTGTTCAAACCACGGGGCCTTCAACTGAATATTGCAAAAGGTCATTTTCCAGCAAGAGGCAGGCTGTTAACAGGCAGCACAACAAGGACGGCGGTAGCACCGCTCCTCTCTGCGTCTGTCTGCAAGAGCCCAGCTGGTTCTCCAGGGGAGAAACCAGCTACAGGGGATGTAAAAGCACCCTGCTGTGAGAACAGGTACAGCTATTTTCCCTACAGAGAAGCATTCCCTCTAATTCACCCATACATCTCAATACTTAGGAGATTCAATCAAACCAGCCTCCCTCAAACAAAAGCAAAGCCCAGGGCACAGAGCCAGGAAAGTAATTTCAGCAAACAACACGTTCATTTTTTGGACACTTCATACATCAGATAGTTTTTCTTTGACCTTCTGACATTAGGTATTCTGCATACTATGTTAGTATGATTTAATCAAATACTAGTTTCTCCCAAAATGTTTCTTATTTGTAGGCTTAACAAATCAATTGTACCCTTTTGACTATTAAAACAAAAAAACCAAAACACACCAAAAAACTGAAAAACACAACAACAGAAGAACTAAGAGAAAGAAAACCAAACTAAAAACCCCTTGTTTATTCTTTACACACACCTTTTTTTTTTTTCAAAAAGGGAGGACACACTCAGTTTTACTTAGAATTAAAGTATTACTGGAACACCTTGATACAGAGCTGCATATGTTCCAGCTACACAGCACAATTAGACTTCCTAGGACATTGGTTAATGTCTATAGTTGGTTAAAGATACTTTTTAGATAACATAACAAAAAGTACACAGAGAAATTAATTCTACTCAAAAAAGGTAAACAGTAATTAGCATTTCCTAATGTTATCAGTTTTAAGGAGATCCTATAATCAGCCTAATGGATAAACAGCCTGCAATGTGTAATAAGCACATCTTACAGGATTTGAAGTAGAGGATAAAATATTTGTTTAAATTATGAGACTTGAATTTTATTAATGTTGTTGCCAAAAGTAGATAACACATTCACAACAGACATCACTGAGCTTTCATCTATTGTATGTTAAAAGCAGTGTTTCAGAAATCTAATTTTGCAGATCATCAGATACATTAAGTGCTATGTTATTTTTCCATCCATGTTTTCAGAAGCATAAAAAATGCAAAACAAGATAAGCAGAAATTAGTAAAAATATTTTTCCATCCATCAACGCAGCATTGAAAAGTAATATTGAAGAAATTAGACATCAAGTACACAAACCGCTGGTGCATTTTAAAAGGCTACCAGTAGTACTTGTCTCCATCTATTTCTCCCTCTTAAAATTTCATTAAACAGTAATAAAAATTACATTTAACATAGGAATTTTTAACAGGACATAGTCTAATGTAGTCACATGAAAAAACACAGCATTTTCTTACTGGTATAAATATTACAAGGGCCTGATAATCTCAGTGACTCTGAACAGATTTTCTGTTCCTGTTGCACACAAGGACAACAGCAAGTTAAAGACTCAATGCCTGATTTCACTTCCTGGCATCAGAAGGTGCAGAGCAACATTTTGAGGAGGACAGCTTTTCATAACTGCACAGAGATTTAAATACTTCTAATATGAAAATATTGTTCCGATGTACCATCACTTGATAACTAACCACAGAAGGCAATCAAGTACATTGAAAGAGGACAAAATATTGAGAATAAATAAGTCTAACTTACAACACTGGGAGGCAGCACTGGGCAATGGTTTCTTCTGGACTTCCTCCTGAAAGGAATACTAAAGGAGGGGAAAAAATAGGAAGGAACATAGATAAGAAAGCAAATGGTAACTTTATGACAGCATACCACACATAAGAGAAAACATCCCTGGCAGTATCAAAGTACAGTATCTATGAGCATAATATCCATAATATATTCTCTGTTTAAATACAGATATTTTATATCTGTATTTAAACACACTCCCAGAAGTCTCCTCTATTCTTATGCCAAAATCACATGTTACAAACTGCACTCCTATTTAAGGTGAAGTCTGCTTTAGAACATGCACAACCCCTATTACCAATTCTGAGACCTCCAACTGGACATCTAAAAGACCTGATTCTCCACACCATAATGCTAGTGTGAAAGGGAGCTCCAAACTGGGAATAAGCCTGGTTACATCTAGACACTCCAGCACAGCTTTAACAGTTCAAAACTCATGTGGGCTCACAGCAACTCTGCAGTACGAGATGGAAGCAGTAAGGTAATTAGTGTGCCTGGCAGGGCAAGAACACAATGTTTACCCAGCCAACACTTGCAAACTCTCCTGTGATCCACTTTACATCCACAATGAAGAATTTTTCATCTCATTTAATACCAAATTAGAGAACACAGAGGTATTTCAATTAGCCAGCTTTGACTTTTTACAAAGCTGTTTGTTACAGCATCAAAGCATTCCCTAGGGGAATGCCAGTGGTTTTATTTTGTTATTCTCTTCTACCTTGTATCACATAGAGATATGAGAAAATTAGGACAATTGACCGAAATAATGAGAACAGTCTTTGCTAGGAAAAAAAGATCTCACAACAAAGGAAGTGGCAAACTTAGCAAGCTGGTGCTGCAGCCTGTGCAAAACACAGCCACCAGACAGTCCCTCCTTGGATTTGGCAGGGATTAATGACCAGTTTTGTGCACGGAAGGTGACAACCCGCAGACTTCCGCTGCAGTTATCTTCCAATCTGTGCTATTTAAAATGCACAAGGGATCCTGAAAGGTGGTTAGTCTTATCATCAGCAAACTGCCAACCCACTGAGTTAATCAGGATTCTGAAAACAAGAACTGCCGGATCTCACAGCACTGACTGGTTGACGAAGTGGTGAAAGGAAGTCTGCTGATGAGCAATTTCAGTAGCACAGGACAGCAGTGGGTTCTGAATTATTATCCTCAGAGATCCCAGAATGGCAGCAGTTTGTTATTTTTAAGGCATCAGCCCAACGGCTATCAGGAGTCCCAAAACAAAAGTGGACTATTAAGTGTTTGTAGGAAGAGAGGCTGGAAAGCATTTCTGTTACACCATATGAACTCCAAATGAACCTGCTTCTTGAATACTCCTGTGCAGCTTTAGTCTGTTCATTCATCATCTCAAACAGAGATAGCTGAACGTAAAACTAAGAAGACCAAGGCACAAAGTTGTCCTGTGCTAAAGAACACTGTGCAGACCAGGATTCTGCAGCCCAAAAGGTGAGGTCTGTAAAACTGAGTGGCACAGACTGAATGCACGAGGATCAGTCATTTAATTTCTCCAAACAAACCTGCCTCCAGCTGGTTTCTCAAACACCGGGTCTGTTTGCTCAGAGCAATTAAGATATTTCTTCAGGCAATGCACAATTAAGGTGCTGAATTCCTTTGCACAAACATAACTGACCTGGGTGCATTTGAAGGGCAACTGGCATTCGCGAAAGAAAAATCCACTGAGTGCTGTTCAACACAAGGATATTGCCTCTGGCTCTGGAAGTTCCCGAGCTACAAGTCACTGCCAGTTAGGGGAATATTTAAGGAAGATCTCATCCCCTTTCTGGGTGGCTGGCAAAGTGGAGAACTTTAGGAGAACCACCTTAGGTAAGGCCCTGCACAGGTTTTTTTCTGCCTGGTCACAGGGAACATCCACAGTAAATCTGAGACCATTAGGTCACAAATACAAAGAGATTACTTTGTTACTGGTATTTGGTGACAGCTTGCAGTTAGCAAGCATTATGCATGGCACTGCAGGAGAAGGGGAGGCTGAGAAAGCTCAGGATATCTTTCAGCAAGTACCAGCTCGGTGAAGCACTAGAGGGCACCTGCGCCTCGCTGAAGTACCTGAACTGCTGCTCCAGCCCACGGGAGTGGGGAGGCACCACAGCAGCATCACTGACGGGACAACTCAGACTGAGCTTTTCATCGACTCCTAAAGGCTCTCAAACTTCTAGGAAAGCAGGAAAGGCTACCCTAAAGTCTTTTAAGTTTTTACCCACCCGAATATTGGTCTGTCCTCAGTCAAAAAGAAAATCCACCTTATTTTCCTTCATCTGCACAGTAAACCAAATCACTGATATAATGAACAGAAAAGAATCGATGAAGGATCCCAGAACAAAAACCTCCTAAAGTCATTGCATCAGGAGAGTATTTTGCAAGTTAGCTTCCTGTGGAAACTCTTGCTATGAAAAGAGACTTGACAAAGAGTTTTCCCCAGCACCATGTTCTTACTCAATGATGTTCATATCAACACGTAAGTATTGGGCTTTGTTAAATGCTTCATTTCTGGTACAGGCATTAACCTGTTAAATCTTGCTCTGCAAACAATATGAACTGTAAACAAAATTTTAGTCATGCAACAGTCTCTCTTAAAAATTAAAAAAAGTAACCTTTATTTTATAGCTGCTTAGCCAAGTAGACACTAGAGCCAGGAAACCAAAGCCATAGCTACCATGCATCAGGATAAAAGCCAACAGCTCCAACAGTACTCAGTTCAAATAAAGATTCAGTATCTTGCTTTGTATTCATCAAGGAAACAAGTCAACTGCAAAAAAGTCCTTTTTTACTTCATTTCACAAAAAGAACCTACCACAGCCTGTCAAAAGTGGTTTCTCTACTCTGGTAAAGCATGGTGTTGCCTTTCCTTGGAACATATTCACATCAACAGAACATTATTTGAGCACTTCCAGCATGAAGAAAAATATTCCTCTCCTTAACACTAAACAGTACACTTGAGAAAAGAGTTCTGTAAGCAATTCATGGAAGACTTGAAAATGGTCAACATTCAGCAGTTACCCTAATAACAGGGATGTAATACAAAGAATAAAAGCTGGTTATAAGACATTCAGGGCTAAATTATTCTTTCAATTTAGATATTTACCTCATCATCTCCCAGTGAATTTATTTGTTCTAATTTTCTGGTCCAGTATCTGGCCTCTTCTTCAGGGATATCTAAGTCAAAAGAGTAAGTCACACCACCTTATTAACGAGGCAACTTTGCATTCATCACCATTAGCATTACAGATCACACACAAAAAACCCACACATGATTTTGAAGAAATACGACTGTCTTATGTTAGCACTCAGATGGAAAAATAAACATTGCAAGTAGTAGCACAGTTCAAGGGCTTACACTGCTTTCTTGTTTAAAGCTGATTAACCAAATGCACACTTACACAAAGGTAGGAGAAAGACAGACGGGTTCACATTTAATTCAAGTATTAGTTTGATGGAAAGCCGTTTCACAACAGTATTTTAATACACTTCCTTATGCTTGATAACACATAACAAGAGCCTCTTCTGGAGGATTTTTATAACCTCAGCAGAACAACGGCTGCCTTTGAATAGCACACCTTATGCACACCAATAACACGCCTCCTGGTGTAACACAGATTAGGTACCAAAAAATAAATGGTGTCTTATTTCTTTGCCAGCAATAAGCCAAATCTTTTAAGATAAGAATAAACACAGTTACAGGCAGTCATATTCACATGAAAGCACATTCTTACTTTTACACCCCACTGCAACTTCATTGTGAAGTGAATCACAACACTTTTACTGTCTAGAAGAGTTACCAAGCTGACAGCAAGTAGAAAGCATTATCACTTCTATTTTGTTAACTATTTTCTATTTCACACTTTGAAGTAATATAATGTCCTAATGGAACACTGACTTCCGCCACTCAAAATTTCACCTTCCAAAGCACACGCCTGGAAATGGAGATAACCTGCTGTGAAAAGCTTAACGCAAAATTATTTAGGGATGGGGTGGTGTGAAAACATCGGAAAAGAAAAAAAAAAGCATTTGGGTTTGTTTTGTTTGGGTTTTTTTCTAGCCACTCAACATCCCTGACCACAGCAATTTCTGAAATCTGGCTATTTATGGCCTGGAACTGCACCACTGCAGAAACTTCAAGGCTCACAGGAAGGAAATGGACGGAGTGCTCCAGCTAAAAACACCGCCAGCCCTGCAAGCTGACAGGAAGATAGTGCTATACCAGTTCAGCTGGTTTTCCCACCTCCTGTAACTCTTTACACTTTCAGGTGGCCTCAGAAGGAGCCGATAAGATTACATCCAAGAAGTTTGTTTCCCTGCAATGAACTGTACCCCGTGGACACCACCACAACGATATGGTTAAGTTATGCATTGGCAAGAATGGGAGAAGCAAGGCAGGGTGGCCTCGTGGTGAAAAAGTGATTCCAGAAGTTACATCCAACCTCGCTCCTCACAGAAAAAAACCCCAAGATTTATTGGCTTTGGCTTATTGGCTGAGGGGACATCTCTTCTACGTGTCTTCTCTCAGCCACACAAACCATCATCTTACGAAGGGCAGCGACCCCAAAATATTGCAGATAATAGAACACAAACCACTGTTAACAGGTACATGCCAGATTTACTGGAATTTCAAGCTTCAGCAGTAGATATTTCCTGGGACTATGAATTCACATCTACATCTTTGTAACAGAAACATCACTGAGTTTTTATGCAACTAGCCTCACCCACACAAGAGGTTAAAATACTCCCCACTTGAGAAAATTTTATGGAAGCTTAGTATCTGTCGCTAAAAAACCTGCACTAAGTAGAAAAAAAGACAGCCCATTTCTCCTTGCTTGGAGGGAGACCAAAGTAATTTATTTCAACCAAAACACACAAAGCCAGCTGCTCTTTCTGATGTACATTACTTTGTTGTTAAAACCAATTAGAAAACAAGGTAGGAGAAACATGAGAGAGTCTTCCACAACTAAAAGAGCTGTAGAAACACATACATGTTTTTGATCATCAGGGCTGCAGATCACAGCTGCACAGACTTATTAGATAGTCTCTGTACAAATTAGGGCTGGCATTCCAAGCAAATCTGGACAGCACTGATCTAGAAAAAAGGCATCAGTGAACTGAATCAGCACACAGCCTCATGAGGGTTAGGAGGATGAACTTCAACAATGACCTGAAACAATCCAAAAATTACAGCAAAGCCCATGGAATTGTCTTGGAAAGACATCACGTCTCTAAGAGATGAAGAAAAACTCATGAAATGAGAATTAAAGGTCAGAGCCCAAACAACTCAAATCTGGAGCCTGAAATCAAGACTAAAGAGATTGAGGAGGGGTGAAGCAATGATTACCATCAGCACTGGAGAAACTGAGGATGTCTCAGGGTAATCCTCAATGCTTTCACATACACCATGGTGTAGTGGCATGCCCAGGCAACAAGGAGCAATACTTGTCTCTTGGATTTACTGGTCCTGTCTTGTAACTCAGATGCCCATTTCATAAACAGAGCTATCAGATTTTTACTGCAGGATTGCTGCTTCTATTGAAACAGCTTCTTATGCAAGTCAGAGATAAAAATCAGCTACTGTCCAGATAACAGCTGCTTTAAGGACATCTTTTGATCTCAGAGAAACTCTTGTCATCAATACTGATATCAGTAAAATTACTGTATTTTAAACATGAAGCAGCTGGCCTATGATGTTGAGTCAAGTTACCTGCTCAAAAGAAATGAGAAATTCTACCCCAATGAGATACAATTTGTGATTTTTTGAGGAAGCTTCCATTGTGTTTCGCCTCAGTCAGCAGTTTCATTGAAGCTTCTTCCTTGGAATGCACAGAGTGGAAATCCCTAGTGCAGAGACCACAGACTGCTTGCAAGGCCACATCCACTGGCCAGCTCCTACATCACTGCTCAGCTTTTGACTACAATGGAAATTAATCTACTACATTAACTATTGCTTACAAGATAAAAAGATTAACTAGTCCAGTGAGAAGCCATGTGATGCCATCTCAGGACTCCACAC
The DNA here is from genome assembly GCA_013397975.1 of Machaerirhynchus nigripectus. Lineage (NCBI taxonomy): Eukaryota > Metazoa > Chordata > Aves > Passeriformes > Dicruridae > Machaerirhynchus > Machaerirhynchus nigripectus. The sequence continues at coordinate 127,806 of VZRQ01005510.1, read as the reverse complement.
TTGGTGAACAAAAGGAGCAAGGCCACGTGACAGTGAAACTAAACTGCTGAAAAACAACAGAGACGAGATGGCCAGGTAGATTCAGTAGCTTTTGGTGCTTACTAATTTGAAACCAACACAGAAACACTGCAAGCTTTACTGTCCTTGCCCTTACTGCCATCCTCAGCTGGAAGCTGAATGCCATTTTCTCTGAGCTCCTGGCTTGCTGGGCCTGAATCTGTGGGGTCCATAAGCAGACAGAGACATGGCAATGGATGGGTTGGAGGATCAGTAACTTCCACAGCATCACTCAGGTTTAGAGACTCCAAGCTGAGCTGATGTGGGATTCCTGGGCACATAGCAGGGATGTGGGTGGAAGCCCCAGGTGAGGCTGCTCAGAGCAAGTATATGTCCTGACACCTGGAATGGGCACACACCAGTACAGTAACTTATCAGACTGAGGAAGGAAATAGAGGAGAATTTGGTGCATCCATACAGACCACTCAGGTAAACTCCCTCGGGTAGCTAAATATGACGGCTTTCCTGCTTAGAGACCTCTAGCTTGGCAACAACCAGGCATTTCAGCCAAAAAGCTTTTCTTCTCCTCAGTTTGATGGTCCTTGCTCTGAGCCCTGCACATCACCTTGTGCCTTCTGAGTTTCTCCAAGCTAGCAAGTCCTGCGCTAGGGCAAAACCCACCTTGGCAGGAGTGAGAACAAGTGCTGAAAGCAAAAGTGATACCCTCTCTCTCCCCACTTTCCCCCAAGTGTTCACCTAGCTTCCCCTCTTCCCAGCTCAAATTTCTTCCCTTTTCCAATGTATGGGAATCACCACAAGTTCTCACTGAAATGACTTTGCTGAGATGGGTTCTTCTTTCTGTTCTGTTCCCAAGACACTAAAGTAACAAAGCTCGTTTGCTCCACTTCATGGTGAGATGCAGATCAGCATGCTCCCAGCCTGGGAGTGTTGAGAATACTAAAAGCATCTTCACTCCAATTATGAACTAGAAACTGCTTGGCACAGAACCAAACTGCTGTAGTTTGGGAGCCAAAAGCATTTTTGAGTAGTGCATCCTGTGAGGGATTTGCACACAGCCACTGCACTTCCAGAAAAGGGGGACAGAGTAAAATTGCTATCGAACGGAACAATTTTACACTTAAAAAGCAGCATCCTGAAAAGTCTGTGCCAACACACACTCGCTGCATCAAAACAATAATGGCAAGATGGTCTTCTCCCTACCAGAAAATTTTCTAAACCGACCAAGGAAAGCTGTATCCCTTCTTTGTCTGTCTTGTTCCAAAGAAGAAACAGATATGATCAGAGGAGAAAATGGCTCCAGCCTATCTTGGCTAACAACCACTTTGTGCCATGAAGGAGGCAGTTTATTGCCATTTTTAATAACTACCAAGCACAAAAACGCTTCTCACCCTACAGGTTAATATCAACTCTCACTAACGTTTCACATTTCCCATCCTCACTCATTTTGCACTTTTATAGCAGGGGATTTTCAGTTGTTCTGTTTCTGTGAGACTGAACATTCAAGAACATGGGGCTGGCAGAGAGCATGAGATGACAGCCTGGTCCCCAGCACTGCAGTCCATCACACAGAGATGTGCAACACAGAAAGGCCCACAGCATCTGCCCTCCCCTGTACAGCATGGGCTGATGTCACACTAGCTGACCACAAGGCAACAGCTGCACCTGGAACATGCAATGCGACGCACAGGGGACATATGAAGGCCACCATCAATGTTCTTAGTTCCATTACAAATACAGCCATTGACAAAGTTTAACCCTTTCATGACCTCAGGAAAGCTTATCTTCCGTCACCAGAAGCAGAGACTAAACTCCCATCAGCCTCTGTTAGGAGATGACTGCTTCCCAGCTCCCCTGGTAAATACTTGTGAAGAGCTTTATATGAAAAAAAAATTTTAAAAAATCTCTAAGCTGCCTTTATCATGTACTACTACTATCAGCATCAGCATGTTTTGCATTAATTTCAGCTTTAGAGGTTGCCAGTCTCCAGAGTACCAGAAGAGATACCAGGAAGGAAGAATCTTGAATGTAACAGGTGGAAGCAGAAGCAGCAAACTAATCCAGGATAAATATAGTGCAAACAACAAACCAGTTTCTAAACCTCTTTGCATACCCAATCATGTTTTACATCAAGGACTTCAGCTTTTCTGGTTTTTAACTTCATTTATTCTCTTTTACAAACCCTTGAAAACCTCTCAAGCTCCACCTGAATACGATGAAATACTTTAAATACATCGAATAACCTGAGGTACTGCATCTGTGTGCATCTAAATGAGACAGCAGTCAGAAATTATAGAAAAAGCACAGAACCACAGCCAAACAGGAGAACACACAGTTGTTTTTTTTTAAAGCTGCTATCCCAGGCAGCAGTGTTTTACCCAACTTGAAAAGCAGCACAAGCTGTACATGAGCCACACATCACTCTGGTTCTCGTGTACCTACAATAGCCAGGAGATCGTCACCTGGGAAACAAAACATGATACACAATGTTCCTAAGTGTCACTCCAAACCTCCTGTTATTAAAATGTTGCCACTACAGCCCAGCTGCTGTCTTAAGAACTTCTACAGCAGTGATCCATTTAGCTCCCTGTGTAGGTTTAAAGCAGCAGTTCCCAACTCCTATGGCAGAGAATCTTAACATTTAGGGCACTAAGAATCCATACTGCTGCCATCCAGCTGAAGGGAAACTGACCTGCAAATCCATCGGGAGAGATGCGGAGGCAGTGCTGTGAGCTCCATGCACCCCTCCAAGTCTCACAGCACCCGGACAAGGAGACAGAGCCTAATCTGTGGTGCAGAGTCCTTCTCTGTCCCAGAGGTGATGGCAGGATACACTTAGTCATGGTGTGAGGGGAAGCACCACAGGAAAGGTGACACGGGTAGATGCCACTTTCTAGAGGAGTATCACATACCCTTGGTGTCTCCTGCTTTTCAACCTGCTTCTGACCTTGCCATGGCACCTCAGACTGAAAATGGAGATCAAAGCAAAAACTGCAGCTCTCTTCAAGGGAAGAGCACCCTTTGAAGAGCTAACTCATGCACCCAATTTTCCTGAACATTATGAAACCCTGGACAGGCAGACAACTTTTCACATCCTAAAACAAAAACCCTTCAACACAGTAGTATGGAATCCATATTCTTTCAGTATTTGACAAAGACATAAGTAGTAGGTGTGCTTTAAATGATTAACTGTGTCAAAAACAGAAGAATCAGGAGAGTCTTTTTACCTACTTACTGCTTTGCATGAAATTCTACTTCTCCAAATACAAAAATGTAAAACAGTAGTATAAATCACCCCAAAAGAAACAAAGAAAAACTCCTCTGAGTATAGTAGTAGGGAGAAAACACATCACTGAAGTATTTTGATTTTTAAAATTCAGATGTTCTAACACATTTACATGGAATCTCTTTTCTTACACTTGAAAAAATACCTCAAAATGCAATCGCAGTCCGTAATATGAATTGCAGAAGAAAGCAAATTCTCTTTTGGACAATCTCTGAATACAATGGGAGACACCAGAACTTCATTTTGTTTTAAACCAGTGAGAGTTTACAAGCAAATGTGTCAGAATGAACTTAGATGACAAGGTAGTGGCTGCAAGCCTTGCCTTCAGCTCTGTGTGCTTGTTCTATCGCCCCCAGGAGCCTCAACATTTGTCCCAAAAAAACAAGGTTTTCTTCTGAGGTGAAACAGGCTTGTTCCTCGTCTTGCATAAGAAGTAATTTCAGTAATAAACTTCCCATGGACAGCAACAGTGAAACACCAGGATACTTTCATGGGGAAGAGGGATGGCTCCTGCCCAACACAAGACAGCTGTCAGGACAGCTGAGGTGTCATGCACCTCCTGCCCTTGGCACGCTGGACTGTAGTTAAAGAGCAGTGCCACTACACCTACAGAACACTGTGCTCCCCCTGAAGTACGACCATCCGGGGACTGTGCACTCACAACACAAAACACAATTTGCACTGACTTTCCAACTGCAGGGTCAAGGCCTGCATCCTCCCCTCCACCAGGAAGCAGGGTATGAGACCCACAGATGTCCTAACTTCTTCCCACAAGAGATGGACAATCCTGACAGCTGCTGACCAAAGGCCAGTGCCTGCACAAGTGCTCAACCCCCACTTAGAGCACAATACAAATTGCTCACACTGACTGGGACTTTGCAGCAAAAAGGATGCAACAGGCAGAGGGGGAGGTATGAGCCTTTCAACGACAGAACACTGTGAAACACTTCAATGCTCAGTGCATGAAAAAAAAATAGCACAAACCCCAAAAACATCACCGCTGGTCTTGATCCCAAGCATTAGGTAAGAGCTGGAAAGAGAAGTTATATAAGCTTGGGATGTTATTTTGGCCAAGGACTTACTTTTGGGGTTTATTTGGTTTTTGTTTGCTTAAGTAAAAAAAAATTTTAAAATTACATACAACTTTACTTGATATCAGTTTGCTCCAATTAGCTGCTTTTCCATATTCTGTATTTTTCAACCACAAGTAATTGCCAGAAAGGCAGTTCTTACAACATTAAGTTATTTATATACTCTGCTAATGATAATGTTCAGGAGCACTAAGCAATAATGTTTCACTAACTGAACTGCACAAGTCTAAGGGGCCTACGTGCATTCACCACAGAACGGCTCTAACAACACACTCTACCTCTTCTAGACCCAAATTTGTCTAGATTCAAAGAAGCAAATGCTACCTGCTCAGGAAGAAAATGTGCGGCTACACGGTCCTGAAACACTATTAGAAGAAAAAACTGCTGCTAGTCTAAATATTACAGCACCCAGGGACTTCCAAATATTTCATACTTAATCAGATCTTGTTAGAAAGAAGCCAAACAAAAAATGAATACCAGCCATGTGACCTCCGCTGAACTACACTGACAGAACTGAGAATGAACACAACTTGATTATAGAACTCAAGTTGTTCCCACTTTCTCTCCACTGTCAGCACCCTGGGTAAGTTATGGAAATGCGCTCACCAAAAGGTAATTCAAATCTTGTGTCCAGCAAAATTTTATGAGGAGTTGGGTTTTTGGTTCCACAGATTTCATCATGTTTCATTACAACTTCTGCCTCCAGCGTAGACCACTCCCCAGGACCTTCCTGTGAATCAAAAGCCTTAAGTTAACAAACATTCAAGTCTGAAACACTTTATGCACCAACTCACACACATTTGCTAAAAGAGTCCAAAAAGAGCTTTGCAGCATTATCAACTCAATTTTAACATCAAATTACATCCATTCAGCATGCACTGGCTTTTTCTCCAAACTGGATTTCTTCCAAATCTCAGAGGCATCTACCAGGGCAAGCAGCAAAAAGAAGTGCTGCCTTCTCAGTGGAACTGCAAAGGTAAACCTTCAAAGGCAGGACTGAGGAGTGTCTGGACAGCAAGAGAAACTGAGCACCAGCCAGACCTCACGGCCACACTGCAGGGCATCCCCACTCTTTTCCTTTTATGCAAGATATAATCTATCTCTCCCTGTTCAAATCCAATAATCTTCTAAGTAAATACCTTGAAATTTGAGTTAAAAATGCTTAGCTGCAACAACTGCCAAACTCAGTAGTTAGGGCAGTTACAGACACTGGCACAACCCACTTCCTACTTTTGTCCATATATATTAGCACAGGTAGACACCTTTTAACACTGCAACCAGGAAAAGGCAGAGGTCTTTAGCAGTAAGTCATAAAAATTTGAGCATCAGACTAAGCAGTCAGTCCTTAATACTTCAGACACTTGTCTGTTATGTGTTCCTTCACAGATTAGGCCCTAATTCTTGAGTCCACACAAGTGAAATGAAACCCAAGAACCCTGCATAAGCTCAGTTGTGATCTCACTTCACAATCAAAACCAATGTGATGAGACAGCCCTCTGTGCTCACTCAGCCCTCCTGACTTTGCAAGTGGAAGTTGTGCCGAGGAGCTGAGCCTGGGCTGCATCAGGCCAGATTTGTAACACATTAATTATCAACACTGGAGCCAATAAAGGTTCTCTGTCAGCTTAACCTCATCAGATTGGTGAATGGCTTTCAGAGCAATCCACACGGTCCCAACCAGGGTGTCCCATATCAGTCCTTTGTTCCATACTTCCACAATTAGGCCCAGGTCCAGCCGACTGATCTCACTGCAAGGAAAGTAAAGGCAGCACAGATGAGAAAACAACAGAATACAATCTAATTTTGTTTCATGTTCTGCATTACCATCATGACTACACCAGTGAACCATTTCCACACAACTGTGTCAAGCTACAGAGAGCTCCTGGAAGTGTGCAGCTGAGGCAGTTCATACTCACAAGGAGCATCAGTTTCTAGTAACTCACAGTTTAATACTAATTACACAAAGAGTGCAAACTAAAACCCTGAACTATGTCATGCATGAACTGCCAGTTGGGAACTCATCTCTGCAGCTAGGTACAAAGGAGGAGGAAGTGTACCTTGGACCAAAACCTAGAGGTGAGTTATTCAGGCACCCCATTTCTAACAAAGTGGGTGTCTCCCTTGGCAGCAGAGCAACACAAGTGTACTCTGGCAGGTGCAAACATGCCAACACTTACCTGTGAGTGCAGCTACTCCACGCCAAAAGTAACAGTCCCAAATCCAGCACAGCTGCATCAGCAGCACTAACTATTGCTCAGGGCTGTGTTGCACCGCTTCTGCTCCAGCACCAGCTACTTCCACATGGCCACTGAGTGACAGGTTCTTGGAAATACTGATCTGAAGGTTTTCACAAACATCTTTCCTCTCATTAAAGAAAGTATGCATCTCAAATTTGCTTCTTCTCAGTGTTTTATAGCACTTATGCCTTGCTTTTGCATGCTGGTTTATAACACGCTCACTTCAGAACAGCCTAACACATACACAGCAAACACTGGTAAAAACAATAGGGAAGAATCCTGAGCTGTCTGTTGATACCACAGCTGTCTCACACTAATCATGAAGAATGGCTGTCCCCTGTAATTTTTCAAGCTCAGAGTTTCCCTTTATTGCAATTGTTAATCCCCAAAACTAGCTATCTTGGACAGTCAGTGCTGCTGCCCTCTGCCCAAATATATCCATGTTTCAGCTATCAAGGAAATTTAAAAGCATGTTAGTCCCTTACAGACTGCCATCACAGCCAAAATAAGAAAGAACTGCTGCAAAGCCAAGCATCCACTTGAACTTTGCCTCCTTCTTGCAACTAAGAGAGAACATCGTATCTATAAGATTCAAGACAAACCCTACAGCTACAGTAAAGCATATTAATGCCTATTTTAAATCCAAGTGCTTCTGTTCTTGTTTGAGATGCAGGAATTGAGGTCAGCAGTGTCCAGTACTTGGGTGGCTCAGTCTGCAACAGTTTGAAATCAAGCTATTACACAGCCTTCTATGAGTTTACTGCTAACATCTTGTAATCGAGTCCCCAGCATCCTCTGTTGTGATAGGGTTACTCAGTATGGCCAACAGCTCTACCAGCACTGCTCTGCCCTCACCCTGCTTGACATTCATCTGATTTTCAGGCTGATGATGACTGGCTGTCTGCTGGCTGGAACACTGTGAGGGCAGAAAGGGAAGGGAAGGGAAGGGAGAAATACTCTGTTTTCAGTCACAGTGTCAAACCACGTATTTTGCCTCAACATACACTGTCAGAGCAAGATGTTAGTCATGATACACCCAACAGGCTCCCATAGAGAACTCCAAAGGACGGGCCGCCAGGTAAAAATACTAAATAAAAAGAATTTCTGTACATTGGCTTTGATTGCCTTTGTGTCTCCCTTTCTCCACCTTCTGGTTAGATGTGGAACAGCTTCTAAGAACAAAAGAGCTGAGACTGAAATTTGGTGTCCCTCCCTTTCCACACACACAGAGGATTTAAATAAAGGCATTTCTCTTAACTTCAACACCAATTTAATCACCGTGTTCCAAACACCAGTTCGCACTTTCACTCGAGGTGTTTCCTGCAAATATGCCGCATATATGCAGCAAATATGCAGTTCTTTTAAAGCTCCTTCAAAACTCGAAGATGTCCCCAAGGAGTACACTGAAGTGCTTCACTGGTCTGGTAAATAACTAAATCTCCAACAGCCCCAGAGCCCCAAATTCTGCATTGTTATGTCTCACAAGGAGTTTGGCAGCAAAACCAACAAACACAGACAGGAAGCATTTTTTTGCTTGTAGTCTGTTCTTCTGCTATGCTTCATGGAAAAGGTAAACACAGCACAGACAGTAAAAGCATCCTTCCCTTGGGGAAACACTGCTGTGTTCAGAATCCTTTTCCAACTCCAGAAAGAAAAAGAGCAAACTAGAGAACAGCAGTATTGGAATACCAGCACTCTTTCCCCTGGGACAACTTAATGTACACAGGATCATGCAAAACACATTCATTCCCACATGTAATATTTCTGTTATGAAGAGACACCAGAACTACTGTGCAGTTGCCTGGCTAAAGCAGGGACAATAATGGCGAGGTAGTTCAGCTAATATTCTGCTTCCATATTCCCTAGCAACTAATTATGGAGCGTCTCAGTGACCTTACAGCATGCTAGCTAAGCTCCCAGATGATACCAGAGTGCAGCTCCAGGAGCTGCTTGAGGGGAGGGAGGAGGAGCAACCATAGGAGCCTTCATCCAACACGTTCAAGTGCTTTTCTTAAATCACTGCTGAGAAGTCTCCTCTGTAGCTGGCCATGTTTAAAGTCAGCTCCTGCACACAGGACAAGCACAAACCACAGGTAGAAAGAGTTAGTAGTTTGGGTATGGGCGTGTGATTTGGAGGACAGGTACAATTCCTTGTCCCAGCCTTACGCAGTCCTGAATGTTTTACATCTGTGACAGCCATGGCCTCTGTCTGACCAGGAGCTGCAGAGCTGAGCAGATGATGGTGTTCAGGAGCACGTGTGTTTCACCAAATGCCAAAGGACAGGCTCCAGACTCTCCATGCAGGAGCACCCACCTCTCGTGCTGCTCCAAAAGCAGAGTGCCACCAAACAAGGGGGCTGGGAGCACAGCTATGACGGAAATACTGTACTGACCCAGGTGACCTCCTTAACCTGAGGTAACAACCTCCCACCTTCAGCTGAGGAGAAACAAACTGCTGCTGGATTAGGGCATTTATTCACAAAATTCTGGGGGGGGGGTCTCTTTAGTACAGATAAAACTTCAAACCCACTCAGAAACAGCAGCACTAGCTTCGACCCCACAAGATGAATACAACATCATTCCCCCCCATTTAGTAAATTCAGTTCAATTTGCCTTACAAAGCCATAGAAACAGAAGCAGATGCAGTATAATCAATAAGTCATTCATCCACCAGAAAAAAAACAAACCACCATTCTAAAAGATATTGAGAAATCCTTGACTTCATGTGAGGTCTATGAGGACCAAAGCAAATCAGAAGTGCCAACTGCACCAGAAGCCCGGAAAAGCTGGAACGAACTGGTTCTGGTGCTCATGGAGCAGCTCCAACTGAGGTAACCAGGATCACCATGTAGAGGCCCTGAGTGCACTAACAACAGCCCTTAATTGCCCTGACCAGCCTCTCCAGGGGCTGACACCCACACTCTCTTCCCACACCCAGGAGCTCCATTGAAGCTCAGCTATGGGCCTTTGGTCCTTGCCTAAGCTGTGTTGTAGGTGGGCATGTGTCTCAAGTTTACAGGCACAGCTGTGCACATACTGCCCGAGGGCAACATCAATCCACACCCAATCCACCCATAACTTCCCAGCTCAACCTCACACTTGGCTCCTCACTATAGGTCTGACTGGCAGTTGCCAGTCCATGACACCGGCAGACACGATCTCCCAACACACATCCTCCACCACAGGACAACGTGTACAACAGGAAAGAAAATTATTTAGGTTGTCACCAGGCTTGTGCATTTTACCTACCCAAATATTCTGACTCATACACACACCAGCAGCTCTGCATGAACACCAGGGCTGTGGAAGGACTCAACCACAAGCACCTCGTGCTGTGCCACGACCATACTTACAACATAAAGTCCTGTTCCCAGCAGGGTTGGTCACCTCGCACGGCCACCGTCGTGCTCTTCACATTTTGCACTTTCAGGGTCACATATGTATTGAATTTATCTGGGGAACAAGACACAAAATGTTATTTCCATCATCATACCCTTTCATCACATCACTTGCAACACTGCAGGGTTTTCAGTTAGTACAGAGCATCCAGAGAGACCCCAGAAGAAAGCCCATATGGGAAGATACTGGGTTTCAAAAGCCAAATGTTCAAGATGTTTTTCACCTGCATCAAATTTTCAATCACAGCTTTTTTAGAAATCCAAGCACAAATTAACAAAAACACACAACTGTTCACTTGCAGTAAGACATGGACAAAGAGCGTAAAATCCTAAAGAACACAGACACTTAGTATGATGCTGCTCCTGAAATGCAGACAAGAGGAAGAGACAGTCTGAAGGCACATGACCCATGACCCATCATGAATACCAAGCAGAGTGAAAAAACAAACTTGCAAAACATACAAGCAAGGGGTTGTTTTGGTCATATCACCTCTTCCCTTCTGACCCAACTGCTCTCCTAACCCTAACCCAGTTTTCCACCTATGGGTCCACAAAGAACTTTACAGGCCAGTCAGGGGTAGAAGAAAAGTACAGATTTATTGTTAAGTGTGCTGAAACTGACCTGACCTAGGAAAACCACTTCACAAGACAGTCTCCGTTTAGATGTTTTGCTTTTTATTTTAAATCTGAAGAAAAATCCTGGAGAACTTTTTCCAAGCAGCAAAGCACAGACACATTCAAAGTTTGAATATCAGCACCCAAGAATGAACAAACACCCTTTTAAGGTGAGTTATCACCTCAGGCCTACCTATCAGTTTCAAACAGCCTGGAACAAGACATGCTAAGTAGCCAGAAAGCAGTGCACTTATTTTAATGCTTCAGTGTTCTGCTGCATCTATTCCCAGTGTTTGATCTCAGTTAATTTTAATAGTGTCAAAATTTCACATGGAAAACAAATATATAACAGCCAACATGGCTTTACAAAGGGGAAATCATGGCTGACAAATTTGATGACTTTCTATGACAGGGCTACAGCACTGGTGGATGGGGCAGAGTAACTGACATTGTCTGCATGGCCTTATGCATTTGACACTGTCCTGAACAACACCCTTGTCTCTGTATCAGAGAGACGTGGATGTGATGGATGGAGCATTCCATGGATAAAGATCTGGCTGGCTGGCCACACCCAAAGACTTGTGGTCAGTGATTCATTGTCCACCTGGTGACCAGTGACAAGTGGTGTCCCTCAGGGGTCAGAACTGGGGCTGATACTGCTCAGTATCCTTGTCAGTGACAGAGACAATGGGATCAGTGGCATCCTCAGCAAGTTCACTGATGACACCGAGCTGTGTGGTACACCACACTCAGGAGGGAAGGGATGCCATCCACAGGGACTGGACAGGCTGGAGAGGTAGGACTGTGCAAACCTCATGAAGTTCGTTGATGAGTAACTCAACATAAGCAAGCGTGTGCTCGCAGCCCAGAAAGCCAAATGTATCCTGAGATGCATCCAAAAGAGCATGGGCAAGGGGGGCAATTCACCCCCTCTACTCTTGTGACATCCCACCTGGATTACTGCATACAGTTCTGGTGACCCCAGCATAGAGAAAGATATGGAAGTGCTGGAGCAAGTCCAGAGGAGGAAACAAAGTTGGTAAGAGGAGTGGAGCACCTCCCCTATGAATACAGGCCCAGAAAGTTGGGGCTGTTCAACCTGGAGAAGAGGTTATGCGGAGATCTCACAGCAAGCTTCCAATATCTGAAGGGGCCTACAGGGAATCCAGAAAGGGACTCTTCATCAGGGACTGTAGTGATAGGACAGGGAATAATAGGTACAAATTGAAAGAGGCGATATTTAATTAGATATTAAGAAGAAATTTTTTATTGTGAAGGTATTGAGACACTGGCACAGGTTCCCCCAGGAAGCTGTGGATGCCCAGTCCTGGTAGTGTTTGAGGCCAGGTTGGGTAAGACACTGGGCAACCTGGTCTAGTGCGAAGTGTTCCTGCCCATGGCATGGGACTAGATGATTCTTCAGGTCCCTTCCAACTCCTTAACATTCCACAATTGTATGATTGTGTGATTGTCATGTGTCATTGCTGTGGGTTACTACAGTACACCTCAGCATCTAGCTTCCAATACCCTATCATAAAGGGAGGAAACAGAAATTACATGATCCAGGAGTCAGAGTCACTGAACTGTGATTCCTTCATATCCAATTACTCATTACTACATTACCCCTATCTGTCTCTTTTACTCCTGCATCCTGCTGGGACACTGAGCTTGTCAGCTCACACACCTTGCCTGAGTTAAACCTAGTCTAGAGGACAAATCTTTTGCACCTGTGAGCAGGCTTCTTGATTAGGGAAAGGATAAAGTACACACTATCTCCCTATCAGCCTGGGGATTCAGTTTTCCTTCCCTGGAAATTAAAGGGCCAGAGACAGATCTTGATTTGCTGTGGAATATGGAAGAGTCCTGGAAAATTTTCTACCATAACCTGAGGACAGCTATATCTAAAAAACAGAGCTGAAAAAATAAGTTATGAATACAGCTGTGCAACTGTTTCAGATCTAAACACCTGAATAGGTGTTACTCCCGAAGTTTTTTTTTAGTAAGTACTTTATGTAAGTGTTTATTCTTTTGTAAACTGTACATCAAATTTCATCTGATGAACCTATTTGCTTGCTAAGGGATTCCTTGCTTACTTCTGAACCACACTGAAAAGAAGTTGCCCAGACTGTAAATTCTGGGTGTCACCAGCTGTTTGCTTTTGTTTTATTATGCAGACACAAAACCTAGCGGATGGGATTTTAACTCCAAACACATCCATTATGGACTGCCACATAAGAGAATGATTCACTTCTGCAGGTCTATCCAGCAATCCCAGTCAGGATCGAGAAGGCACTAAATCCACAGAGGCACACACCAGTTCTGCTTAGTGGGCATTTTCAGACTCTATTTTGAACAGGGACAGAGGCAGGATGAGATGAAAGGGCTGGGTGGGTGGGGAAGGGTGACAGTAAAGGAAAACATTTCGACATTCATCACCAGCTCAGGTTGAAAAGACAGATGTTTCTTAACACTGCGACACCAGACCACAGCCTCAAGTTTTCTACTAACTCAAGCTGCCTGGATTCGCGAGGCAGATTATGTCACTCCTAAGGAGAACGTGGAGGAGTTGAGAGGTGGTGGAGGAAAACCAGAGGGAGCAGCACGAACAGCAGTGACAGAGCAGGGGTCCCCATTGCTGCAAACAAGCAGTAGAGCATGGCTTACCTGGTGGTCCATGGAGTTTAGCTTTTTTTACTGTAAAGAGAAAAGAGGAAAAGAACAAAGTAAGAGGCTGTTAGGGATTTTGTCCTGCTACAGTTCCCTTTGAGTTAAAGCATCACAGTGCATCACATTAACTGGACAACATCCCCTGCACAGTCCTGGTATCTGGAAATCCACACTCAGTTAAACAAATCTGGAGAAAAAAACTCCTTTGTACCCCATGGCACCTCTCGAAAGTGATGCATTTGAAACACAATCACAGGCTTAATGTTTGGAAAGCAGTGTGATAAGGCTAATGCAAAGCAATCTCAAAATCCGTCCTTTGCAACCAGAAGTTACTGCTGCCTAAGATGTCATTTCATACCACCTCACTTACAAAGTTACTTACAAACACTCTAGAAGAAACATTTCTTTATATACAAAGAAATTCTCCTAACGCTGTATAGCAGACTTTCAACCACAAACTAAAAATAATCAAGCCTGAATAGCAGCTCCATAAGTAGCTCTATACTATGACACTGTCAATTAAATTAAATAAGCCAAACAAACAGCAGTGTAAACTCAAATGTCATTTTTACAAGCTCTACTCTGTTAATTTAATTCCAGGACAGTATTTATACATAAAAACAGAATTGTTAAAACATAAAACAGTATTGGCTCTTATCTCACCAGATGGAGAGGGTCCATGTCCACCTAGGGAAAATTTTGTTTACATTTCTCTTTTGCAAGCTCATATCCTCACTAGAATTGCTAAGTGTAAGCACTAAGAGAAGACATCTCTAGACTCCAGCTAGTTTTCCTGGTGGAAAACCAACACTAAGAAGAAAACATATTTAACAAGCTAGGAAGCAAGATATACTAGAGAGCAAAAATATTTAAGAGCTGGTGCGGTGAAGTTTCCTCCAGAAAACAGAGCCACCAATACTTATTAGGGGCTCATAGTGTCCAACTTACAAGATAAAAGTTTTAGAAATAAACATTAAAAACTTAAAATAAAATTTTAAAATATGCCTTGACACAGTTACACACACAGTTGCACAGGAGTGTGATGCTGGAGAACAGTCTTGCTACTTGACAAATTCTCCTTTGCAAGCATTTACAGTCCAGGTAGATGTTTGCAAGAAGTAAAATGCTGTACCAGGTACAGCATGAACTGTTACTGTTAAAAGGGCTGTAGCTTTCACCTAGACTGACAAGCCTAACAAGCCTTTAGGTCCAAAATTAATTGGTTCATTTTTTCCCAGATTCAGGGCTAAAGCATTCCTGATGCTAAACCTAATGGTGCAAGCAAAACATACAAGTGTGGGCCAGTGTTCTTGCTGACTGAAGATACAGATGCCTTTTCATCTCCAAATCAGTCTAACGCGGGACAATCTCTCCACTTTCTAGGTTTCTTTGCATACCACACAAAAGCAGACATTTCATGAAATACTGCCCTGGAGTGGGCAGGCACCAGCTTATCTATGAACCTTCCCTCTCCCCTCCTTTGCAAGAGGCAGGAGACAAAGAAACAAGTGCACAGGCTTGGGGAAAAAGAGGCAAAGGAGGGCAGGGGACACAGGAAGCTTCAGCTCCACTCCTGTTAGCAGGGAAGCAGAGGCAACCCCAGGGCAAAAATTTGGTTTTATTTGCTAAAAAGGCATCTGGAGTGGGTCACTGGCTCCAAAATACAGAGAAAAGACACAGCCTCTGCAGCGGTAATAGGCAAACTGAGAGACAGACGCCGTTTGTACACTGTGGTCACAGCCTCTAAACATTCAGAGGTTCTTTTGATGAAAGGCAGCGGACCCTGCACTGCCTCGGCAGCTGAGAGGGGTGTCTGTCTGGGGCTTCAGCAAGAGCTGTCCCGGGCCTTGAAGCAACAGGGATGTTCCGGGGAAGCAGCCAGACTAAACAAGTATCAGAAGCCTGCTACAGACTCACATGACAAAAATTGAATCTTTAGTAACTTACAGGAAAGAGCACCATGCCTCTACAAAAAGTGCATGTAATAAATCACACCCTTAGCTGCAGAAATAGAGCTTCTAACTAAGGGCTGAATCGCAAACTCGGGAGTCTCATCTCACCAGTAATTCATTTGCTCTATCTGCAAGCCTGCGCAACATGTCCGAAAAGTTCCCATGAAAAGTGACTTGGACGTGATTTTATTTTTTTAGCCCCACGGGAAAGCACTTCCTAGGGGTGCAGAAAGCACTGCAAAGGTGCAGCTCCCCGAACATCTCCCAGGACTGGCTGAGAGACTGCAGGATTTCCCACATAAGAGCTTGAATTTCTGGGAGTTCAGAGCTGGAATGGGCTGCTAGGCACGCCTAAGGCCCAGCCTGTTTGTCAGCCCAGAAAATTCGCAGGTCAGATGCATGGCACTGAAGACCATGCACCATGCCATGAAGGACCACAGCTTTCCAAAGGAGCACTACTAGGAAAGCTTTTGTACCCACACCCGTTCCTTCTCTATGGTTAGAGCTCCTCTATGCCAAGCACTCACAGAAGGACTCAAAGGTGCTATGAAGCTCTACAGAAGCTGATGCACCAATTACTCAGCATTACAGCAAAGGCTGAAAAGTCATTGCTGCATGATGCAGCATGACAGTACTTTGAAATCAAGCCATGTGTAACGGTACATTTTTATAATATAAAATCTCATTTTTATAATATAAAACCTGTACCACAAAATGAAACCTTTCTCTAGAGCACCCAGCAGCACCAGGTTTTACAGGTACAGTTGCTCCTGCACTGTTGCAAAGCAAAAACTTAAACATAATGTAAGTTAATGGTCTAGATGAGGTATTTCCTGACTCACTCCAAGTTATCCCACAGTACTCCTAGTCTCTGGGAAAGGAGCATTTTAAAACCAGCTGTCAAGTTCTGTTCAGTTTCAAATAGCTTCTCTCAGCAAACTGGGCAGCACACAAAGTCCATCCATTCAGATGCAAACATCGAACTATGCCAATCCTGTGCCACTGCACAGGACAAGCAGGACACCAGTGAGGGAATGAAAATGATAGAAAATTAGAAAAGAAGGCAAGACCTAGTGCTTTGCACTGCCATGTGCAGGCACTTCATGAAACAGATGCACAGAGATGCACCTGCTCTCCCTGCACATCAAGATTCATTTTATCTCCAAAAAAGACTTGAGCATATCAGAGATACAGCTATTCCAAGGAGTTATTAGAGAGCACACAAAACTTGACGTAAACATTAAATTCATCCAGGGATTTTTTTTCCCTCTGAACAACTCTCACCATTTTGGCATTACTCTAATAAAGAGACAAAAAATAAATTAAGTTTAAGTCTTGATTGCAACTTACAAAAGCAAAATAAAATAAAATTTAGAAAGAGCCACAGCAAGATTCCAGATGCTCTACAGCCATCACTTGCAAAGGACTACAGGGTCAGACAAACTCCTTAACACTAGGAAAGGAAAATACAAGCCAGGAATTGCAAAAAAAAAAAGGCCCAGAATCACTGTGGAGGATGAAAAAACAATAGGAGAGCATACATCAGAGTATTCTTAAACTCAGTTCTAAGGAGAAAGCCTTATCCACATATTTTTTGAATAGTTTGAATGATAATATTTTTTCCCGAACAGGTGCTACACACACCAGTAAGATAATTAAAATTAAGCATGCCAAACTGCTTCAAGGTTCAGAAAACATCCTGCTCAAACCTCCTCACACAGTCATATTCAGTTAATGGGAACCCAAGTGTTCCAAACACCTGCACATCCCAGATCACCTTTAACACTTGCTTGCAAGTGAGAGGAATGCAGCACAGGGAGTGCCTGAGCAGATGGCCAAAAGATTACATTCTAACTAAATCCAGCACATGACTTACCACCCGGTCACTCCCCACACTAGAACAAAACCTACATCCCTTCGCAGGGGACAATAACGTGCCATGGAGGAGGGGCTGTGGGAGAAATAAGAAGAATGGAAGGGCACAGTTTTAATTACCACTTTTAGAAAGAAATGCAATGCCGAAAGCAGAGCATTCAAAATGCATTTTCCTGATCAGCTATTTGATAAATAGCTTCCTCCTCCCTGTGAAACACAAAAGCAGTATTAATGTGTTTTCGAGCGCACTCTAACTTCTACAGTAACTTTCCCAGCTGAACATAAGAATCAATACATATTTCCATTTCACTCTGCTTTTCTCACCTTTTCCAGGTGCTCAGACTTTAGTGTACAGTGACATGAAGCACTGGGTGCAAAGGTTGCTTAAACAACAGAAATAAGAGACCACAGCAAGCTGCTGATACTACCCAAGGCTAGGTCAACACACCAAATTCACAGCCAGTGCACCCTCCAGCAGGCACGCACAAGGGAGGGAAAACCTTCTGGGACGGATGCAATGATTAGGCAGTGCTCCAGCCCTTCAAGTGTGCTACACTTTCTCTAACTGAGCCTTTGGAAACAATTTTGCTGCCTGCACCCTGTACTAACAGCTATTAGCACATGTACCTCACGGCACAGCCAGAAACTCAACACCTCCTACCCACTTCTTGGAAGTTATTGTTAAAATCCATGACAGGGTGGCAAGTGGCTCAAGACTGGCACTTTTAACAAAGACTGCTCTGTCCCTGGAGATCCCGCCCTGACACACAAGGACCTTTCACAGAATCACAGAACGGGTCAGGTTAGAAGGGACCACAGAGGGTCATCTGGTCCAACCTCCCTGCTCCAGCAGGGTTATCCCAGAGCACACAGCACAGGATTGTGTTAGAGGGCTCTTGAGTATCTCCAGTGAGGCAGACTCCAGTATATCCACAACCTCTTTCCCTCCCCTGGAAATCAAAACATGTTCAGACTCTGCACACTCTCATCTTCCACCTGAGGGTGAGAAACCCTTTTCTTTCCCCCTACTCGAACCCAAAAGGTGCTCCAGGCTGCAGGAAGCAGAGGCCATGAAGCGACCTCACCTGTGATTCTAACTCTGTCACTGTTGTTTCACACAATCCCTATTAAGGCCCAGCAGCATCAGTTACACCATTAAGCGCAACTGCAAGTGCCATAGTAGAAAAGCAGTCCAGACTGTGCCATGAAACTCTTCTCCTCCCTTCACAATTCCTAAGAAAGGAAAAGCTGGATAAAACAGCAGTTTAGTGGTTTCCCAAGTCAAAGATGCAATATGACACAGCCATCTTGGTATTTCCAGCCTGAGAAAGGTGTAAAAAGAAAGGCTCCACAGCATTCTCATACATTCAGAGTTAAATTATGTTCAGAAGGAAGAGATTTCCCTGACCTACCTAAGAGGAAGGACAATTGCACAGGAGGCCCCAGGGACCCACCAGCACTCAGCATCACCTCAACAGCTTCTGCTGTAACTGCAGAGCCCAGAGCAGGGTCTGCTTGGGCTCCAGCTTCTCCCAGCAGAGCCCTGTGGAGCTGGGGTGGTTACTGCAGGCAAGGCTCCTACAGCCTCAAGGGCCACAGGACCTAAGTCACATTCATTACTTTATACTTTGTTTTTCTGCCAGGCAAAATAAACCACTGGTTTACATATAAACATTGTTCCACTCAAGCAGGGAAGAGTACTTTATGCCCCAGTGTATTCTCCTTGAGAATGATGTGATAGAAGCACAGTGGGTACCTTCATAGACCAAGAGTCCTAAAAGCTGAGACAGAATTCACAGTACACAGGGGACAACATTCTGTAATTGCTTCATGTGAAAGGAGGGCTGGGCTGATCAGAGAGCTGCTTGCTGCCAGAAGGAAGAGCCACTGCAAAATGCCATCTGCTTGGTAACTGGCAAAGAGCAGGAACACAGTGCAGATTTTCAACCGTACCCAAAGAACTGAGGTTGCATCTAAGGACAGAATTTTTCTGACTTAGTACTTGAAACAGTCCTTCAAAATCCATTACCTCTCTGATTGAGACAACTGTGGCAGAACTCAGATAGCCAAGTTTACCTCAACTGAACCGAGGGATCGATCTGCTTTAATAAGTAGTCCGGAATAAATGGAATAGATGCGATATGAGTTCATTAATTTTTAATAGTTCATAGAAATGAAAAAAAAAACCCAACATACCACAAAGCACTTATATATTGCAGTTTTCAATCATGTAGCAAAGAGCTTTCTTCAATTTGACCACTCTGAATGCCCACAGGACAGATTGACTTGCCCTTTCCAAGGCCTTGGGAACCATGTCAAACAAAGAGAATGTACATTCCCTTCAGCAACCAGCCATTACTCAAGGATTCTTCTCAGGAAGGGGGTGGGCAAAAGAGAGATTCTAATCTGTAGCAAATTGATCTACCCGAGAGATTTCTGTATTGCCAGATGTCTTGAAAATGAATTAGAATCCTTCCTAATTCACATGAATTAGCATCTTCCTGCTCAGATGATCTGCAAATTCATTACCCTGTCCAGAGGCACACAAAGCTACTACATTTATTTGATTTACAATACAATTTCCAACTAACAGCTTTCTACCAGCCACTCCACCCTTCCTGCCCGCTGAACAGTGACTGATAGCAGCTGAGACATGTGACTGCTTGCAGGGTTTTCCAAATCCTTGCGCTAAGGAGACACATACTCAATACTCCCATTCAAGTTTTAGCACCATTTCATAGAGGATTTCCAGGAAAGCACTACATGAAGTACACATCCCAGCGACTCCCCACACTGCCAAACCTCACTAGATACTTCCCTGTTCCTCTGTAAATTCTCTGGTCAGTTAGGATCCAGGCCTCACACACACACTAGAGTCACAACCTGCAGAAAGACAGCACCCCACTTGCTCCCCTCCCTAGTCCAGACACTCCACAACTTGGGGCTGACAGATCAGTCCCAAATGGATATTGCTGCCTGGTTCTGGTTACTAAACTTGACCCAAACATTTGTTTCTTGCCAGAATTTTCACCTGTATGGGATGAACTCTGGCAAGCAATGTATTGAAATCTAAGCAGAAAATGCCTAGCTGTTATATGTAAAAGCTATATATGTATATGTATATATATATTAAAGTCTTGTCTAAATCTCTATTACTGCCATAGCCCACGAACATCAGGGCAACACAACATTGTGACTGGACATCTGGACTATTCCGCAGTATTTCACACACATAAACTTGGGAGAGCTGGCAGGACAGCATGATGGCAAATCTACACAAACCTGAGCAAACCCACAGTTAATACACTGTGCTGATCCAGTTATAAAATGAAAGATACATACAGCTATTTTGCTCAGCCATCCAGTCTGATCCCCTCAGTGAAGCAGGTAATTTCATACCTCCTGCAAATATTGTCACTTTTCAGCTCAGCTTTTGCATAAAACTTTTTAAGTGTATACAGCACAGCTCAGCTTGCATCAGAGCTTCATTGCGTTTCACTTCTTCCATCCCTACCAAAGCCACTAGATAATGTAAACAGAACAAATTTAAAAACTGCGTAGGAAACCCTTTCTGGTATTTGCACATATTTTGCACATATTCCCCACATTCTCATGGTATACCTGGAGGAGCAGATAAACTTTGCAAATCCTTTGGCAAGAGTTGTTTAACTGTGGGCATTATTTTATAATAAAACTCAGTCCTCATCAGCAACAGAATCCTTCTTTTAAAAGGGTCTACTTCTCTAAAAGGTATTTCATGCTACAGAAGGGGTGACAATTTACTTTCTATTCTGGTTTACTGTACAAGGCAGTTAATGCAAGTAGACTTCTAAACACTTTCAATGACAAAATAGATTTAGACAGTTAAGAGACACATCTGGGTCTTGTTTACAGGTTAATCTGTTACCAGATCTGATTTGACACACTGACTTAACATCACACGGGTTTTCAACTTCCTGAACTGAAGGGTTTTGTATGCATTCTTGTTTGTTGCATAGCTCAAGAACTCACCTGTTTGAAATACTCCTTGAACTATTTCAGCAACAGAAATTCACAGGTGAAGGAAACACTACCACAATTTAAAAAAAAAACCTAAAAATAGTGCTACACAAGCTATGGGGATTGCAGTTGTGAACAGAGTTTTGGACAGAAAAATGAAACGTACCTCAAACACAAACCGAACTTCACTACGGAGCTACAGAACAGGAAAAAGGGAACTTAAACTATGTATGCAACTTGTAGAAAGCAACTGTGACGGGGGACCAAACACAAAAGGAAAATTAAAGAGGTCTGCAACTGATTCCTTCCTTGACGTAGATATCAGATTCCTCTTCCGAATTCTTACACCAGCAATTCTCAGGAAGGTAGTATCAGGATGCAAGGTCAGGCTGTTTTTTGTTGGTGTGAAAACAATATCTGAAGAAGAGCAACTAGGACAGGGTTCAGAGAGAGGAAAGGAGGGAGGAGATACACAAAACAAAAGGTCCCAAAACCCAGAAGTACCATAATCTCTGAACTTTTAAGTAAATATGTTGATTTTACTAAAAATCTAGCACAGAACACTGGCAAAATATATACAATACACCATGACCATTCAGCACTGCAAAAGGAATCCAGCATTTTAAAACATGCAGATCATTTTACCCAAAAAAGCCTCAGGAGATCGTAACAATAAAATGCTTAAAACATTGATAAGCTGTTTGGTAAACCACAACTCGAATCTTTATTACATTAAACATTAGCACTTAGTGAAACTTCTGCTTTGCAATAGAAGCTGCAAGAAGTTTACTTACAGCTGGTCCCAGAAAAAGCTTCCTGAAAGGCAGTAGGAAGCATTCAATTGATTTCAGATAAAGAGCAGCTGAAATAAGCTTGACAATATTGTTTCTTCTGTCTGGGAGAGGGGAAAAAAAAGTGTGTTCATGAACCATACAGCCAAGAAATCTGGAATCAGATGCTGGAAGCAGTAAAGAAAGCAGGAACATGCAGGTTTTGAACTTTACAACCTCTGAAACAGATCTGAACTGCTAGTGAATCCAGAGTGTCAACAGCCCATTAAATATTTTCCTGTTTTCACTTGGAATATACTTGAAACCAGAAAAAGTGTAGAAGCTTCTACATCCAGGCAGACTGTGTGGTGAAACACTGAGCTAGAGAGAGAAGGAGGAGGCGGCACTTGAGGAGAGGAGTGGAATTCCCAACACCAGAACACCCTTCCAGAAATTCCCATCACTGCAGATGCTCTTTCAGGCTCTGAGTGTATCTATCCCCCTTTCTCCTCCCTGCATGGTCCTGCAGTTCAGATAGCAAGCAGGTAGTCTCAGGACACTTCTCCAGCCAGCACAAAACAGACCAAGCCCCTGAGTTCAAGTCATCTTTCAGGTAATTAGAACAATAATTGAGAATCATAAGCCATCTCCTGTCCACTTTGGGACTTGCTGAAATGACAGCCTCCCAGTGCCCAGACAAAAATCTTTCCTCTACACAATGCCTCTCATTATCGTCCTTAAAGGCTGTGCAGAAAGTATTTGCTCCAGCTCTCAGGAGCCCTGCAGCCAGTGCTGGAGTGCAAGGTGCATCCAGCCTGCACGCTGCTCTGCAGAGAGCCCTTTACCTCATTATTCACCTTTTCAACTTACCTGGTAAAATCACGATCTCAGTGCAAACTGACAAGTTCATTCTAGCAAGGCAAGAGTCAGCATCCTCAGATGCTTATTCAGAATTGTGCTTTGCTCCTTCATAATTTTCCCACAGACACGTTAACATCTGCCTGAAATTTCACTTTGCTCCTAGCTGTCACCTCAACAGGCATTTGCCCCAGCCAAAGGCCTGAGCTCTTAGACACACCAGAGCATTCAAACTGTCTTCAGATGGTTTTCTTCAACAAGAAAAGGCTCTGAATTGCCAGTTCTCCTGTCCTATTTCTCCACAAAGAACCACAGCCAAGTAACACAAGAATATTCACAAGCAAGACACCACAGAGACCCTTTTTACTGTTTCACAGATGTTTGCCTTCTCGTTACTGCCTCTCCCCCTACCAGCACCATGACAATGCCAGTCAGGTTTGTAACTCATTTCTCCCAAAACATCAGTTCTTTCAGTAAGTCTGGCAGTCCCAAAGAACCACTCTGACATCAATGACATCTTGCACTTGGGTCCTGAACCAGTTGTCTTCTGCCCTGCAGACCAAGGAGCTCTTTCCACATCTTCAGCTAGAGTTTGTACTAAGAGAAACCATATCATGAGAGTAAGGGCTGCAGAACAAGCCCATTAGCCTATATCTTATCCATACAACCATCTAGACAATTCCCAGAAAAGAGCATGACATGATGATACAGCAGTACCTACTCTACAGATTAATATGCCCCTAGGCTAAGGACCCAGAGGTGACATTTTTGAAAGCAGAGTTTCACACGGTCTATTCTACCACCAAGTTTCCTCCATCCCCAACATAATCAAGGCTTAAGGGTGCCAACAGTTTCGGGTGAATTCAACAGCAAGGGGGAATAAATGCTTCAGACACCTCACTTTTTGCTATACACATTTGCTGTCACTTGACAGCAATATCAGATGTTTTAAAGTAGACAACACAAGCAAACCCTTATCACTCTGCATCGAGAAGAAAGGGACTATCAAAGGGAGGCAAGATGCTTTGCTACTTGTTTGACACAGCAGAGTCTGGCTTTTTTAAAACTGAAGAGCCTCCCCCCAGCGACAATACACAAAAGAAAATCCTTCAATTTTGTGGGGCTCTAAACAGAGAGCTAAGGACCTTATTACTACTACCACCACCAGTCCTCAAGGGCAAATACATACACCTCAGCTGACTGAGTAATCCCTCCTAGCTTTGGCCTGACCTAGCACAGGCAGGTGAGCATCACCTCCAACTGACTGGTCTGCATCAGTTATACTTTTCTTGAGAAAGGGGAAAACAAACACACACTGAAGTTTTGTTATGATGTGCTCGCAAGACTCTGTTTTTGTCCAAAGTTTGGTCTCCAGGAGGCTGGGGAAGCAGAGTGTGGTGATGGAGAAATGGATTTGATACTATTTGTGTAAGAGAACACCTTGCAAACAAAAAGGAAACTGAGGTTTCAGCCAACTTCCCTGATTCCAGAGAACAGCTAAATCCACCTATACACATTTACCCTAAAAACACTTAAATCAGTTGCTGAAAAGCACAGCTAGGAGAAATCCTTGCAACATCTATTTCTTCCCTTTTTTGGCTGACCAACACAGACACATTTCTGAAGAGCCACTGAATTTTCTGCTCAGCAGCTGCTTTGAACTGAGCAGTGAGGACAAGAACAAAATCTCTTATTCAAATCACAGAGATTATGAGAGGTTAATCCTCCTGACGCTGGCAACACAGACAGCTCTGTCAGGCGACCTGGTTCCCCAACCAGGAGGTGAACTAAACAGTAATCCAAGCTGCCACGCCTCTCCCAATATTCTCCTACAGCCTTAATATTATTAGTCAAAAAGCAGCTTGGGTGCAATGTACTGGAGCGAGTTATTGTGTGTCTGACTCTCTCAGATGTATTCTGTTAGACTGTGCTTTGGTCACTTTACCTTAAGGGGTTCCCTACAGGTTACAGACTTCTCCTGAACTTTTAACTGTTTTATGATCAGAAAAGACAGCGTCCTACTCCTGAATCTGTGCCTCATCATGGAAAAAAAATAAAAACGCATCAAACCTTACAGAATTCTTAAATGTGTAAGATAAATACTACTGGACAGAGTTGTAAAGGAGGCTTCCAATCTTCAATACCCTTTTTTCAAATTCTGAAAGGTTCAGCAATATACTGTTTTAAGTTAGTGGCAGAAATATATTATTTTAAGTTATTGGAAATGCCTTAATTGATTAAGGGAACAAAACCCACGCTGCTTAATTTTACACAAAACAGACTGCAACTCACATATGCCTCCAGCTGCCAAAGACTAAGGAAATATGCATAATGAAAGCTGTATCCTTGCACCAGAAGGCAGGAAAAGAGACAGACTGATAATGTATCAAGTCTGCTAGGAGCCAGTCTGAGCTGGTAAACTGACTTTGATGACAAAGCAACAGCTCAACTAGTTTATAATAAAAGCTTCAGTGGGGGAAAAAAAAAAAGCCAAAGAGGAAATATAAAAATTATTTTAAAACCCCGCACATAACAAAAAACTCTTAATAGCAATTCAGAAAGTAGATGAATGGAGAAACTGGTTTCTTCGGGTCTGGTGGGTGTATTTATTTTGAAAATAAGATACAGCTCTCTACAGAATCGTATCTTCCAAGACACAGAGCACATGCAGCTTCTGCTCAGACATTGTACACAGAGGTAAAGGCCACTTAAATTACCCAAATCTTGCCAGCGTTATTAGGTCAAATCACACGGCCTGGTCACAGCCGAAGTAACAGCTGCTGGCAGACACAAGTACTGTGGTACCAAAGAGGAAAGAGCAGAAATGACAGAGATAAACCATTTGTGTGCTTGTCCTTTGGCGTGTGCATTTCTCCTGTCAACAAAAGTCACCTGAATTGTCTCCCCCGTGACTCAGGTTTCTACACTCCCCGTTCAGACTTAGTGTAAACAAGATGCACCCTGGAAAAAGAGTTGCTGACTAACCACACCACTAGTGATTGGCACCTAATCACAGCCTTGGTCTATTTTCTGGTAGTTTCGATTTAAGTTACAGGATTGCAAGCACTCAGCCAACTGGAACACAGCTACCTGTCAAGCAGGACTGAGCAAAAGCTTGTCCTGAAAGGCACCGAGATAAAAAATTATACTAAAAAGTATCACTGTTCAACTTCAGAAACCGAGTATAGTCACCAAAAGAGAAACTCAAAAATAAAGCAACAGCATATTTGTGGTGGATTCGGGTTTTTTTGTTGGTGGTGGTTTTTTTGTTGGGTTTTTTTTTTTTCTTAAAGCAGAAACATCCCACCATGTTACAGTAAATTACAAGCTTCCACAAAAAACAGCACCTGTGTTTGCCACACCAAATAATGAACAAGGATTGGTCTAGCATGAAAAATAATTTTAACTGAAATATTAATAAAATCTTACTGATTTAAAATATCCATAAATATTATTATGTTTGGCTTCACAAAACAGAGAAAATATTAATATATAGGAGACAGAAACAAGCTTGACTGTGAGCATTAAGAAAGAGTAAAAGAACTGGTTAGGGTATGAGTTATGGTGTAACTGAACGAGATTCCAGGCAGGAACAGATCTAATAACAAAACACTGTTGGCCAACAATACCTTTGGCGGTCTCATTTTAATCTTCCCATTCACAAACTGCTCAGACAATACCGGTTCCTGGAGGACACCCACTAATCGCAGAAATCGGACAGTTAGATTGCCATCTAAAAGAGCTGCGCCTCACAAACACATCTGCACTCACCTGCCAATACTTTTGTTTTGACACAGCATGAACACAAAGAACTGAACCATAGGAAGGTCTTACTAATGACAAGGAGTGTGCCCAAGACTGTTCTCCTGAAAGCCATACTGCTTGCTTGCATTTGGGCCTCCATAAAAAAATAAGGTGAAAATCCACCAGGTTAAATGCTCTAAGAATCAAAATCATTAACCAAAATAAACAGCCTTAGGTAACAATCAAGTATGAACAAGTTCCTTCACATGTAGGTTCTTTTCCTTAACATTTATAAAAAAGTAAGATGCTGTGACGGTGGTCAGCCACCTGGCCTGCGGGTCACCCCAAAACCCAGAAACAGGTGCACTGGCAGACCTGGCCACCGCCCCAGACTCCCTCGGTTAGAGAGACCTATTCCTCTTTGCCCAAGGAGGCATGGGCTCTCTGACGCTTACATGAGAGATGTGTTGCTTTGGTAATCAGTCCCTGTACCTTTGATGCACCCCAACTTAAGGATGTGACATGTACCCCACAATTCCCCTTGTCATCTATGT
>VZRQ01005510.1:65286-94230 GCA_013397975.1 Machaerirhynchus nigripectus | reverse complement strand
CCTTGCCACTTTCCACAACAGCAGGACATGAATCCAGGTCATATTATGGTGCTTAAGAAGTTCAACCAGCATCAGTCAAAATAATTCCTCAGCTGAGGACTTCTCGTCATCTAACTTGATCTTCTAGCCACAGCTGGTCTCTTGCACTCCAAGCAAGACAAGAAGGGAAAGGCCACTAATACCTGTAGGTACTCAACGTTTTGTTATTTTGTTATTTTTGTTATTTTGTTATTTTTGTTATTTTGTTATTTGTTATTTTGAATATTATTCAATTATTCGAAGTTTATAATAGGGAAAATAACTTAAAAGGACAGTAAGAAATCTGTTTTGAAAGCCTGGTGAAAGAGTTGAATGTCTCAGCTGTTTACGATGCACCAAGTAAATCACATTTGCATCTTTTCATGAAGTTATCAACCCGAGATTTCTCATCTTGACTTTTTTTTTTAATCTGGATTAGACTTGAAGCTTTCCTCCTGGCTGAAATAGACATATAGATGCACATAATGTATTTCATAATGTATTTAGTTGAAATCTGCTCATTTTAGGAGACAGCATTACTCATATAAAGACAGTTAAACAGAGAAATGCTGGAGAGCTCATATGCCTGCCAGCAATTCTTCAGTTCTTTCAAAACTTGCAAATAGCATTCCAATTCAACAACTGTTAAGCAGCAGGACAACTGTTTTGGATCACCAATTTGGATCACTCCAATTTTCTTCTACAGAACAATTATTTAATAGCTACCTGCAGTAGCTGTGATCAAATAAAATACAACATGGGTTGTCCAAAAACAATCCCTAGCAATACAAGAAGGACATTTCAGAGGGGGTTAATTTCATTAAGTTGAGAGCAATTACTACCAATTGATTGAGAAGAATAAATTTGAACCAAAACTGTCATAATCAGATTCAGGAATCAATTATTAGGTGTTTTCCAGGGGACCAAAAAGCCACTACTCTTCAAGGAAGAAGGATAGCTGAATTTCTTTCCACCTCAAAGAGCTGTAAAGCCATGGTGAAATACGAGACATAAACTGTATTGACACAGGTTATATGGCCCAAGATGTAGGAAGGCAAATGCAGGGAAAAGCAAGAGAATTGAATAAAACAAAAAATCTGAATAGAGACAAAAACACTAACTAGGATATTGCCCTCCCAACCCATCAGCTGATTTAAATGCTAATGGTGAGAAAGCATTAGGCATCCCATAAACATAAAGGGTTTGCTTGTTTCCCCGTTCTCAGGAAGAAGCAAGCACCTGTGAGAGCAGGTACTTCCCAGCCCATCAGCAAGTGAAGATAATGTTAAATATCCAGCGTGAAAGTAATAAAAATCAGAAGGTCTAGAAAACTGCAATTCACATGTCAGTGAGCGGTCTGTAGGCCAGTGACCTTTGTTTTAAATGCATCCAGAGAGAGTAGAAAAGAGGCTCCAAGAAGAGCAGAGTATGACACACAAGGTGACACTCAGAGGACATTTGTAGGAGGTCAGGTACCTACAGATCACTGAGCACTCTGGACAAATGTCTGAAATGTCTAAGGAGTTAAAAGTTCTGGGGGAAAAAAAAGATGCCTACTATTCAGCACCGGCTTGGAAAGACTGATCTAAACTGTGCACACAAGGAATTTTTTGAGACATGCAACTTAATGAGGGTAGGACAGTCGCAATAAAGTGTAAAATGCCATAGTATGGTGGGTATCCAGTGAAACAGTAACAGTCACTTGAGAGGCTAGCCATCATCAGTGGTGTTTCCCATGCCAAATGTCTGCCATATTTCACCACTGCTCAACTGGGTGTTTGCCATTTACACAAAACCAAGCAGGACACAGAAGCCAGTGAAAAGGCAAATAATAAAAGCAGAATGCACAGCAGCCTAGTCAGGTATAAGGAGGGACTAAGAGAAAAGAAAATCCATCTGAAATCCTGCTAAATGCGAAGAGAGCTGATCCAAACACCCAGGATTTACCTATGGGATAGGAATCTGGATCACAGAAAGCATCAGCCAAATTTTACAGGTCACAGTATACAAGCAAAACATGACTTCAGCAAAGCTCTTGGCAAACATGGCTAAAGCATGCACAGATAAGCACAAGCCAACAATACGAGGTAAAGCAGATTTTACTTCTCAATTTAACAACTGTGAGATCAACACAACAACATTAAATGCAATTTTCACTGCTACACAAACTTTAGAAGTATGGTCACAAAATAAAGACTGCAAAGAAAAGCAAATTCAAGTGCTAAAGAGAAACCTTTTAAACTCCTGACTCCAGAAATCTTTCTATCAAACAAGAGGCAAGAAAGCTGCTTACATACACTTCCACACCAAGAAAATGCCAGGTATTAACTAGTAAGCCCTAGTTGGTGAAGACCCTACACACTTTCACAGCAGCTCCCAATATGCTTGCAGGACCACACAGGGAATTATCAGAATGAAAAATGTTTTTACAGAGAAAGAGTTATGAGACACATCCCTCCAGTTCGAGAGCTCTTAGAAGAGCAGCGAGAACAGCTTTCACTGAGTGATTAAAGTACTTTTCAAAACACACAGTAAAATTTGACCACAAGGCACAAAAAAAAATGCAGGAAGACATTTCAAAGGAAATTTATAGGAAGATGATTTGCCACCAGACATACGCATTTCACATGCATTCAAGTCAAATATTTGAATTAAGGTCCTGGATTTAAAAAAGCAGTTTAATTTGCCTTGGACTTTCAATGCTGCTGTGTAAGCTGCAACTAGATCTTGGACTGTTACAGTTCAAAATTAGGTTCTTTCAGCATTTAGATTAAATGCAGCACTTTATTGCATATTAAAAGAGTATGCTAATAAAAACTTTAACAAGTTTGGTCTGGCAGATCCCAGACTGAAGGAGTCAGCTCAGAGTACACCATGGGAGCAAGGAGGAAGCAGACATTATTCAAATTCAGGAAGCATCTCTGTACTGTTCCTTCATCACACTGAGAAACATAGGGAGGTTTCAAGTAGTTCGTCATCCTCAAATACCTAAAAAGTAGATTCCACGCTGTTCACTGAAACTTGCAGTAACAGTGCCCAGGGCTGAAGGAGTGAGGATTTTAAAGAGGAAATCAAATGATCACCTGTGCATCAAAAGCCAAATGTGGTTTGTAGGTTTTACTGAACAACAGAAAAAACTAGAAATCTTAAAAGTTCTCTCCAATTACAGCTTTATAAACTCCAAACTTAACACTGAATGCAAAAATGCTCTTTTAGTAGAGAACACTTCTATCTTAGCCTATTACCCAAATTTCTAATGCACTTTATTTTGTTCCTACACTACCTACACTGGTCGCTTCCTGACCAAGGACAGCTAGAGAAATGGAGTTCATAACAGTCACACAGCAAATTCTAAATGAATCATTATGTTATTTTAATATCCTACTGTTATAACCTTGCATTTCTGCTACCACTTTTAATGTCCAATTCTCTTCTTCCCCATTCTGACTTATAAAAAGATGGGTAGAGCTTTTTTTTTTCCAACTCTACAGCCATTTCAGAATACTGTCACAACAGAAAGCTGGAGGCACTGCATTCAGTCTTACAGAGAACACTGAGGTAAGCTGAGGCCCTTATATCAAGGTGGGGGAAAATCCTTTAAAGAGAACTTCCTGACACTTGCCCACTGGGCTTGTAGGTAATAGGTATTTCTAAGTACTCCACAAGATGAACATGTTTTCATTTCTGTTATTATTAACATTCATTTCTGTTTCCATTCTTTGCTTCTTTCACTTGGATGTCAACAGAGTTCAGTTCAGTTCAGTTCTGGAACTCAAATTTTGCTGGCAGTACAGGGATGGACAGTTAAGTTCTCTGAGCAGTATTCCAACACTCCAGCTGTTTTGACGAAAATGTCACAAGCTCTTTTAACTCTTCAGAGCAGCCACAAGATAAACATTAGGCAAACAAAAAAATACCATTCCTAACCTCCAGGCAGTGTCATTTCACACAGCAGCCAACTTGAAATTCTACAGTGCAAGAGCTCACCCAAGTCTATTTCCCACGTACCTCTGGCGGCCAAATCTCACACAGATACTGTGGATCAGGCCCCAAGATAATAGCACAGTTACACAAAAGCACTATGGCCTGAGTAATCAGGTGCTAGGCACAGCAATGAGGGAAGAACCCCACTGCCAACATCTTTGGCATTATAATTATCAGGCAGACAAGGGAGGTCAGGAAGTTTGAAATACGGTGACAGTGAATACACAGCTTAAGCTACTTTGAAGCACAGACAAGAAAAACTAGAAGAGAACCATCAGTCTTGAGATAGCAAGGGCTGGGGACAAAGTAGGATGCAATAAAAACGAGCAAGTGAAAGGGCATGAAGTATGTGTCAGGAGAATGACAAACTGAGCCAGTGACCGGGTGATCCAGCCTCAGCAGGGTCCCCTTTGCTATGACCCCTGCAAGCTGTGCTGAGACAGCAGTTATTCTCATCTCCAAGTCAGGAGACAGGAAAGATCAGGAGAAAGATTTTTGTTTAGTTGAAATGTGAGGTAAAATCAACAGTTACAAGAGAAAGCCAAGAAAGTTAACAACGCAAGACTGATGTGAAAAACGAGACTGCTTCCCTGGAATCAGTTTTATTTAATATGTGCTATTTTCACAAATACAATACTAAATGCAAACTAATAAAGCGAACTATGCCAAGAGAAGATTATCAGACATAATCCAGACACAGCTGCTCTGAACAGGATGGTATGCAATCTCTCTTGCACTTAAGCAGTGGAAGCAAAATACGAAGAAGTCTCCTAAAAGCCTCAATCATGTAATATTCAGGATTTCTTTTCTCCTTCACTTCACTTACACTCATTGCATATTTTCCTGCTTCAAAAGAATCCCTTAATTTGCTCTTACAACAGCCCGTTACCAGTGGCTCATTTCACACATCCCCTGAACAGCTGCAGACAAGCCCAGACTCACAATTCCTCTGAGTTTAGATTTTCTGTCAGGTGCTTCCTATTTCTATGGCAGATATAGCTCAATGATTCTGGAATGAAACAAAACAAACAAAATACACCAAAGAAACAAACAGAAAATGCCACATAACAAAACAACAACAAATAAAACAAACAGCAAATCAAAACAAATAAACAAAGGAGGGGGGGAAGAAAAAAAACACATAGAAAGGTAAAAGAAATGTAGCACTCAACACGAGATCAAGAAGCCATGTGCACTAGCTGGTCTTTCAGGAACAAAGGCAGCACTCAGACATGTTTGGTGAGCACTGTTTTAGATTAGCCATTCATTAAAATACTATTAATGTGCGTAATTCAAGGGGGGTGGAAAATAAATCAATAAATTAAAACACTATCCTTCTGACTGCCAGGCTTCTTGTGACGCTGACACTTAGGGTTTTTTCCACATTTTCCTTTATCTGTAAAACTGCAATCCAGATGCTATTAACAGTGTCCCAATCACCTACATTTATTCCGTGGGGGGTTTTGTTGTCCTTCTTTGTTCGTCTCAGCTCTACACCATCCAACTCCACACTACTATGTAGTCTTGTGTCTGTACCATTTTTGAATGGAAAAAAAAATCAGCTATTTCAACTTTCTTATTAACAGGTCACTGCTGTCTCAACAAGATTAGTTCATTTCAGTGAAAAGGTAAAAAGAATCAAGAAAAGTGCCATTTGTTGGGCTTTTCTGAAGAAGTGACAATTAATAAAGCCGCCTCCTCCTTGCCCCACTTGCTTTATCTCAGCTCATGGTATCTATTTTGTTTTTCAGACTGCTCTACCTCAACATAGTTCCATTTCATGTTTGATGGTTGCTACTTGTGAGATCTCATCAGCTCATCCTTTCAGTCATGCCTATTTCAGACAACATGTTTCTTGATGTTTAGTAAATTGACTACATTCTGCAATCTTATAATAAAGTTACTCAGTATCATCTATTTAAATGAACGCTGGTGTTTTCTACTGTCTTCACACAGCAGATGGAAATGGAAGATAAAATTTTCACAGTAATTCTTCACACAGTTACCAGCCACCTCAAGTTTCTTCTTTAGCTCTTTACACACAACCAAAGAATAAATCAAACGTGAGAGCGCATCATTCCAGGCTCCTGAAATGCTTTTGTCCCACAAACGCTACAAATCAAGAATAAACACCCTGAAAAGAGAAGATACTTTCAGCAACTCAGTCATTCAGTTTATGTTCTTTCACTATTCCTTGTGAACAGTGTGTAAATACATTTTTAAGACAACCAGCTTCAAGTGGTATCAAACCACATTTCTCTAAAGGACATTCGGAAAACATTTAGATTATGAACCACCAAAAAGAATAAAGAAACACCTGTAACACATACAAGCATCCTTCTGCTAATCAGACTCAGCTTCAATGAAGAGATTTTGGCAAAACCTTCAAAATGGCTAGACAAGTCTGCGCTTCACAGTTTACACAGAAGTGTACAAAACACGTTTTTAAGATAAACTTTGCGCTCGTGCACCTCTCCTAAGCCGTTAAACACAATATATGTTTAATAAAAGGACTGACATTTAATTCAGACACACTCCCCAAGAACAGCACTCTCCCCAAAACAACACATCTCAAGACGCTTCGAGATGTTTTCCTGGGCATCTTATGAACACCAACACCGACACAGGGACTTTGACTCAAAAAGGTGACGAACAGCTGGATAAGGAGCTGTTATCAAACAAACCAGTGTGTGTGAAAGAAGAGCCGAACTGCCAGCAGTGCGAGTTTTTTTATCATACCTGGCAAAGAAGCTGAGAACATTAAAACTACACTTTTAAGCCGCAGGGCATGGCTGCGCTCGGGGACGCCCTGTGACCACGGCGTTCAGTGCAGGGAGACACGTCCCAGTAGCGTGAGCCCTGGCAGATGGTTTCCCCCAGGGATTTCTTTATTATTATTTTCTAGCACAAGGCAGCAAGGAACGGGAAACCGGAGACAGCACTATAATCCACTGGGCAGAGAAAGTGCCGGCTTCCCGCAACCTGTTCAGCAAGGGGACGAGGCTCGACAGCAGGATGAGGAGGTAATTAGGAATGTATCTGAAATAACAATGCATGCTCTAAGGCGAGTATACGGAGTGACAGCAGACTGCTTCCTGCCCGCGCCGTTCACTGGGCGGCAGCGATTCAACTCGTGTCCGAGCCAACTCCCAAAGTCAGACACGGCTCCTCAGAGCTACCGAGGCTCCGGACCTCCCCGGCCGGGACCGCCGCTCCTGGACCCGGCAGCCGCTCCCTCGCCATGCGGCACCTCCCGCCCAGAGGTGCAGGTGGCGGCCCGGGCCGCGGCCGCCCGCGGCTCAGCCGGGAGGCACCGGCACGCCCGTCCCCGCTCCCGGGAGGCTGAGACCCACTTCACCCAGGACAAAGCCAAACCCTGCCCACGCACGTCCCCCCGCTCGGCCGCCGCCGCCCCGCTCACCTCGCACGCACAGCAGCGACATGGCGGCCCCGGCAGCCGCCCCCGGCTCTCCTCATGCCGCCCCGCGGACACCGGGCGGCGGCGGCGCCTCAGCCGGNTTCTGGCTTTTGTTTTGCTCCCGAAAGGTGAGGGAACTCGCTGGAGGAGGAACGCCCTAGATGTTTCTTCGCTGGAGGGTTTCATACCTGTCCTGTGCTCGGACAGGTTCTGGTTTGCTAGGGGAAGAAACATGGAATGTGTTGAGTTGGGAAGGACCCGTAGGGATCATCGAGTCCAGCTCTTGGCCCTGCACAGGACAACCCAAAAATCCCACCATATGCCTGAGAGCATTGTTCAAATGCTTCTTGAACTGTGTCAGGCTGGTGCTGTGACCACTTCCCTGGGGAGCCTGCTCAGTGCCCAACCCCTCCTCTGGGGGTAGAACTTTATCCTAAAATCCAACCGAAACCTCCCCTGACACAACTTCAGGCCGTTCCCTCGAGTCCTGTCACTGGTCACCAGAGAAAAGGGATCAGTACCTACCCTTCTGCTTTCCCTCATAAGGAAGATGCAGATTGCTGTGAGGTTTCCCCTCAGTCTCCTCCGAGATAAACAACCTGAGTGACCTCAGCCACTCCTCATACGGCTTCCCCTCAAGGCCCTTCTCCATCTCAACTGCTGACTAAGGAGCTCAGCTGATGATGGAGAATCTCAACTGATGCACAACAACAGCCGTTCACTGGGCCCGTCTGTATGCCCCCACATGGAAAAAGCCATAAGCCAACACGTAGGGAAAAGCAGGACAAGCAGATGTCATTACTGTGTCCTAAAGCCCTCCCTCAGTAACCTTCCAGCTACAAAGGGCAACTAGGTCTGAGGGTTTCCAGAACCTGATATGTTTGTGAGGTTGGTGGTACCCAGTCTGTCTCTCCACTTGTCTAGTCCATCTCAGACCCCTCCAAAGTTTGCATCCTCATCTTCTGATTGAGCAACTCACAGGTCAGCTGCCTGTTGCAGAAAAAACCTCCTGAGGTGGCTTCCCTTGAGCCCAGTTCTAGCAATTTTCTCTGATCGCCTCTAATGCTTTTACTGCTGCTTCATCCCAAACTATAAATAGCCATAACACTGCAGAATGTCCTTCTAGTTCCAAACAGAAGATCCAGCGAATAATTCCTGAAATTGAAACTCAACAGCAAGATGTCATATAATGTGATTGCTATTCCATTATTATTTAGAACAACTCCAAAGTCTACACAGAGTGTGGAGGACAAGACTCCTAGTTGGCTGTTTTAAAGACCTTCCAACCCTCCCGAAATTCACACCTAGACTGGGGAGATTTAATTTCTGCCCTGTCCAACACAGCATGTTTTCCTGGCTTTATGTCTGCTGCCCAGAAGTGCATCACTGAAGGGAATGTGTCAAAAACATACGTATGTCTGAGATAACAAGAGGAACCACTTGAAAGGATAAACCATGATATTCCTGCAAACAGAAAAGCAGACTGTATGCTAAGGGTGTTACCAAAAGCAGACTCAAGGGACTGGGAACACTTCCACTTAGCAGTGTGAATGGGAACTGTCAGTGCAGGGAGCAGCAAGTGCCAGCACTGAGGCAACCAGGGAAGAAATCTCCTCTTCTTGCCCCTGAAGTGGCTTCAGTGCTGCTGAAATGCTGCTAGATTCCTCAAAAGCTCTGCTTTGCTTCTCTATGTATTCATCACATGTAGCAGCAGCAGACTTTAAGAGCTCCAGCACACCAGCCTCTGCATTTTGGCTGTACATCATCCAAGCCTGCCCCACCTGTGAGCTGGGCACAACACTGACTTTCCAGTTAACTTGAAGGGAAGTTAGTGTTTCTCTCTGTAAAGTCCATTATTATTTATCTCCCATGTGTCTCAGGGTAGAGTGCCAGATCCCTGGCCTTTTCAGATCTCTGTCGCTCCTTTGGATTTCGTCAGGGCCTCAGAGCTTTTCATCAGCAAAAGATGTGCTTCGGGGTCCCTGAGCTGTCCTGATGCCTTTCCTTTCCTGCCTTCTTTGCAGCCTTGTTACAAACAAAATCCCTTGAACTGTGCATAAGCTAATTTCTGCCACAACCACACAATCTCATTGTGACTGTTCTCCTCCCTTTACTGGGCCCCATTGCTCTGCCTGTCCTAATTTAAAAATTAAAACATTTGAAGCCATAATTGTCACAGACTGCGTCACACAGCACTTGGTACAGCAAGTCCCTATCTTTCCCACAGCTTGTAAATACAACCAGCATAGGGAAATTATCTCATCAAGGGCAGATGATGTCATATGCATTTTAACATTGTAGTAATGGGTTTTTAGCAAACATGGCAATTAAGTAAGTGTCTTGTAGCTAGGATGAGATCTCTTACCACCAACAGTAACAGTGAACACTGAGATTATCACAGATGTTATGATTTCCTTGTGGTTCTGAGGTCTAATTAGACGCAAGTGTTTTACCAGACTTTGTCTAATCAAAAGAAATAATTTGTACTTGTGTCTCTGTCCATACCTCCTCTCCTTTCCATCTCAGATAGGCTGGAAGAAGGATCAAGCTGCTGTGAAACTTTTGCAAGGTAGAGTTACCTTCTTCTAAATTATGCTTGCTCTTTGAGATCAACTTCCTTATGTTTTCCCAGCTGAAGTGACACTCCCCTACACATCTTTCTCTGTTATTGTTTCTAGTTCTTCCTCTGGACATGGTTGTCATAAATACAAAAATAACTTAGTGATAAAAAAGCTGCAGTAGAGAGAGGGAAAAAACCCCCCCAAGTTCTGTGCTGTTCTCAAACTATTAAACATGACTGATCTTTCCAGGTTTGTTTCTAAAAATCCACAAAAGGGAATGCCAGGTTCACAAATACTTAACTAGAAGCAAAGCCCTAAAACGTGTTGTAGCAGACCAGATCAAAATTGTGCAGCTGACAGTGTGTTCTGGTAGCACAGGCAGCACGCTCCATCAGCACTGTATTTTCTATTGGAGAATTCTACTGAGAATGATGAGTTAAAGAGGAAAACCACAGTGCAGTGAGCACACTATAGTAAATTCCAAACTATCTGCCTTCCTGAACAACAAATGGTACTCTGCAAACCCAGAACAGAGGCATTACTGTCAACTCCAAAGTGACACCTGATTTTTTTTACTTCCTGCAGAGCAAGAGTTAATTTTCTCTGGCTACTCAAACCCCAGCCATTGGTCTCGGTTCACCTGCTGTTGAATAGGAAAGTAATAAATGGGTGATACTCCAGTCACTGCAGCTTGCCAGCTGTTTTATACCTGCCTGTTTGCTGTAGTTTCCCTGTTCAGAGAGCAATACTATACCTATATTTGCAGTCTATGTAAACTGTGTTTGCTTCTTCTCTTCTTGTTCTTCTGCATTTTTTGAGTTTTGACCCTGGAAAAAGGGTCAAGCTGAAAGTTAGCATGTAACAAACCCACATGGGCTTTATTTTAAATGAAAGGGTTTAGATCTGTTAAACCATTTTTACTGTTATGCAACTGACAAAAAAAATCATCTCAGACCTGGTTTTTGGGGCTAAGCTCTAAAGAGAAGGAAAAAAAGCTTTTAATTTACCCTATGACATTTGGCAGGAATTCAGCGCTGAATATAGACTAAGCAGTTGATTGATATTCTGATATTGGGAGGCAGCCCTCAGATTTATTTGGCTGTAAAATAACAGGCTACTGAAATGGGTTTCACTGGTATTTCTGATCAATTCCTTTATTGATAAAATGTAACATTTGCACAACCACTAGAGGACAACAGGATCTCTTTCAGAACCCGGTGTGGTGTCTTACCTGTGTGCAGGAGACATTTCAATAACATCTTGAAATGCACCATTGTCTGGAGCAGATTGCAGCCTATAGTCAATGCACTAGCTGAAAAACACCACAGACATGCACTGAAATGTACAGGGAAGCAGCCTGCCATCCTCTCAGTTATACATGAACTATAATGTTGCTTTTAATACTCAAAAATGCTCAAAATTTTTTAAAGGTCAGGGAATGAATAGGACATCTGCACCTGTAGGACAGCAAGGTGAACAGGGCAGCAGCCCCCACCAAACAAGCAGCCAAACTTTGGGCTGCAACTTGGAGCATCCTCTTTCCAGTGTCTCAGTCTTGTCCTTTCCTAGAGATTGATGACATCTGGAAGTGACAGCAGTCTGGCAATTTGAGACATTAACTAGTGGCTTAATTTTAATTTCCTCTTGAACCAGAGCCGTTCCAACTGTCTTGTCCAACCCAACCCACCACTGTGCCACTGAAGTCCCTGTAGTGAGCCTTTCCTTTTGGCATGCTCAGGAACTCTCTGCAGCCATTTAGCTTTCCTCCCTGTGTAGCATGACCACTTGGGTAGGCTTCAGGTTTTGTGCCTTAATTCTCCACCCACAACATGAAGGTGGTGATAGTTCTTTAAGGAAGGAGGTATCAAAGGGTGTCCTGATTATAAATACATTAGTGATGATGAGATGCATGGACACTGGTTTAAATAACCATTTAAAACAGCACAAAGAGATCTGCCAGCTTTTAGATTACAAATGCATGTTCAAAAGGCTGGAGAGGCAAGAGGGATCCTTTCATCTCAGGGAAAAAACCTTCTACATGAGAGCAGCTTCCATGGGAACTGATCTTTCAATTACAGCTGCTCTGCAGAAAAGTCTTTCAACTGCTCATGGCAGAGTTGATAGAACTGAACCCATTTCTCATACAATTACCCCAAGCATCCCAAACATGGCATTTCTTGTTCATATTGGGAGAGTTTGTCCTTGAGCAACATAGTAGGATTATACTTCAGGCTACACCCAGGGCTTGTTTGTCCAAGCTGTGAGCAGCAAAGCTAGCAACACAGAGTCTGTGTGAAGTAGAGACCCTAACAGGGATAATTCCTTGGGATCTAACCATGCATGCTAGGACTGCTGCTGTGTGCCAGTGATTCCTCACCTAGCCAGTATGCACAGTGCCACTATTGCAGCTTTCCCAAAAGCCTGTGTTACAGAATCACAGAATCATGAAATCAGTTAGGTTGGAAAAGACCTCAGAGATCATCGAGATATCATTCCAACATATGGCCAAACACAACCGTGTCAACCAGACCATGGCAAGAAGTGCTATGTCTAGTCTTTCCTTAAACACCTCCAAGGATGTGACTCCACCCACTCCCTGGGCAGCCCATTCCAGTGTTTAATCACTCTTTCTGTGAAGAAATTAGAAATTCAGACATGAGACAGCAACCCTGTCTTCTAATTTTGCTTTTCAGATTGAAAAAGGCAGTTTTTTCCAAGCAGCCTAAAGAGCGCTATTTCTGACTTTATTATTTGTGTTTTGCACCTTTTCAGTTTGAGTGAGCACTTCTCACGTATAGGTGGCATGTATTGTCCATGGCTAGTCACATCAGGATCAGACCAGTATTGCCTGGTTGTGGTGCCACACATCAGCTACATAGATCTGTGGAGTCCTGTGAGATGGTCACCTTCTGATTCTATAGGAACAGGTGACACCCATTCTGCTCTACCATACCCCTCTTTGACTGGATTCATGTTTAAATTGAGCCATGGCTTCCCTCTTACAAAGGGAGTCAGTAACTATTTTATTTTAAGTAAATCAGGTATTTTCCCTTTCCAAGAGGAGCCACTTGTAACTTGGCAAGGTGCAAAACAGCCTTGCCCAACCTAGGCTTGTTTCCTGCCTTACAGATGTGTCTTCAGTTTTTGTTCTGTTCACATTAGCAGATATTTGAGGAGTGCAGAAGGTTATTCTTCAATACAGAAGCCTAGGGGAGTACCTTTTCTCTTGCTTTTGTAGTTTTTATTCTTTGAATATGAACATTTGTCAGACATAAAAGAGGAGCTATTTGTCAAAGTTAAAATTGTTGGCAAACACAGCAGAAGCAGTCAGCTCTGAGGAAGAAGCACCGTGAGACCACAAAGGGCTCTTCTGCCTGCTTGACTGGCATCACCATCCCAACACCACAGCCAAAAGCCACCAAGTCAGTCATCCTCTAGAAAAGAGTATCACAGACATAGGAGTTACCCCTCAGGAATACTGGATATCTTTCACTTTGCCGTGGGGCAGCTGGCAGAGTTTCTCCTCTCTGGCATGATTTTTTATTGTAGTGTACCTGCTTCTGGAGAGCAGCAGGGGCAGAAGAGGCATTTCTACATTAAAACAAAAAATGCCTTTGTAAGACCCATGAAAAATACCGGGAGGGTATTTAACTGCATTTATGTGTAACATGTTTTATATCCTCTTGTAAAATTGCTTTCTAGAGGAATGAAGTACATAGCAGGAAAGGCCAGCCTCACACAGTTCAGGAGAGCTACCAGCCCTGTAGAAGAGGCCAAGTGACTGACACTTCCTATGCAAACAGACTATTTAACCTTCCAGCTAAACTTTTCCATAGTGCTGGAGTTCAAGCAGTGTGCATGTGTACCATGCCTTCCTGCTACCTGAAGAAAAACAGGAAAGCAGGCAGGCAGGCAGGCAAGCTGGCCCTCCCTCCTCCAAGCTTCTGGGGCTGCAATAGCAGAATAAAAGCCCTGGTGTGACACTTTTCGCCACCAGCATCCTCAGAGGGGTGTGCAGAAAGCAAGCATTTTGCAGTTCTGTTCTTCCAAGTTCGCCAGGAGTCTCTCCAGTTCATGTTTTCATTCGCCTTTTTGTCCCTGTCTCCAAAGGATTTAGAAAAATCCTCTTTGAAAGAATTTTAAATGCAAAGATAAGAGAAGCTTATCCATTTCATTAAATGCCGGTGCAATGTCTAGCACTGTGCTGCTGATTGCTGAAATGTAAGATAAGCAATAACAAGTAATTAAGAAATATCTCACTGTCCATATTATAATTTTTTCCCATTATTCCCTCAAAGCTCCTTTTTTAAACAACAAAAAACAAAAATTAAGGACTCTTCAGATTTTATGTACCTGTGTCCACAATACAGCCTGCCTGCCAGCTGTAAGGCATGGTTCCCTTAATAACAGAGCCAACTGCAAGTGAAGATAAATCACAGAAGATGCAGCATTATAGCCTGAAAGTTGTTTTATGGACCATAACTCTTTATTACCATGTTGCTGAACTTCACCTTGTATCCCTGATAGCAGGTCTGAGAGGCTAAGTCTTATAGGAATAACTGAAATAGAGAATCCTCTTGAAATCTTCCCTTCAGGAACACACTGAACAGGATGGATATCATTTGCGGACTGAGAGGCTAAGTCTTATAGGAATAACTGAAATAGAGAATCCTCTTGAAATCTTCCCTTCAGGAACACACTGAACAGGATGGATATCATTTGCGGACTGAGAGGCTAAGTCTTATAGGAATAACTGAAATAGAGAATCCTCTTGAAATCTTCCCTTCAGGAACACACTGAACAGGATGGATATCATTTGCAGACTATTTCGCATCTTTGAATGAAATAATGTGATAAAATGCAAATACAAAAGCAAAATTCAAAATTGTAGCTAACAATCCCACATTTCTTGTGTTTCTTGGGCTGTATATTATCATTTTATGTTGCAATAAGAACAGACATCATCCACGAGTTCTTTGAGCCTCTTCTGAGAGCTGAGGATAAAAAGAAATAAAATGAATAAAATGTAATTTTAAAAAAGGAAAATACTGCTCTTCCAACTTTCTTTTCTATCATAAAACAGCAAACGAGGTCATTAAGCCTTTGCTCTGCACTCATGGAAATCCAGCCCAGCTGGTTACATAAAGTTGCTTAGGAAAATCAGCAAAGGTTGGAGGGAAACAGCCTGGGACAGATAGGGTGTTTAAACACTGGCGCTGTGATAAGGGGTCTGCAAGGATCCTGCCACGGTTGCAGTTTGCCTCGGCAGGAAGCTGTGAAAGCTGAAGGGTGAGCAGTCCCTGGTCACTGGATTATAACTGTGGGGTGATGCGGCAGCCCGCAGCCTTACTGCTATGCCCGGTGCCCTCTGCAGTACCCCACGGCTCCACAGCCATCCCTCGGCAAGCCTGGGAGACTTGTCCGAATCTGAACCCACTCAAAGGAAGGAGCAGGGGCCACCAACATTCTCAGGCCCCATCTCCACTCTGAAAAGCACCTGCTTGGGTCAGGACTGTAATTTCCCTCCCTGCTTCTCTTCTTCCTCATCTCTTCCCATCTGTCTTAGAAGGACTCAGCTGAAGCTTGTCTCAGAGCCTACAGAGCATGGGTGCAGGAAATGCCTTTAACTGGCGTGAGTTTGCCAGGTCATGCCTTGCGCAAGAAACTGGTGATTCTCACTGAGGAAAGGGACACGCACAGAAGCAAAACAGTCCTGGGGAAAAAGGCAGCAACAGAGTAATGCCATTGAGATAAGGTCAGGTGCAACCATGGAAAGCAGAGGGATTGAAGAGCTGCTCAGGTCTAGCCTCCCATCACCTACGGCAAACAAACTTTCCCAGTCTGCTGAGATGCCATTCCCTCTCCCCATCTGTAAAGTTTCTTAAGTCTGGGCACTGAAGCCACGCAGTCTGTAGTGACATGCAGCAGTACAATCTGATAGGATCATGACAGGGAAGCCCAGCAGAAGGTTAAGC
Source organism: Machaerirhynchus nigripectus (assembly GCA_013397975.1). Taxonomy (NCBI): domain Eukaryota; kingdom Metazoa; phylum Chordata; class Aves; order Passeriformes; family Dicruridae; genus Machaerirhynchus; species Machaerirhynchus nigripectus. The sequence goes on along the minus strand of VZRQ01005510.1, from coordinate 78,274 downwards.
CAGAACCTGCCATCTGAACCAAAAGCTGCCCCTGCCAATCAATTGTTGAGGTGTCTAAGAGCTGGTGCAAGGCAGAGGTGGCTGTCTAATTTACAGAAGTATGAGGCCATGAAGAAGTAACCTACCTGCAATATCCTTTGCTGAGCCCTGAGTGGTTTATTGGCAGTACCAGGCACGCTTTCTACCCCTCTACAATTCCTGCTAAGTGTACAGAGCCAAGATCCCAAGTGTGTTCACTCACCAGAGACCCTAAAATCCTTTCCTTAGGGTACTGCTCTTAGTCTCAGCATCCTGGCCGAATTCCAGTTGTGTAATTAGATTGTGATTAGGTAACCACTTGCATATGCCATTACTCTGCCCTAGGGAACCTGTCTCTAAATTATTTGATGGTTTTAGGATTTCTAGTCATTATCAAGGCTGTTTCCATTGCCAGTGGGAGACTAAATGCTGGCAGAACTTGGAGAATCAGCACAGGCTGTGGATGAACAGACCAAGAGCAGCCCTGCCCAGAAGGACCTGGGGGTGCTGTGGGTGAGAGGCTGGACATGCCCCGGCCATGGCACTCACAGCCCAGAGAGCCAAACGTGTCCTGGGCTGCATCCAGAGCCCCGTGGGCAGCAGGGGAGGGAGGGGATTCTTCCCCTCTGCTCTGCTCTGCTGAGACCCACCTGGAGCCCTGCATCCAGCTCTGGGGTCCCAGCACAGGAAGGACAGGGACCTGCTGGAGCGAATCCAGGGGAGGCCACCAAGATGATCAGACGGCTGGAGAACCTCTGCTGTGAGGAAAGGCTGAGACAGCTGGGATTGTTCAGCCTGGAAATGAAAAGGCTTAGGGGTGACCTAATTAAGGTCTTCTAGTACCTGAAGGGAACCGACAAGAAAAATGGAGAGGTACTTTTTACAAGGGCATGTAGTGACGAGACAAAGGGGAGTGGCTTCAAACTGAAAGAGGGTGGGTTTAGATCATATGTTACAAAGAAAATCTTTACTGTGAGGGTGATGAGGCCCTGGCACAGGCTGCCCAGATAAATTAGGGATGTCCCATCCCTGGAAGTGTTCAGGACCAGTCTGGATGAGGCTCTGAACAACCTGGTCTGGTGGAAGGTGTTCCTGCCCATGGTAGTGGGGTTGTCTGGATTCTGTGATTCTTTGAATGGCTTCCCTTTACATGGCTTTCCTGTAGGATGGGTATTGCTTATGTGACTTGGGTATTGCCTGTGGTAGTGGGAGTCCTCCTGACATCTCTCTGCTGGGGAGGTGATGATTCGAGCCTGTTCATAAAGCCAAGGCAAGCAGCAAGTCCCCAACCAGGAAAAGAAACACAATGTCATTGTTATGCTTAGTGGGTAGGAAAGAAACAGATTGGCAGAGTCATTTACATGTGCTAGGGATCATTTTGTGGTTTGCAGATTGAAATTCTTAATGGCACTCATTATAAGTAGTTTGCTTCCAGATGCTGTTTGCTTTCATGTTCAGAGCTACATGCATTAACATAGAAAATTCTGCATGGAAAAATGGTGACTTGCAACTACACAAATCTAAGAAAAGCTAGCATCCAAAATGCAGGAAATTTTAGTCAGATACCATAATTTTTCCCTGCCTTTTTATCCTTAATGGCCAGCCATTTATCTACCATGGAATATTTGTGTGCATACAAAAATGCGGATGTCTCACAAAGACGTCAGGTAAAGCAATTTTTTACTTCTATCATAGGACTTCTATCCATCATCTGCCTCTTCCCATACCTAGCAATTCCCCTCTAGTCTGCAGCTCTCATTCAGCCAGCTATCACCTCCTGTTCCCATATGGTGACACTGGTGCTTCTGCATCCAGAAGCTCCTTAAAGCCAAGCCTTGGCTGACACAGCCACAGGGAAAACCCAGTTCCTCAGGCTGATGGCAGCAGGCAGCATCCGTCACAAGGCTGACTGCAGAAAAACTCCAGATATTGTGGCACTAGGATACCCTACAGAGACAACACAGGTGTAGAACAAAAGCATTCCTTTCTAAATACACTTTCCTATTAAGGCAGACAAGTGTCTCTAGAGGTCTCCCATCAAACTACCAAGCAGCCCAGTTTCTGCTTTTCTGTGCAAAGATCTTGTAAGGTAGCACCAAGCAGCAATAAAAGGCATGTTTCCCTGCAGGATCTGGAGGTTTGAGTGGCTGGAGGTAGCCAGGAGCCTTGTAGGTCAAACATGATGTGTTTCTTGGGGGTTGCTCATAATTTGAGGATTTACCAGAAAACTCCACAATTCTTATGTCATTTAGTGGAAGTTTCTCCCTGTGGCATCACCAATGTTGGCAGAGTGAGTTTTTATGAACCAAAACATGTAACTGCAGATGCTCTGAAGAGAGCCCTGAAGGTACTAAATTTTAGTACTAATTACATCTGAATGTGGGGATTGGGGACTTGCCATCTGTACCATGTCTCATCTTTCTGTAAGGAAGAGCAGAGCTTTTCTAGTGCTTTAGGTGTGTGTTGGGCCATCAGCCAAACCAGGAGCCCCTCCCCACAGCAGGGAAAGGGGGCTGTGATGTACTCGGGAGTCCTGGCCAAAAGCCAAGCAAGCAGCACAGTTGTGGGAGCTCGCAGCTCTTTCACAGACTCAAATGAAGACAAAGGACTTCCCCTTTGCACGCAGGGGTTTCTCAAAACTCATCCTTGCACCTTATTCCAAGGCCATCAGCTTTGGATGCTCTCACCCTCATCATTTCTACATTTTTGAGTGCTTATATTGCCACTTCGGCAGCTTTTGCTGTTTGGCAGATGTGGGATGTGCCAGTGCCTTTGCCACGGAGCAAAAGCAGGAGAGCTGGCTTTATCCTGACTCTGAGTCTGTGCAAACCTGTACAACAATTTTGGACAATGCTCTCAGGCCCATGGTGTGACTCTTGGGATGTCCTGTGTAGGGCTAAGTGTTGGACTCAATAATCCTTGTGGGTCCCTTACAGCTCAGCATATTCTGCAATTCTTTGATTTTGTAAACCTCTTGGCTCCTTGGCAAAGGTCCTGAGAGCATTTTCTATTCCTGGCTTTGTCCTGCTGCAGTCCTGATGCAGTGTTAGAGGGTGAGCAGATGCTTTATTCTCTTTGATTTGTCACCATTGGGTCATTGGCCACACTTTTCTCCTGGAGACCCTGTTTTCCTTCAGATTCAATGTTCAGTGTCTGCTCATTCCCTCTGAGTGTCCTAGGAATGCCCTCAGGCTTCTGTGAGATTCCCTCTGAGTCAGGATTTAGTTTTACAAATGCAGGTATCTGCAGTCTGGTATCTGTCTTAGAGCTCTTCCCATTGTGTCCCTCTTTATAGTCCATGCAAATGCTTCTTGTTAACAGTTCTCTTCACCCTGAAATATTTACTCAAACTAGGTTAGATGCCCTGAAAATACCCATTTTTCTCCACTGACTGTTAAGGAAGCCTGGGGACCTTAGCTCAGAGGAAAGCAAATGTCAGATGAGATGAATCTAATGCTTTACTTCTGAATATGGGCACCACCTTATACAGCATCATGCTCACAGATTTGTCTTTTTGTCCCAGACCAAGATTTCTTTGTCCAAAATGAACCTTGGTGTCCCACAATTTTCTCCTCACAGATGCATGCTATGGCCTCAAGTTCAACTCGGCTAGAGCAGAGCTCTTCATATTCATGAAGTCCTCCTGTGGTGGAATACAAAATTATTATCCTGCCAGTTTTTCGGGCCATAACTAATGTGTCAACTTCAAATAATGTCCTCCTGACCAAGGTCTTGCAGAGCCTCCCTGCAGAATGCCAGTCATCCTTCCCCCTTCCCTCACACGAGGATTCTGTTCGAAATTCCCATCTGAGCTATTCTGAACTCTGTGGCAAAGTATCTTTTCCCTGACAAATGTTGGACCCATCTGGCTGACACAGTCCTAAAGAGAAACCACATGAACCTCCTGTGTTTTTTCATCCAGCTCTCCCAGTTCTCCACTGCCTGCCTGTCTTCATCTTTGAGATTTTCAGCATCCCTCCACACTCCTCTCGCAACACTCCCAAAATGTAACCTGACTGGTTAGCTCAGCTATCAGGCACAGATCTGTGTGGTGTTGGCTGAGATTTTTCCCAATGCCCCTTGGCATTGTCTCTACCTGCTGCTGTGTTTCAGATCACAACCTCTCAAACCCATGTTTGTTCTTTCATTGTGAGCTGGCACAGCAGCTGCTGAGGCACAGCCCCTCTGGAGTGGGCTGTTGCTGCAATAGCTCAGACCATGAGGACTCTTTGTCTGATTAAATCTGAATGGGGATTAGTAGCGGAGGAGGAAAGGACTGTAACTTTAATTCATTAACATTATCCTCTTTCCTTCCCTCACCCATTCAGCATCAAAGTGGATGCCAGGCTGCTGAGCAACATTTTTGTGAGAGCTACATGTACCCCTTGTCTCCTCTGTGTGTTTATTCCAGCTACAGTGAGCAGAGATGAAGAAGAGCCAGGCCTTTTGGGGCAAGAAGCCAGCTCCTGGAAACAATTTGTCCCTGTGAAACATGTTTAGAGAGCACAGCCTGGGGATGGGTACCCCAAAAGTAGCCAAGTGCCTCCCACCGCAGTGCAGCCACCTGTACCTGGAACAAGAGATCTGTGATGTCTTCCCCCCCTGGCCCTTGAGCATTCACACTGGAAAGCTTTGCTCATGAAAACTATGCTGTATGTGCCCTCTCGCCTCCACAGGCTGAAGATAGTGAACAAAGGATTCACTTAGTGGCATAAGGTGACGTGACCTGTCACCTGAGTGATCGTCATCCTGTGGTGACCAGTGACAGGACCTGAGGGAATGGCCTTTTGTTAGGAGAAGTTTAGGTTGGATATTAGGAAAAGGTTCTTCACACAGAGGGTGGTTGGGCACTGGAACAGGCTCCTCAGGGAAGTGGTCACAGCACCAAACCTGTCTGAGTTCTAGAAGCTTTTGGACAATGCTCCCAGACACATGGTGTGACTCTTAGGGATGTCCTGAGCAGGGCCAGGAGCTGGACTTGATGATCCTTGTGAGTCCTTCCCAACTCAGCTTATTCTGTGATTCTATGTTTTATCAGCACTACATCACATATGGGGTGTAATATTTTTTTCCCTCTGAACTAAAATCAAACCAGCTCTGCTAGGAGAGCTCTTTCTTTTATTTTTTGGCTTCTTTACTCTTCCAGATCTAAGTGTGAGAGATACGGAGGTAGGTCTTCCAGGCTGGAAATTTCTTCAGAGGGCCCAAAAACCCTCCCCAAACCTTGCTCTCACTGCCAGCAAGGCTGCAGCGTCCTCCAACAGCGAAGTCCATGGGTGCGAGGGCTTTACTCAGCCCCTGGGCCCCCTTGTGCCTCTGCAGCACGGTGCTGGGGATCTGCATCCTGGCAGGTGCTCCTGGGATGGGGGCAGCCGTGGTGCTTGGAGCCGGGGGCCATGGCTCCTGCCTCCCCCGTGGCCATGGCTCCTGCCTCCCCCGTGGCCGTGACCTCGTTTCTTGTGCACCCGCCCGCGCTGAGCCGGTGAGACTCATCCAGGGAGCCCCACGCGGGCAGCTGGCAGGGATTTTTGCATCGCTTAATTCTCAATCCTCCCAAGAGCCTGGTGAGGGATTGAGTGCATTCACTGAAATGAAGGACAGGCATGAGGGGCAGAGCCAGGCACTGGGAGCTGAAAGACTCAGTTTGAGAGCAGTTTGTTCCCAAACGTCCCTTAGTGTGAGAAAAGCTAAGGCGGAAATAACAGCCGGTGTGGGCATTTCTCTGTCCAGCAAACCAGTTGGAGCCATCAGCTCCCATCCTGCCTACATGCAGCACACTGAAACCTTAGGGAGGGTCCCAGCCCAGTGCAGCGGATGTGATAGGCCATGAGCAGCTGTGATTTGGGGCAGGAATGTTTGTCCTCTCTGCTATGTGCTGCTGCTTGAGTGGTGCGGTGATGCCCATGCTGTGGTGCTGGGTGTGTTTGCACATCTGAGCACACTGAGCAGTTGTCTGCAGGTAGAGGCTCAGACAGGATTTTTCTGGATGCTCACAGGCACTCTGGCAGCCCAGCAGCCTCCTGGTGCTGCCCAGCCCACCCTGATAATGCTGGCAATCCCTCCTTCAGACCATAGAGTCACTGAATGGTTTGGGTCAGAAGGGACCTTAAAGATCATCTCATTCCAACCCCCCTGCCATGGGCAGGAACACCTTCCACTAGACTAGGTTACTCAGATCTGACCCTCGGCTCTATGGGCTCCTTCTGATCTGGTTTCCTCTATAAATATAGATGCAGATGAGCTAACGATGCACAGAAGGACAGATCAACTGCTCAGAGAGGCATATTTCTGCCATAGTTTTCTACAGAAACTGGGGGCAACTCCTGTAAAAATAAAAAAGGTTTTTAAGATAGAGGTGCTGCACCTGGAAAGTGGGGCCCTACAAAGACAGGAAGGGTTGGGGGTGCTCAGCTCTCGGCCTAAGGTAGTCAAGGCTCAGATGATGACAAAAACAAGAGGTAAACAGGTCTGGCATGAATTTGTCTGTAAACCCAAAGGAAATGTAAGTGGGTCTCTAACAAGGCCTCTAACAAGGTCTGTCACATCAACAGCACTCTCATGTGTCCCCATTACAGATGAGCAAACAGAAATGTGAAAGGATGCACATCAAAACAGAACCAGTCCAGCAATGCATGCACAAACAGCAGCTTTGGCTGCTCCAGGGACCTGCATAAACCCCAAAACTGAGCCAGGCACCATCAGGGAGATCCCCTGAATAATCTTGTATCAGGAATTTCACAGTTCTTCTCCTTACAAATATGAACCTGCAGAGCAAGCATGGATGGAGGGGAGAAATGAGAACCTTCCATGCCTCCTCACAGCTGTATGATTGAACATATTCACAGGGAATTTCAGGCACAACCAGCCATATTCAGAGGGAGGCAATAGGATATGGAAATGTGGTGGACCCCAAGAGGTAAGAACCAGTGGCGAAACAATGGAGTCCTGGCAGCATCCAGACTTTGTAAGAAGTCTCTCCATCCCTTTACTGGAGGTGCATGGGCACATCAGGGTGAGAAGCTCATGAACACTTTCAAAGCATTGTAACACCCTCACCTTGGACTGGTTATTACAAAGTCCAGGGTGTCCCTGCTGTCTCATGAGGGCAGAGAAGAGCCTATCATTTCCTTTTGCCGCACTGGCTGGTTTCCCCCCATGTTTACCTTGCTCCTTCTTGCTCAGAAAACCCCTGAAAGAAGATTCTGATAGCAGCTGTCTACCTGGCGTGGCCTCACTCTGAGCCCTCTCTAGTCCAGGAGCTGAAGGACTGTTGCCCACCAGCAAGTCCCTTGTCCCCACATCCCCTCACAGAGGGAAGATACTGCAGAGCCAGGACAGCCAAAATGAAATCCCTGTGTGCCTACGGGCAGGGCTGCTGAACGCAGCAGGACTTGTCCCTCCTGTAAGGCTGACCCATGGCAGGGGGAGGGCAGCACCCCGTGGGGAACACACACCCAGATCTGGGGGACAGGGGCAGGTCGTGGCAGGGCCCAGGTTCCCCCGCAAAGGTGCTGCTGAAAATAAGCTGGGCTGGGCTGCCACCTTGTGCCAACAGGCAGCATCCACTGACCAAGCCTGGCATGGGAAGTTTCCATATGAAGATCCACAGGTTTTCCATCACCCCACATTTTCAGTGACCTAAATGGGCATATATCCTCAGTATACATCCTGGACTATCCCAGTTTCCAGATGAAGCCCATAGAGCTCAGCTGCTCCCTGCAGAGCAGACAAGGGGCTTTGCTGTCCTTGCATGAAGCCATCTTCACCTACACATCGGGGTTCAAAATGCCCGTATTCGTGCAGATCTTGGCCCTGTCGTCCAGCAGCCAAGTCCTCGGGGAAATGCCTGGGAACTGGAAGACAGGGTGCAGCACCCCAGGGTGCTAGCGCTGTGTGGGGCACAGGATCCCTGTGAGTGCTCCGAGTCTCAGAGCTCAGCAGGAAGGCTCAGCCCCAAATGCCCAGCATGGCCAGGGAGAAATGCCAAAATTCCAAAACGTAGGTGCAGGCAATGAGCGAGCAGCCTCGGGCGCTGGTGCAGGCCGCAGCGCTGAGAGGCATCGCTGGGCGGCCCCAGGCTCTGCCACCTCGCCGAGGTGACGCCAAGGGGACCTTTGCCTTCTGCTATCAGCCCTGGTTTGCACGCTTGGCACCGGCGAGGGCTGACGGGGCACTCGGGGGGCAGCTGAAAGGCTGAGACGTCACTGCCCAGCTCAGGCAGCCCTGGCATGCAGCAGACCTGGCACAGCCCACACCGGTCAGCTCTCTGGAGCCGATGCTATCTGGGTGGGTAAACGGAGTTTATCAGTTCCTTCAGGTTTTCTTTTTTTATTATTTTATTTTCAAGGCAGGCATGAAAGAAAGGAAACATTTCTGCAGGGAAGCTGTAGGGGGAGAGGCTTAGGCATGAACAAGGGAAAGAGGGAAGGACCTATTCACACATCCAGTGGTGGGGCCAGGCACTTCTCTTCCTGCGGCCCGCCCAGATCACCGTCATCCTCTTCAGAGCACGTCCCTGATGCCACCTTAAATCCACNCAACTGTCCCAGACAATGGGTGATCCCGAGGGGTGAAGTGGCAGCAGTTGGAGGTCTACATTTCCAACAATGAAAGGAGAGCTGGGATTATTTCCCTGGTGCTGAACAGGCGCATGTGGTCCCTAGATGTTGTTCCAGCTGTGGGTATGGAGTGGCAGGGACAGGCAGGGACATCCCCAGCCTCACCTCCTGCTCAGAGCAGGGTCTAACCAACACAGCACCATATTTCCTATGGCTTTGTACTTCAAATCCCCAGGCCTGGAGATGCCTGCCCTGGGCTGCACAGGAATTCCTCTTGCTGAGCATCCTCAGCCTGGCGAGCTGTAGCCAACCGTCCTTATCCCTCAGAACGCAGTCTGCCGGCAGCTGCAGGATGGACCTCTTGAGTTTTGCACATAGCCAAGACCCCTGTTTCGTTCTGGGAAGTTGCATGTGTGTTTCAGACACAAAGCAACAGTAGAGTCTGGTGGCTCTAGCACTGGGTTAATGACCTGCATCAGGCTGCAGCTCATCCAGCCTTTGTTCCTCAGTCCCTAAGGCCCACCATGGTCCCCTGGGGGTCACAATGCCGTCCTCTTCAAAGGTGCTGGGAGACAGCTGATGGGACAGGCAACACTAGAGCTATGAGTGTGGTGTGGGTATGGGAGGAAAAGAGCAGCCCTGCCTGGCCCTACCACCAGTGATTCTTAGTGCAGTATCACATCCATCTCTCCTAGGTAGTGCTGTCACTTCTCCCTTTCCCATCGGGCCTCTGAATTCCATCAGACATGCCCAGTTTGGGATGAGGCTTACGTGGGCACTGGGACTCAGTCAGGGTATCTCAGTGACTTCAGCTCTGTTGTGATCCCAAGCCCTGCTCGGAACCGTACTAGAAGGGATTCCCACAGTGCCAAAAGGGAATGCCACCCCTACCCCTGAGAGAAGGGGGGCTCCTCCAGCAGGAAACTCTCCTAGTTTGATTCCTATCTCCAGTTTTACAGCTGTTTTGGTCAAACAGGTAAACCGAGCACCTGTTTGGTAAACAGGTTCCAGCAGGGGAAGGTCCTGCAGCACTGGTTCACACCCCTCCAGGGACATTCCCCGGCTCCAGCACCGGACCACAGGACACTGCAGTGCATCCTCCCCTTGTGACAGTCTCAGGGAAAGAGGCTTTGGCCTCTGTCTCCTCTAGTTTTGAAACATGGGGAGGACAAGAAGCATGAAAACCCCCAGAGGCAGCGCTGCAGGAGATACAGTCTGTGCTGCATGCCAAGGTCTGGGGCTGTGAGAGATACAAAAGCCCAAGCTTTTTTGTGGCAACACACCATTAAAAATGGAAGTGACACCCAATGCTCTTCTAGCACACCTGCCCCTTGGGCTTTCTCCCGCTCCTCTGCCAGCTGGGATGAGGCCATGAGTCACTACATGGTGCCTACTCCAGCCCTTGCACTGCTCCACACCCCACCCATCCCAGCACCACTTGCCAGGGGCTCTCAAGCAACGTGACAGCTGATTTCCACCAGCTTCCTCCAAGGTCCTTTTAAAATTCCCTACAATCTCTCCCTGGCAGGACTCCAGGTCTTTCCAGGCTCTCTTCTGCACATGGATCCTTTATTGCTTTACCTACCTATGGACTTGGACCAGGCATGCATAGCATGGCACAGCCTGCTGTCACAGGGCACATACAGGTGATGCAGGGGTAACATCACCCTTTATGGAGGCACATCCTGCCCCATCAGCTGTAGGAGATGATCCATGTACTTCTCAAAGGCGCTTTTGCGATTGTGAAACCTGCCCACACCAACAAAACGAGTGTGTGCGTGGGGATGTCACTCTTCCATTATGAAAACCATTAAATTAAATTAAAACTGGGGCAGGATCCTTGCTTGTGTCAGCTCCTCAGCATCCTGGAGTTTGGCACCTGACAGCCTTTCCGGTGGGAGCAGCCAGCCTGGCAAACAGGCTGAACAGCCCCAGCCCGGCACCGGCAGGTTGGGGCAGTGCTGGCAGCTCCAGGAGGGAGCTAACCCAGGGATGAACTCACCACCACTCAGTCACCTCACCAGGGCACCCTTCAAAGGGAAGCCCTGCAGGCAGAAAGGCTCACGACAGAAGGACGTCATTCCACCATGCGTTCTTGGGACACCTCATCTTCCTGGGGAAACACCCTTCTCCTGGCCCTCCTGGCAGGCGAGGCTCTGGAAGGTGGCCAGCCACGGTGCAGAGCCATGCCTAATGTGCTGAAACTCCCCAGTTTGCCTTCACCAACCCTTGTAAAGCCCTTTTCAAGCCCCCAGGGTGTGTAAGGAATAGATGAAGCCTACTCCTGGCAAGGGCTAGGGTGGGCTGCCATCTGCAAAGAAGTAGTACAGCTTGTGTAGTAAGTCGGCCCCATCCCCTACCCTCCCAAACCTCTGGATTTTTTTCCAGATGCTCTGCAAAGCACCACAGCCTGCATTACTGTTCCCATCAAATGGCCATGATTGAGGTTCTGCCCCATGGGAAGAGGAGTGGGAGCACCCTCACCCCATCAGACTGCTAAAAGGGACTTTTATGTCCTGCTCATTAATCCTGCTTCTGGAGCAAGAACATGTTTCAAAAATCAGGGGAGGTTGCTAAGGGACAGTGGGCGCAGCAGGGACATCACTCACAAACCCTCAGCACTCAAAAGCAGGAGGTAAATAACTTGGGATGTTATTAATCCTTCACTGCCCACACAATAAACAAAAATGTATTATTCCTGTCAAGGACAAAGGAGCCCATATTTCCCCACAACCAAGGAGCTGAACCAGCAAATTTTTTTGATTCAGCTCCACGGTGGGTTCAGCTTCAACTGAAGTTGTTCCAGTTGAGTTCCTGTTCAGGCCAATAAAGGGTCATTAACCATCTTTTAATTGTGAGTTCATTTTGGCCAGTTCACACTGGAAAACACAGCTTGTGGAAGCAGCTGTGTGATGGGGACTGAGCCTTTTTCAGCCCATCCCTGGTTTCCATGGCCTCCGCTGCCTTCCTGGTTGGACTCCAGAGCTTCTTGCCAGCCTGGCAGAGATGACACAGAGGGTCAAAAGGCAGAAAAGCTAAATTTTGCCCTGGAAGTCTGTAGGAAATCTCCACTGTGAAGGACAAGCAGGCATGTGGGGGAACTGAGCTTCCTGGGCTCTTCCTGACACCAGCACCTGCACACATGAAGTTTGAGGCAGCATCTCCTAAGTCACCAGGAACACCAGAGGATCTCATGTTCCTGTCATTACATTCAGAAATTAAAATACTCCATATATTGAATACAGTTTAGTAGCCCACAAGCTGAATTTGGGGGCAGCCAGGGGTTATTTAGCAAGAAACCTCCTACAGCAGCAACGTGAGGCCCAGCAGGAGATGACTTCCTGTATTGGCAGCTGCTCCATGGCCACGTAGCAGGACACTGATCTGCCGTTTCTCCCTGCAGGGAGGCACGTGCCGGGCATGGCTGTCAGAGGACTGTCTGTCCTGCTGCCCCTGCTCACTGCTATTCCCAGACAGCCTCAGCACAGCTTTATCCATGACAGCACTTCCGAAAATAATGCCCTAGGGTCAGCAGCAAGGTGAGGCGGGTATTGGGACTCGGCAGCCAGTGTGCTGCAGGTTCATATCCAGCTCAGTGCATGCTAGCACAGTCAGAAGACCAGATCCTGGTTATATTTATCATTTGACGATACTGGTCCCCACTATTTTTAGAGTGGTGTTGCAGCTGCAGCTCTCTGAGGAGCGAGGTGAATGAGTTGAGGGACTGATCTTTACCAAGCTTCACCCAAACCTGATGAAGTCAAGGCACCTCTTCCCTGACCTGAATGGCCCGTGGCCAGGCTGGTGAGCCGTGGGCTGCTTGTCCTCGGGGCAGTGGGTCCTGCCAGGGTCCCCATGGACGGGTGACAGAGCCTCGGTGCCCCATGGCTGCTGGGTGTTTTGGTATCTCTGAGCAGCCATATCCCGGGGGGCAGCTGCCCTCTTGGGTCCGGCACCCACGGTGGGTTCTGGCACAGGCTAGTTCCCAGCCCGGCAATATGGGTGGAAGGCAGACCGGGCGGGCCTGTGGGGTAGCGGCAGTACCCGGGGAGTGGGGAACACCATGGTGACCCCACTCGGGACGTGCGGCAAGGAACACCTCGGGGGTCTAACCTGGAGGAGGCCACACCCGTGGGGCCAGGGGAGGGCTGTCTGTGGAGCTGGCACACGTCGCACGAGTGGAGCTGGGGGAAGGGTGACTATGAGGCTGGGACACGCTGTGCCCGTGGGTGTGTGCGCGGGGTGGGACACGCCGTGGAGCCAGGGGCACCTATGGTGTGGGACGTGTTGTGGATGAGGGGTGCCTGTGAGTTGGGATACGCCGTGCCCGTGGGACCGTCCCCGTGGGTGGGACACGCCGTTTTCGTGCGGCCCTGCCCGTGGGTGGGACACGCCGTGCCCGTGGGGCCCTG
>VZRQ01005510.1:50917-64162 GCA_013397975.1 Machaerirhynchus nigripectus | reverse complement strand
GTTGTTGTTCCCCGGGACGGCCCGCGGCGGTGGGGCCGGGTCCCCCGGGGGCGCGGAAGGCGCGGCTCGAGCGGCACCTGCCCCGGGGGTCCCTCCCAGGCCCCGGCGTGGGGCTGCGGGGTGGGCGCCGGGGCGGATGTGAACCCCGGCATCCGCCGCCCTCTGGTGACAGCCGGCCGCGGGCGGAAGGGCCCGTCGGGGACAGTCACCCACCCGACATCAGCAGCTGCCGACCTAGCGAGGTTTTCAAGCGTTTTGCGGGTTTTATACAGAAATCACGCAGGCGGCGTGCGCTCGGCAGCCCGGGTGTCATGTTTGGAAAGGTGGCCTGTGTTAGGGAAGGCAGAGGGAATGGCTGCGTGGTGGGTGCTGGGGTGGTGGGCTTGCTCACGGCCCACCCGTGAACGAGATCCATCAGTACGAGGGATCTCGTTCACGGGTGAACGAGAACACCTCTGAGGTTTCCACACTCCTTTTATTATTTTTCTTTTAAGGAAGGAGTGTGGCATTTGCAGCTGCTGTGGAAAGTGTATGGTAGAAGAATGTTGTGCTGTGTCTTAGGGTATTTTGAAAATATTTCCACTCATTGCCTTTTAAAAAACATCAGACAAGCAGAGATGTGCTTACGGACCTGTTCTCTCCCTGAATTGTGTCTGTTGGCATCAGCAAAGAGGGGAAGTTGGGAAACTGTGGAGAGCATAGCAGGCTTGAACCCTGACACAAAGCAGTGTCTGGGCAAGCTTGGTAACACGAGGAGGTGAACAAGGTCCGGCAGGTGATAGAGGAGAAAACTCCCAATGTGATAGTGCTAGAGTTACTTTCGGCAGGGCTGGGCTTTAGGTTGAGGACTGGGAGAATGAAGTCATCCTGTAAAGCCTCGCCACCGCCTTGTTTCACTGCAGCAATTCCCATGGTGCGGGTCTCGGCGTGAGTGAATGGCAGGGCCCTGGCAGGGACTTTACATGTCCCAGCATGCAGTCCCTGTGCTAGGGCAGGGCACAGGTGGGAGTTTGCAGGGCTGGGGGGTTTGGACAGGGGTGGTTCCAAGGGACGCTGCTGCCACAGTGTTTGTTGCCAGGGAGTCAGCACTTGCCCTCGCCTGACCTCCAGCCCCTGCTCCCATAACGCTTAACCATAACACTGGATTCCTGCTGACTCCGGTGGGGCCTGGACACGTCCCTTCCCATGGAGCCTGGGGTGGTCAGGATGTGTGACAGCAGAGCCCTGCTGTCACCACAGCTGTAGAACTGTGACCCCTGGTGTGCTGGGCTTGTGGACCAAGGTCCAGCTGCAGTTGGAGCAGTGCTGGGGCTGTTTCAGCTCTGCCACTCGCCCGCCTTGTTTCTGTTCCTCATGGGAGAGGTTTCTTATCCACTGAAAGAAGGAAAGCTGGTGGGGTCACTTTGCACTTACTGTATGAACTCTGCTATTTAGAGGCACAGCTTGCTGAGGAGCTCTCTTGATTACATGCCTTTGCAGCAAGTTGTGCAGAGCAGCTCTCCATGATCTATTTTTCATGTCTGCCCTCTCCAGAAGTGTCCTTTGGGGAATTATAGATAATTTATATTTTACTGGTAGGGTTGCCCTTTCACTCCTGGTGGCTTACTCCAAATCTGATGAAGGCCGCAGCCCCTACACCCTCCCTTGGCTGGTGGTGCTGAGCTTTCTCAACCCCTCTGCCGCTGGCTGTCTTCTAAGCATGCAGAGCAGGAGGAGGAAGTTCCCTCCCTGTGTTGAAGTGACCTCTGAGGGCAGAGAGGCACATCTTTGCTCCCGGTCTTCCTCCTTGCTGTCTGCTACCAGCTGCTTGCCCTGGCACATTTCTGCATGACTGTGCTGAGTACCAGAGGCCAGAGATACCCAAACTTTGCTCTCTGAGTCTGAGGGTGATCGAAGGGGATGGTTATTGATCTGAGTCTTCAAAGTCAAAGACTCTTGGCTCTTCCCAAGTCCTTTACATGCTCTTACTGCTCTGGGCCTGCCCATGTTTATCCTCTGCTGGTTGGCACCATCATGAGCTGTGTGGAAATGCATCATGCCTGGGGGCCAGGACACCTCCTGATGCAGAACAAGAAAACGTGTTGTTGGTAGGTATGTGACCACAGACGTGAAAGAAGAAAGTGAAGCCATATGGTTAGAAAAGTGGTGTCCTCAGCACGCTGTCAATGGAGCTGTAATCAAATTATCAGAGGCTTTGGCAGCTGGAGCAATTAATGAGTCGGGTTTGAAACAGGACAGGTGTGAAGGGCAGCATGGGATAAATCCTGAAAGGAGACATTTGTATGCTGGCAGATGGTTTGTTGCAGGTTACTTTGTGAGAGTCTTCTGTGAGAGGCTTTTGCCTGATGTCTCTCCATGTTGCATCATTCCCAGGGACCCCCTTCCTCCAGGGAGCTGTGTGGCTCTCTGTGTCCTGGTAATGCCGTGTTACCGTGTTTCTGATCCTTCCTTCTGTCTGCAGTGCCTGGCACCTCTGCTCCCTGGAACCTATTTTCTGACCATCTCAGTTCCTTTGTTTTTTGATTCTGCTTTTGCTCTTGAGCGAGCCAGGTGAATATAACCTCCAGAGAACTTGGTCTCGCAAAGTTTGAGGCCTGCTTTAAAAATTATTTTCTTTGACAGTGAAGTGTCTCTGTTCATCCTCCCTTTGGCTTTGCCCCTCTCTTTCAGTCTCCCTTGCTTGGCCTGTGAATGCCCAGCTGCCAATAAACATGTTTTCCCCCTGTTTCCGTCTGCATCTTCAGCTGGTTGTGAATCTTGAATGAAGAGCAGCTGGGCTCACATGCTCTGCATTTCAGAGAGCTTTATCAGGATCGGCCAGTGGTTTGCAGTCATACTTGCCTGTGGCCTGGACAACCCCCCAGCTACGCAGCATGATGGTAGAACAATACTTGGATGGGAAACCTTCAAAGGAGTCCTGTGTGCTGTAAAATGGGAAGTTAGAGATTCAGCTGGAAGTGCTTTTTAGTAATGAATCCATGTCCTGGGCCAGGGCTGATGTCAACCCTGTGATTCTTCTTGTTTGAAGTGAACAAAGATGCAAAGCCCTTTATGCAAGAGCTGAGGTGGTAATCCAGATCTGCTGGCCTCAGTCCATTTGGGATAATTGCATTCTTCCTGGGTAGTGTTTCCAACCCATCCCTGTCAGATACATTGCCATCGCTTCCTGTGCTGCAGCAGTATGTGGGTGGCAGTACTTCAGCCATGTCCAAAGCAATTCTTGTCACTGCTCAGGCTTAGCGCCTTTTGAGCCTTCTCTGAAAGATGGCATGCTAGAGCAGGGACTTGGTGGAGGGTTTTAAATATATGTATATTTACATATACACATGCTGCATTTACTGGGACTTGTTCTGCTTATAAACTCTCCAGGAAGATAGCCCTTGTGCCTAGCTGGTACAGCTTCCAGGTAGGACTTCTGGAACGCTAGTGCAGGTGTCATTAAGCTGGAACTTTCTGAGTGCTCCCAGGATTGTTTTAAGGGCTGGAGCCCGAGTAGGGTAGTGTGGACGTGCCTCCCTGCACCGTGGTGTGGAGGCTGTGCTTCTGGGGCACTGGCAGCCTGTCTGCCCGCAGTGCTCTGCTCCCCGGCACGGTGGCTCTGGTCACAGCTGAGCTGTGCTGTGGTGGTGCTGCAGGGTGGTTGTCTGTGTGGATGGTCAGGCTGGGAGGCAGGGACCGCCTCACAGCAGCTTTTGCTCATCATGCATGAGGCCAGGGGAAAGTCAGACCTGATCCTGGGGAGGCCAATACCGTCCTGGTTTTTAGGATCTGCTATGCACGAGGACCTAGCCCCCACAAAGAGTGATCTCCAGTGGTCTGTAATTAAAGCACTGGGAGCCTGGGGAGGAGACTTAAACAACATCTTTGTGATGGTGTTGGCAGGCCTCTCAGAGATTTCTATTAAGCAATTGTCGTTTTCTCCCTTCCCTGTAGCCTGGGAAACGCTGCGGCGTTGGATTTGTCTTGGTCTGTTTGGGTTGTTGGGAGGGGTGTCTCTCCAGCAGTGGAGTTTGTCCCTCCCTGCCCTGGCTCTGTGTCTCCATGGGGTGGCTTAGCAGGTGGCCTGTGGGGACCACAGCCGGCGCCTGTTCTTGCAGATAAACCATATGCCAGGGCACCCACTCGAGTACCAGCAAAGCCTGTGTGGTGGAGAAACCTACAGCTGCGTGGGTGGACGAGAACAAAGCCAAAGGCACAGAAAGGCCTTTATTTCCCACTGAAATCTGGGAAGGGAGATCATGGCTGTGACCTTAGCAGCTCTCTGAAGAACCAACTGTGTGACCACCTGGAGTCACACAGGGAACTGGGGGTAGCTGGAACCCAGGAGGGAGTCAGGGCTGCAGCTGGAGGGGCAGCCTCAGCTCTGGTAAAAGATGTGGTGGGATCTTTGAGCAGGTGGGGTGCTCGGGCTCTCTCACTTCTGTGCATGGGCCACTAACTCACTTGGCTTGGGTCAGCAATTACCGCCCACCCAGTGTTCCAGCTGAACGTGTGCCTGTGGACTTGTCTTTCCAGGTGACCCAAGACAGCCAGAACAAGCAACCCTAAGGCCCTGCTGCGAGTGCTGACAGCTGAGAGCTGCCTTCTCTGTCTGCTTCAGCCCTCCACTGAGGTTAGCAATATTCAACCATCACTGGTTTTCCTTCCCTCATCAGGGCTGTGTGAAGAAACTGGGAACTCCATGCTCTTCTCCTCTTGGCTCACAGGGATAAAAAGCAGGTGTCACCCAGGTGAGGTTGTCCCACAGCCAAGGCTTTCTGGGTGCTCGTGCATCCCACCTGGCTGTCAGCGTGGCAAAGGGAATCTGGATGTGTGCAATCAGTGCTTCTAAGACTGTTGAACCCTGCACACAGTTGTCAAGAGCTCAAGGGTGGTGTGTTCTAAACCCTTGGGAACTTGCAGTCTGTGCTGTTTGCCACACTCCTCCTTCTGCATGCCCGTAGGATTGAATGGGAGCATTTTCCAGCTGCATCCAGCTGCATTCCAGCTGCAGGTCCCTGCTGTCCTTCACCTAAACTCAGCTGAGACTTTACCCAGAGCTTGTGGCAGACATAATCATGTTCTCTATTAGAAGCATTTGGGTTTCATCTGCATTTTCCCAGCATTTTGTAGCTTGGCCTTGGTGTATGAGGCTCAGACTGACAATGAAGTGTTTTAGGAGGACCAGCAGTTTTTGTATTGCCACTGGCAAGAAATACTACCTGCTCTGAGGTAACCAGCCAAGAGCAGCCTGAGATGGATGTGGGCTTCCTGCTCTGTCCCCTGGATGCTTGTTTGCCTGCCTAGAATCCAGCAGTGCTTGCCCCACCTGCACAGTGTGCTCTCACCTGGAAGGGAGCCCTTGTCAGGACCGTGCCTCTGGCAGGGGAGGCTGAACCCTTCTCTCACCCCAGAGCTCAGGTGTGATTTGGCCAGGAGAGATTATATGGGGAAGACATAGTTTGGGATGCACAGCCACCCAGGCTCTGCAGCTCTTTCTCTGAAGTGTCTGCCAGGGAAGTTGGGACCAGTCCAGAGGCAGCTGGAAACTGGGCCTCAGGCCATCTCATCCTTCAGCCTGATGCTGAAGTGGTACCCACAGCAGGTGAGGCAGGGATAGATTTACCTGTGAAGGTGAAAGGAAGGAAGGAAGAAGTCCTTTGCTCATGCCAGGTTACTGTGCTGCAGATTCCCAATCACACAGCGCAGTAACAGCAGAGCTGCCCCTTTATCCAGTTGGGTTGTGGCATTCACTGATACCTGTTCCATGATGGGATTTTGTATCTCAGTGATGAGAGACATGACAAAGACCAGAGAAAAGGTTTTCCCTCAGTTCTGCTGGAGCTGCTTGTAGATCCCAGTCCACTAAGTTCCCAGCATCCTCTCAGGGCACCCCTGCCTTTTAACCAGGGGAATTTTAACACAGGGCTCGCCACAGAATCATAGAAAGGCTTGGGTTGGAAAGGACTCTAAAGATCACATTCCAGTCCTCCTGCCATGGGCAGGGGAGCCACACACTAGACCAGGTTGCTCAGGGCCCCATTTAACCTGGCTTTGAACACTGCCAGGAATGGGGCATCCACAGCTTCTCTGGGAAACCTGTGCCAGTGCCTTCCCCCCTTCTAGAATAGTATTGGATCCACTTTTCTCCCACCCCTCCTTGCTAACCAATTAGCTTAATATCTTTATGGACAGCAGATCTCCTATTTATGTGTAAAGCGGCAGCTTCTCCTGTTGCTTGGCCACAGCATGAACCTATTCTCTGGTTTGTATATCACCTTACCCAGATGATATCAGTGAGTTTATATTTGGGCTAAATTAACAATGTTTGTTCAGTTTAGTGCAGCTGGCAGTAGTCTGGAAACTGATACAGCTAGCAGACCCATGGGCAGACTAGCAGTGCTTCTTGTGGGAATGGGATGGAACCCTTTGCTGGGAAACCTAACAACTGGGCAAAGTGGAGTTTATATCTTCAACAGAAAGCAGTCAGCCTAATGTCCTTCAGCCTTCTCTCAGTGTGTGTAGGCTGCCCTTGCCCCTGAGTGTGACCAGCTGATGTAGCACTAGGTCATCGTTCCACTGAAAACCACAAGAAAATTCTGCCTCCTCCTTCAGAACTGGGGCTCTGGGTTCCTTGTGGGTATTGGCACTGGAGTTATGCAAGGAATCCCCTATTTGCCTTACCATCTCTGTTGCAAATAGGTCGGGCACTCAAAGATCCTGTTCATGGGAGTGCTGGGACAGCTGGATCCTTGTTCAGTTCTTGCTGCTCCCAAGAATGGAGCAGAGGATCATCTGCTGAGGCTATTTTAGGTTTCTGAACATTGCCGGTGTGTCCTATTTGTGTGCAATCCTACAGCTTCCTGCTAAGATCAGTGTGAGAATCCTGCATCCTCATGTGTGAAGGTTTTGCTTGGGCACAGTGTTCTGGGGATTAGGAATAACTTTGAATTCCTCACTTACCTCAACATCTAAGCCATATCAGCTTTATCTGTGACCCCTTTTTCCACCTTTAGCTCCAACATCCCTTGGACCTTGCTTTGTGGATGCCCATGTGTTGCCTGGTGGGAAGCAGGCTGCAGCTTTCCAGCCTTTTCCTGCCGAAAATGCAGCTTCCTTCCTGTTTTCAGCAGTCGATTCCTGTTGTCTCAGATGCGAGCATGCGTTGCAGAAAAGTCTTCCACGAAACCTCTAGGTGTGGAAATACTCCAAAGCCCACAGCTTAGTGAGATGAGAGCTTGGCTCTGGCCATCTCTGTATGGCTGGATGGCTACTTGCCATCTGCCACCACCGTCCTCCAGCATGGCACAGGGTGAGGCCTCCTGGCTTCTCACTTCTTGGTACACCCAAGGCTTTTGGCTTCCCTGCACTTTTTGGTTTCCACCTGCTCAGGTAATTTTTCAGCAGTGCTGAGCATTGCTAAGTTTCGTGTTGAGGCAAGATGTGGCTCTGCAGTTTTGGCCCATCTTTATTTTTAGCTGTGTAAGACATGGTTGATGGTATCAGAAGGAAGTTGCACGGCCTCCGGAGCTCCATGACTCATCCTGGATCAGGACCGAGGCTTTGCTAGCTTCTGCTATAACCCTCAAGTGATGTAACTGGTTGTGGGAAAGGGCAGAATGGAGAGACAGGCCGAGCTTTTAGAAGTTCTTTTTATTTTCTTGTCTGCAAAATTGTTAAATTCACGTGTTGAAAGATACTGAGAGGTATCACTCCTGAGTGCGGTTCAACAGAGTCCTTTGTCTCTTGCCTTTCCGTCTTGTGCCTGTGTGAGCGAGGTGAAAGGGAGAAGAGCTCTGCTTACCACCCAGGCTGAGTAACAGTTTACTGGCACGTAGCAATGGTAGGGAAGAGTTTTTAGGGCAGGAAACAAAGCAGGATCCTGTCTCCCATTCAAGCCACAGTGAGTTTTGGTGCACCAGAACAGACCTGACTGAAGTGGAAACTGTCTGGAACGGGAGAGCAGAGGCTTAGGAGATGCCTGCCAGCATGCAGCAAGAAGGCCTGAGACGCCCCCATTCCCATCAGATCTGGTGCTGCTGCAATGTAGAAAGAGCTCCTGGGGCTTTCTGACCTGCCGGCAGCTGTGTTGGGCTGGACTGTGCACGGGCTGCACGTCACCCCCAGGGAGCAGGCACTGTGGGACAGGCAAGGATGTTGAAGCATCCCTGCCTGCCACAGCCCGAAGGAGATGCAATTAAAAAGGCGTCTACTGCCCCAGTCTGGCAGCGTGGCTCTCCTGTGCCTTGCCTTGAGAATACACAAGGTGGGATGCAATGCACCTGGGTCCAGAGTAGGGTCCTTGCCCCTGAGGTGGGCAAGGATGATGGCTCGTAGGAGTGGGCTTCCACCTCTGCCCTCTTTCCTTCCTTGGTGAAGGTGCTGCCTTTTAGGAACATGTTGAGACTTTTGGGTGTTTTATGTGTCGGGCAGTGGGGAGAGGACAGTAAGGGGGAACAGAGATGAGGGAGATAGGGGAGCATGCTGGAGGGTATTGCTGTGGCAACTTGCCACTGGCAGCGTCGCTGACAAGGCAGAAGAGCAGTTGGGCAGATGTGCAAGGTGCCACAGCCCTCAATGCAGCCCAGTCCCAGCTGTGCCATGGGTTTGGCACCCTTGCGCTCCTGCCTGACAATCCGGCATCTGGAGCTGTTCTCCTCTGGCAGCAGCCTCAGAGTGAGTGGCCAGGGGTATTTTGTCCATCTTTCCCCCTCTTTCGCCCCTCACTGGGGCATGGGCAGGCAGCTCCTGTTTACACACCTGTTTGGTTTGAAGCCCTAGAGCTGCAGAGCAGGCCCAGCCAGGGACAAACCAGTCACTTGATCCCTCTCACTGTACCATGGAAGAAAGCGAGTCATTCTGCTGCCCTTGCTTATCCTCAGCTAATCAACATAAGTGGCTCCAGCCATGACTGCACCTTCCCAGGATGCCTGGCCCTGTGCTGTGCTGTCCACCTTGCACAGCCAGTTTGCCTTGCTCCGGGGTATCTGTACTCTGAGGCAGAGCAGACACTCCTGTGACCCCTCTGATATGGTCTGAGACCATCCTCTGGGGCAGGTAAAGGAGAAGTTAAACATTTTTGAAGCTGCCCTTGGGCAGACCCTTTACCAGAGCTGGTAGGAGAGTTGGCTCCTGTTCATCAAGGGAGCAGGGAAAATCATGCACTCAGTAGCAGAGGGGATGGGTCAGGAAGCCATCTCCAGCCTGGCCATAATGTGAGTGTGACTGAGACCTGACCTGTCATCCATGGTATGCCTAAAGACCTGGATGTAAGCCAGGGAAAAGGACCTGCTGGCAGCAAGCACAGCTTGCCCGTGTCAACATGGATGGCTGTAAACCTCTCTCATTACACCTCTCAAAGGTCACTGCTGGCAGTGAGCTACAACGCCCTGCCCACAGCTCTGCACCCAGCCCAGAGTGAGAGGAGAACAATGCTCTTGGAGATGTACGGAGGTTAGATCTGCGGGCTTGTCATGGGGTGGCAAATGCTACTCTAGTTGCCTGTGGCCAGAGTCTGTCTGGGACTAGGATGTTCAGTCAAAAATGGATGGGAAAGGATGCCTCTCTGTGAGCTACCCAAATAGCCCTGCACTCACAAATGTCATAATCCTTGCCTGAGCTGTGACCCCTCCTTTCCAGGATACACAGCCTCATTATATTCCTCTGAAAACCATTTCGCTCTTTCCAATATGCCATAGTGTCCTTCTGCGATGTAGGGTCACTCTAAGATCTGTATGGACTGTCCATTTCTGTCCAGTGCTGCAGTTACAGTCATCTTAAAACTCCCAAGTAGGCTAGATTTTTTTGCACATTGTTCCCTGGACTCCAGACCCTGGTGTCCCCAAGGGAGAGCAAACAAGGAGGTGGAAGCTGGAGCATGGAGGCTCTGGGAAAGCTGCCCGTAGCAGGCAGCAGTCTGCTTCCTCCCTCTCAATTCCAACAGGTTCTTTCCACTTTCAGAGGAGAATAGCTTGCTCTGCACTGGTGGCTGGAGCTTCCTTCCCAGGGAGAAATCTGGGACGCTGGTACCTGACACTGAAGGGAGTTCTGGGTCAGCAGCTCGAGCACTGCTTTCCATATAAGTGACTTTCAGCACTTGGTGCAAGAGTTGGTGTTACAATATATTATGGGTGCAGGTGATGGCAGAGCATGGTAAGAATCCGTTGAGGCACACCGTAGTTCCCTCTGACCCTACTTTCACAGCCTGTGGTTTATCATCTTTCCTCTGAACCGAGGCCCCAAGATGTGCTATGAAATATCGTGGAGTGATGCAGAGCCCAGCAGATGAGGCTCTGGGTCATATGTGTGTGTTGGGGTGGGAATCGCCAATTTCTAGGGCAGAGGATGTTTTCTCTTTTATCATTTATAAAACACCTTGCCTGCCAAGATCGCTGCCCAAGGCTCAATCTCTTGGGCACTGTGACCCTGTGCGTTACAACCCTGTCATCTCTGAAGTCCTGTCCCCTCTTTTTTCTGTCTTACCTGTTCATACTACACAGTTTGAAGCATAAAGGTCCAGAAAAGCCCAAAGGTAGTGGGGGTCACATACTCTGCTGCCAGTTTGGGGAGGAGTTAAGACAGGCAGTGCTGGAATAAGCATTTAGGGAGAGGCAGCCAAGAGAGATTTCCTCCTGGCTGAGCCGTGGTGTTGAAGCTGGGAGAGTTCTGTGTGGGTTATGTGCTGCTGTGCTTTGCTGCTGCCATTACCTGAGGCAAGTCCAGGACATGTATGCCTACTTGTAATCAGGTGGGGACACCATCCTGAGCAGTGTCACTCTGAAAAATTGGACAGTGCCCTGTGGGACATTAGGAACAACCCGAATGCTGCTGCTGTGGGAAGAGTGGTGGGGATTTCAGCAGAAAGGTGATAAATCAGTGGGACCAAGTGGAAATTTTGACTGGGTGGGTGTTTCTACCTGCATTCCCTAAATAGTGAGAAGGTAGCTGAGTCCAGCTGTGCTGCCTGGAAGATGCATGAAGAATAGCTTGTAAGAGCCAACTCTTAGCTCAGCTCAGGCCTGGAGAAAATGCCTGGACACCGTGTACCAGGGTTTGCTTATTGCCAGTCAGCGCTGCTGGAGCTGTCAGGCCAGCACTGCTGCTCAGCCCTTTCTATACCAGCGTTTGCATTGCTGATGAGATTAGCATAGCTTGGCCAGCAGTGGACAAAGGGCGTAATTCTCAAGATCCTCTCTGCTGTGGCTGCCAGCAAAATAAAGCAGTTATGGCATCAAGTGGGGAGTCTGAGCTTTGCTTTCAATTCATCTTTTAACATCAGCAACAGCTAAAAATATAGGCTGGTTTTGAGGAATTAGAATATTCTTAGGCTTTTTGTCTAGGTCTGGTCTGCCAACCTCTTTCCTAGGCTGTCAGTCTGGGATCTTAAGGTATTTGCAATGATTTGTTCTGGCCATGTGATAAATCTGGAGAGAGAGAAGAGAAAAATTGTTGGCATCAGTCTGCCACCCTGAAAGTGCTCCTCTTGCCGCTCTGCCTGTTCCCTGTAACCAAAGGCTGTTTTGTGGCTTAGATTTGTTGAGGCAACAGACTTACAGCTCTCCTCTTTCTTCTGTGCAGCAATTTCCCTGGCAGCTCAGTAGGAATGATTTATTACAGATTTCAGCTGTTTAATTCTGTTTCCCTACAATATGACAGTGTTGGAGTAACTGAGCAAAATGCGGTGCTGTTTCCGGAGGAAGGCTGCTATCAGAGGCCACCCCTGTAGCAGAGGCTAGAAGCAAGGAGGAACAGTTTACCAGGAAATGCCTGTGTTCATGTACTGGGCACCTTTGGGAAGGAAAAGGCATCTCGCCCTTAAAGCTTCCTCACTACAGGACTCCAAATATTGCTGGTGAAGCTCTTTGAGAAGCAGTGAGAATGCTGCCCTCCAGAGCCTGGGAAAGGTCTGACCAAAGTGGTGGTCTGGAGAGAAAAGGCAAATTTTGTCCTTAATTGAACCTTCAAGTGCTATTTTTGGAGTGTGGTGGTTTGTGGGTTTTTTTTGGTTTGTGGATTGGGGTTTTTTAATTACTTTTTGGTGGTGGTTTGGGCTTTTTTTGGTACTGAAAAGAAAAGGTATCACTTGTGCAAATCCCTGTAAGGAAAGAGAGAATTTCCTTTGGAGTGAGCTGGCCTGAAACTTGATATGTCTCTGATGTGTGTTAACAGAGAAATGAAAAGATAGTACCATAAAGTGATAGAGGATAATGAATTTAATCTAGTATTGTGTTGTCCTGGGAGACAGAGCTGGGGCAAGGGTATTGCAATAATGTTATGCTTTGCATGACAATAACAGCAAATACCACCTTAACACACTTCCCCGGGGAGGGGTGGAAGGGTCAGTTTTCAGAGAGTCCCCAGGAAGGTGGAGTGAGGCAATCAAGAAGACAGAAGCTTCGGAAAAGATGCCAGGAGACTTACAGATGAGCAGTGTGTAATAACTGTGCATTTTTTGCAGCTTGAGTTCTGCTTTCCCATTCCATGTCCCAGCTGAACTGGGCAGTGCTGGACTCTTAAACTCACTGCAATCTTGAGAAACATACTAAAGAAACCATAACTTTAATAACATTCATGACATGTCTGACCCAGAACCTGAATGAACAAACTTTAACTTCTCTGTCTACAAGGCAGATGGATGGCTGGTGGTTTGTAACTGCACCAGTCAGGGATTTTAAAGGGTTCTGCTGTGGGTGAGCAGTGCTGTAGACCTGGTCCTAGGAAGCTTAACTGGTTAGCAGGTCCTCAAAAGGGTTTCTGTACGTGTATGTGATAAAAACAGAGAGCCTGAGGTCAGTACCTGGAAACTTACCAGCTCCTAGAGCTGGACCAGAGTAACAAGTCTTTACTCAAATACATGAATCTTTTAAGGTAAAGAATGCAATGACTTGTTCTCAATGAAGCATCCAATCCCCTACCAGCCTTTTGGGACCTAGGGCACTCTTCTGGTTTATAATGCTCTATCTGGGTCTTAAATTTTTTAATTTTTTAAGGTTTTTTTTCTGGGCTATGCTAAGTTACTGCATGTCCTGATCCCCTTTGGTGGCAGAGAGCACATGGGTCAGTTTGTGGGGCCAGATGTAACCCAGCAGAGCTGGATGCAGTCCATATGGCCAAGCAGCAGATTGGGGCCAACTTCTGCTTTAAGAGAGGTGGGAACAGAGGAGGCTCACAATTGGGAAAGCTGCTCGATGTAGAACATGTGAGTACCTTTTTATCCCTCCCCATCGCTGGGGTTCTCAGAGGTCTCAGTACCACCCTTGCCCTACT
>VZRQ01005510.1:40490-50912 GCA_013397975.1 Machaerirhynchus nigripectus | reverse complement strand
TGCCCTACTCCCCACACTGTGCCAGGGACTTGGGGCTGCTCACCGACTCTCCTTCCTTTGGGTAGGGCTAGCATGCTGTGACTCAGTTTCCCTGAAACCTGAGGAGAAGGAGAAGGGTGGAACAGGACCGGAAAGGGGCAGAGGGGAAGTTACAGCAGCTGGTAGGAAATGGCATTTTGGGGTGCTGCAAGGTGGCCCTACCCCATCTTGTTTGCTGGGCTGGTGTTTTGGGGTGCAGTGGTACAAGCTGGCTCTGTGCCATGGAACTGGTGTTTCAGGATGTTGCTGGGCAGCTCTGTTCCAGCTGCAGAGCTGGCATTTTTGGCAGCCCTTGCTCCATACTGCCTTTTCTTGTGCCAGGGATCATGCTAGGAAGGAAGAGCTGGCTGTACTTTCCATGTCCTCTGCATTCCCGTGTGCAGGATGTATAATTATGCACAGTCCCATGGCACTGCTTCCCCCAGCGTGTGACTTTGGGCTGCTGGTCAGGATGTGGGTCTGAGCTTATCTCGGACAAGGTAAGAATCAGCATGCAGGCTGTGAAACAGCCTGGCATCCCTTGCTGGCTCTGATTTTCTCCTGGTCATGGAGCAATGGCTGTACCTGGGGGCAGGAGCAGAGGAGTCCTTGCAAGACTGACAGGGGGGGTGCCCAGTCCCAGCTGCTTCCTTCCTCTTCCCTGTTCCTCCGTGTGACCCCAAATCTGCATGCATGGAGCATGTTTTGTAATAAACCTGCTGAACTGAGGGGAGGCAGAGCAAAACAGGAGACTATAAAGAAGTATGAGTCCAACCCCTGCCCATGTCGCTGCAGTAGTGTGAGGCACAGTAGTAGTTTGTAATGATGATGAGCATGGCCAGAGACATCCCTCCCACCCTGTTGTGAGTATCTGATGCATTCTGCAAGCCGCCAGCAGATTGTCAGTACAGCGCTTTTGTACTTGGAGGGCAGGTCCAGCTTCCCATGGATGCTGCAAACCACCCAGCTTCTGTGAAACTCTCTTCATTTGAGGCAGTGCCCTAAGGGTTAAGCCATGGTTGTGGGATAGGGTTTGTAACAGGAACAAAGAGGGCTTTTAAGGTCTGTGTTGGCCTAGGAATAGAGGGAATTGATTGAGCCTTTCCCAGTGTGTTGAATTACAAAGGTCATGGAGACCCTTTTGCTGGAAGGCAGCAGCCTTTGAGGTCCCTGCTGGAAGTGGGGCAGAGAGAAAAGAAATTGTCAAAGTCAGTGAGAGCAGCTTACTGGAGAGCTTTAAGACCAGGTGAAAACTGGAACTGTATCCTGGGATAAATAATTATTGAACTCAAGGCTGGGTACCTTCTGCCCTTGGATTTTTGGGTGGTTTGGTTTTGTTCCACCTCCTTCCCCCTATTGCATTTACAGCTGCCCCCACACATGGCACCTGAATTTGCAGCATCACTGTTGTAGCCAGAACTTGGGCCTCTCCAACCTGCTCAGGTAAGGGAGGATCTTTCCAAAATGCAGAAGAGGAGGCAGGCCATGATGCCTACAGGCACATTTTGCCTTGACAGAAGAGGAAGCTTCATACCCACCCAAGCTAAAACTCGATTTTTCATATATAGTTAAGCAAGAAAGCCCAATTCTAGCTGGTTTCCAAGCCCCTCTTCTTAATGTTGTCTGTTCAGGATGTCCCATGGGACACAGCAGCAGAGTCCAGCAAAAGGAGCTAGGGATGGATGGCAGAAACCTTTGTTTCCCTTCCTGCAGCAAGATGAAAAGTGAATACAGGTAGTTTCCATCTTAAGCTTTGGATGGCAGGAGCCGTCCAGCTAACCTATCCAAGATGTGTTTGCAAAGAGGTGGTTTAGTCCTTAAAACTTTCAGGTTTTAAGTGCCAGCTTAGCAGGCATTTGGCCGTTCAGCTCCATCCACTAGCACAGGCATGCTCCCCCATCTGATCTTTCATTTAAAGCAATTCCACTTCTGGTCTTTATGATGGATCAGATGACCTCAGATGTGATTTTTGGAGCAAAGGACTGTTTGGGCTCTGCCTGGGAGACGAAAGCTGATCCCAGGGAGTACCCCACGAGGGTGTCTGCAGCCAACACCTAAGTTCGCAGCCTAGAGGCTTCTCTACTTTTTCAAGCACTAGAAGGGCAGGACTGTGGGACCACAGAGCTGCATGAGAAGGGGGGGCTTGTTTTGGAGCTCTCAGAAACTAAAACATTTGTTCACCTTGGTAGCCAGCCTGTTCTCGGAGTCATTCTCTCTGTCTTTCCCAGTAACCAGGAACTGTTTCAGCAGTAGCATCAACTTCATGTACTCGTAGCTGCTTAGCATTGACATTGAGAAAACCTGAATTCCTTCTTCTGTTGTTGCTCCAAATCCTCTCTCTCACCCTGTCCTTGGTATCACCTGTGCTGCAGAAGCTTGCCACTAACATAAAGGTGGGTGGACAACTGGGCTCCTCTCTGCTGGTAGTTCCCCGGTCGCTGACCTGGTAATTTGAAGACATCAGGGTCTACTCACTGTATTTTGGGTGGACTCTCTGCCACTCATTTTGGCCACCCGGGCTGCAGAAGGGGAACATGAGGCACTTGCATTGCAAGGATTCCCCTTGGTGTGACAGAGATGTCAGAATCAAGAGCCGCTTGGCTGCCTCTGCTGTGCTCCTTCTCCCAGCTGGAGAGGGATGTTGCAGATGGGATATTACCCCTCTGTTGGTCACAAAGGAGGGTGTGGCAGGAAAGTCTGGCTCAAAAGTCAGCCAGTCTGGATCAGTCCCCAGCTGCTTAACTGGGTGTAGGGCAGTCCCTCAGCTTCCCCTGTCCCCAGGGGCTATGTCCTGGAGCTGACCAAGAGCTCATACAGGTTGTTGCTGCTCTCTCAGGGGCTCCCAGAGTTTGTAGACAAGCCTATTTTTTCAGTGGTGGCAGGCTGATTTAAGCACGTGCATTTAAATTGCTGGGTCTGTCCTGCTGGTGCCTGCTGAGTTTCATTCAGGAGCTTGCCCAGTTGCTGTGACCTTGGTGACACTGTGGCCATGGTGTTGGCCCTGGTGACACATGGTGAGCACTATGGATCTCCCCCCTGCTTCCCTAGAAGACACCCGAAGTACTAGAGCATCCTGATGAGAGGAGGGGTGGTGTGCAGGGGAAGCTGCTGGAGCCTATAAGGAAGCCATGGGACAAAAACTTGTATTTCTTTGTCGTGAGAGAGAGAAGAGGCTCTGATATACACAGTGAGGATCAAAAATTTTAAAGTCCAGGGAGAAGCAGCAGTTCTGATATACAATCCTAAGCTTTGGCAGAAAATTGTTCTTTGTGCCTATTAATGTGTGACATTCCAGCCCAAAGTGTTGTCCCTCGCTCCCTGGCCAAAGAATGGTTTACTTTGGCCTTAACTCTTGGGTGTCAGGGCCTTCTGTCCCAGCTGGGGCTGCGTGACCCTGCTGAAGACATAATGCTTGACTGACTTGTTCTCTTACAGTATCAGCAAGGCTTGTCCCGAGTATCCTGTGTGTGCCGGAAAACGCTGCAGCTGGCCAAGGGCTCCCAGGTGGAAGGGACCAGAGCCCCTTGTCAGCATGACTCTGACCCATGCGATGTGGAGAGGAAAGGCTGAGAGAATAGCCTGTATGATCCAAATGATTTTCTGTTGCAGTCAGTAGGAAATGGATCCTCTAGCTCCGACAGGCAGAGGCGCAGGTCTGTGAACAGGTGTGCTGCACGGAGCAGCATCTCCTGCTCACACCACAGCTCTCTGTGCTCAGACACAGATGGATGTGCAGAGCCCCTCGCTCTGCTGGCTGGGAGGCATGCCACAGCTCTCGCTGGGCTTGGCACAGCTGCACAGTGCCATCTTCCTCTTGTCACCTCTGTCTGCTCTGGTCTTTCCGAGGAGACTGAGGTTACCTGGACAGCCCTCAGAAGGGCTTAGCAGGTGGAAGTGATGTGTGTGGCTTGGGAACAGGCCAGGATATGGAAAAGAGGGGAAGAAAAGGATATGGGGCAAAGCCTGTTTGAGCCTCAGCCCCAAGCATTAGGGAATCACCAGTCAGATGAGCAGCCTGCAGAGGATCTGTGTATACATAGATCATGGACTTGCACTGTCCACACTCAGGAACTGGCCAAGCCTGTGGGCCCTGCATGCACAGTGGCATTAGCTGATGCCAGCTGACCATAACCGTGCTTAGAAGGAGTCATTTTGTGTCTCCCAGGACTCTGTCCACCCTGGAGAGTGAACCTGGAAAGAGGCACAGCCTGAGGGGGGCATGTTTGGTTGTACCCAAAGGCAGCTCAGCTGGCAGACATCTGGTCTGTGGATCTGAGCTGTGGCAGTGCTGGGTAACCCTTCCACAGCCAGCAGTGGAGAGCTGATAAAGGGAATGGGTTCGCCCAGAAGGCAGCCTCGGAGCCCGGAAGCCTCTGGAAGAAGCCCTCCCCTAGCATTGCTCCTTATCTTGGCAGTACTGGCACAGGACAGCACTCACAGCCTGCCTCTCTGCCCCTTCTCTCCAGAATGGACTTGAGCCAGCGGAGTCACCTCTGCCCCTCTGGCCACTGGGTGCAGCAGGCCGCGAGGGTTGTGGCATGGCCAGGCCAGGCTCCCTGCCCAGTTTGCTGCCTCGCAGAGTCCATGTCATTGCCCATGTTGCGCACACACACTCTCACACACTCCCTTCATGCACGGGGCTGTGGCAGAGAAGAGTTAGTCAGGAGAGGGTGAATCATAAGGGAAGGAGTCAGTGGGAAGCAGAAGGCAGGTGCTTGTCCGGGACAGGGCCTTCAGGGAGGCTAAGGGTCTGGCAGCTCATGCTGAGTTCCTGGGAGATGGGCTGAGAGTGCCAGAGGAGAGCTGGGAAAGCCGCAGGGTTTAGCAGGTGGAGGCAATGCCTGTGCCTCGGGAACAGGCAAGGATCTTAGCTACATGCTGAACTCCAGCTGTGGGTACGTTGCTGTCCTGAAAAGGCTTGGAGCATTTCTGATGCTGAGGCTTTCCCAAAAAGGAGCATTGCAAGGGAGCAGGTATGCCTGCCTCCAGTGAATGGGGTGGATCTTCATCCCCGTGCAGGCAGTGGGGTGTCCAGCCAGCTCTAGGCAAGCTGAGCAGGTCTCTGTACTGGTCAGATCCTGTCCAATAGTCTGAGAAAGCAGGTGCGGGATAAGAAAATCAGCGATACTTTCTGGGACAGAGAATGATAAACAAATAGCTCTGGATTGAGTGAAGACAGCATTGAGGAAGAGCTGGGATGCAAATAACACATTGGAGATTTGGGGATGACATGGTTGGTTGTTGGCTCCAAAAGCCCTTGTGTGACCTGGGCTCTGCTGCAGGCCCTTGAGAGTATTGCAGGGGTCACAGATGGCTGCTTCCTTCATCGAGGGACCTGCTCTGGGCTGTTGAGTTTCCATCTAGCACAGCTGGTCTCTGCTGAGTTGCATTCCTAATTGTCCTGCTCATCACTCCTGAAGACAGGTCCCGCGTGGGCATGGTGGAGGCAGCCTTGGTATCACAGCTACAGCAGCACAACCAAAGCTCTCTGTGTCTAGGGCCAAGCTTCTTGGCGCAGGTACTTGGGAATTCTGTCTTGGAATAATGTAGGTGTATTGCAGCAGGCACTGGTATTGCTACCAGCCAGAGCAAGGATCAGATGCTTCAACAAAAGCAGCCCCCACTGATCTCAGTGTTGAGGTGAATCTCTTTGTTCAACATCCCCAAGGTATGCAGGTGCAGGTACCTCCCGTCCTCCCTGGTGGTACCCTTGGCTGGGCAGGATGGAGCCCAGTAGGCTCCAAGAGTCTGCAGAGATGAGCTGGAGCTCTGGCTTCTTGTGTGCTGCAGTGGGAAGAGGCTGAGAGCAGTGGGCTTGTGCAGCCTGGCAGAGGGAAGGCAGTGAAGGGGGCTCTCACTGCTGCTGCAAGCTGTGGGTTTGCGGTGCAGCTGCAGCTTGGCTTTTTTGGGAAGTGCCCAGGGGCAGGATGAGAAGCAATGGCACACGAGGGAAATTCCAATTAGATATTAGGAAAACTATTTCCCTGCAAGGCAGTTAGACTCTGGAGTAGGGCCCAGAGAAGGGAGGCAGTTTCCACACTTGGTGACTTTCAGCCCCTGGCATGGGCAAACCCCAAGCAATTTGCTTGAACTTGGCCCTGCTGTTAGCACGATTGGACCCAAGCCCTCTGAGGTCCCTTCCCACTGTTGCTCATCAGTTCTGCAGTTCTCAGGTGCTTGGCAATGTCACATGTCATGGACTATTGGATTGCCCAGCTTGGGGGCACTTGGAGGGCTCCAGGTCTTGTTCTGTCCGTCCCCTTCTCACTTGGACTTGCCTGTATGGTATTAGCAGTGGTGGGAGATGGAGGCACTGCCCTAGGAGCACTGCTCAGCTCATTCACTTGCCCCAGCCTCCCTTAGCTGGGGCACCCATCTCTCTGGAAGTCTGCATTATTTCCTCCCCACGTGAGCACAAGAAGCCAGTGGGCAGTGAAGCACGGGATGTAAAGCATCCTCCATGCTCTGCTGGAAGCACAGAGCTGTGATGTGTAGGGGTGTGCTGATGTTTTTGGAAGGCTCATGAGGATGCTGGCCTCCAGCCCTCCAGATGGAAGGTTTATCTTCCCCATTGTGCCTGTCCCAGAGATAGTGGCAATTGGAAGGGAAGCCACTGGTAGCTTTTTTAAAGGTTCCAGCTGCTTGACCATCCTCAGCAGATGGATGTTGAGATGAGCCCAAAGGACTGTCTGGAAAGAATTATTTGCTCCCAGTATTTTCTGTTTCTTTGCCAGCCTTTTATTCTCATGGCTGCCCTTTTCCTGATCCTGTCCTTCTGCAAGGCTGGCTGCTGGCAGTCTTATGAGCCTTGTCTTCAGGAGCAACCTCACTCTGCGATTTATTGTGTCTCCGAGCTTTGACCTGGTGTCTGATGCTGCAGAAGCCCATGTCTGGTGTGTAAGTGTTCAGAGGGTGTTTACAGTGTTTGGCCCATCCTGTCTGCAAGAGTAATGAACCAAGAGCAAAGGGGTCTGCTCGTAGCCGTGGCGCCTGGGTTAAGCTGACCTGCAGCAATAGCGACATATGCTTTCTCATCTGGCAGAGGCTGGGTGGATGTCCAGGCTCCCTTTATGTAGGTTTTCAAGGTCTAGAACATTCTCATAAACCTGTGTTAGTCCCCAGATCCCTCCTGAAATTGGTCCTTCCAGCCTTTCCCTCAGGCTTGTTGACACTGGGCTGCCATCGCCCTGTGCGCTCTGCTCTGCTCTCCCTTCCTTGATAGTCCACGTGTAACTCAGTACTGCTCTGGGCACACTGACTTTATTTGGATGTCCCTGTTACAGCACCCCCTGCACACTGGGAGCAGCAGGATCTGGTGGTTTGGGCCAAGAGGTCCCTGAGGTCTGTTCCCAGCTGTAGGAGCAAGTGCTCTGTGGCAGGGGATGAGCTGGTTTCTGGTAATCCAGGGAGAGCTCTTAGGTCTCTCATAGGCTCTGTGTCCCTAGAAGGGTCAGGTCTAAAGGGACATCTGTATTCTCAGTGGCATGGATCAACCATCAGGTCGAAGATGTATTTGTCTAGTTTCCTCTGCTGTCTGTGGGACCCCAGGAGTGATTCACTATGTGGACCAGGAGTTTTGCAGTTTCACAGGACGTAATAGGAGCTGGACTATGTCTCCTGCTGCCCTTCATGTGGATATGCCTACAGACAGAATGCCAGTCCCTACTACCCCCACATTTCCCTTCTTAGGGCCTTCTGCTCTCATGTGTTTGCCTTCATTATGGGCAACAGTGTCAATGTTTAATGACAGCTGTGACACCCTTTTCCTAATTCTGGCAGGGTGTTTCTCTCTCACCTTCAGTCCCATGGGAAAGAGAGGTTTTCCTTTTCTATAACAAGGTGCAGGACATTGAATTCATGGTGGAAGGACTCCTTCCCTGCAGTAGCCCTGGTTGTGTCCATCTTCTTAAAATCAAAGATGGACAAAGCCTCACCCTTATGGCCCAAATACCTGCCCAGCACACATCATCGCTCTGGCCTGTGCTAGACTCGAGCCTTTCTAAATCGCAGCTGGAAAAGGGTGAGTTGGGTGGGTGTGCACAGCTCTGTGTGTGTGTGTGGTATCTCCTCCCCCTGTGCCACGTACATGTCTAGTACGGGGAATGGAAAAGATGCTGAATGTCCCCACAGCTGCTGCAGCCTTATCTGCAGGCTGCAGCTTGGTAACCAAGCGGGAGGCCCGAGTGCCTGCGCTCAAGCACCTCCCTTGGAGGGCTCTTACAGTAAAAGGAAGTGTATTGCAAGAGGGCTTGCAGTGGGGAGGGGCAGTTCCCACGGGGCAGATGCCGCAGTGCACAATCCTTGCTGCCCTCCCCACTGCAGGCCATTTGCCTACTCCCTCTTCAAACGTGTAGCTTTGACACCTGGAGCTGATCAGAGCAATTCAGCATCCCTAGGATCTTCTCCACTGCCCTGAGGTGCCTGGTGACTGTTTGGGGAGGTAGGGAAAGGTAAAGGTGCCATGGGTCTGTCGGGTGTCAGGGACTCACCAGGGGAGTGTGTGCAAGGAGGCTTGGGCTGGTGGGGCTGTGGGTGTGTGGCAGTTGGGAATGGGAGGAGCCTGGGGTAAGTTAAGGTATGAACTGCAGCCATTAGGAGGCAACAGAGAACAGGTAAGAGCTATGGGCTTGCCTTGGGGGTTCATGGAAACAGGACAGGGTCTGATGGTGTGGATGATGGGGTGGGAATGAAGAGGAGCACACTTGTGAGGGTACAGAGCCCAGGTGCCATGTGAAGCATGTGGGGAAGAGGCAGTGTTGTGCGTCTGGGTTTAGGCCGTGTGAATGTCTGTAGGGCATCAGGGTACAGGAGGAGCTGGCTTGGTAAGGAGGCTGTGGATGCCTGTGACTGTATGCAGTGGTGACCAGAGGGAGAAGAGAGGAGATGGCAGAGCTGGGAGCAGCAGGGATCCCATCGCCTGCTGATTTCTGTGCTATCTTCTCCCAGCTTGCAAAACGTCACCCCAGCACCAGAGCTCCCTGTCAGAGGCTCCTGCTTGTGTACCCAGCTAATAATGCTGGAAAAGGGGCTGGGCTGTTCATGCTGCACAACGAGATCATGCTTCCCGTGGTGCCCAGGGAACAGCCCAGGACAGGGAGATGACAGGATGGGAGTAACTGTAAGTGATTGTCTTACCACTGGAGTTGAGTTAAACAGGTTAGAGTACAGTTTGCAGGGCTTCTGATGCAGACACCAACTGCAGGGTGTTATTCTTCCTCTTGGGAGATCAGATAAAAGGGACTCTTGGTGCTAACATTTGTACATCAGTTAGAATGGTGAGGGCCTCATCCGGATTGGGCCTGGGGAATGCCTCCCTTGGACAAACATCCTCACTGAACTTGAAATGTGGCAGTGCATTGGTGCCCTGGTCATGGCTGGAGACCTCAGGTGTCATGCAAGTGCAGACCAGAAGTGGTCGCTGCCCTGGGCCAGATCCCACTTGCCTTCTCAAAGCCATTCTGTGACTGGCTGCACAGGCATGTGACTTGGTAATCACACAGTGGAAAATTTTCCATTGGTTTCAGTTGGCACCAGGGTCTGGACTGGAGCAGCCAGTCTGTGTGGTCATCCAGTGGCTGAGGTCCCCCAGGCTCGTCCCTCGGACCACCACCCCTGGAGAGGGACAGGGGGGTTGGAAGGGAGATGGCTGACATGTTCCTGTGCCTGGGTGGCCAGGGGCTTGCTTTCACGTTCTTTGTTGCCTCAGGGTGACTGCTGAGGCCACTGTGCTGCCCAAGTCCGATGCCATGGGGCTCCCCAAGGCTTGCAGGCACTGTGCTGGCTGCACCTTCCCCTGTGCAGCAGCTACCCCGAGGTGAAAAGACATAGCTCTTTGTGAAGTGGAGCCATTACAGAGGAGTTTGCTGCTTGTGGACAGCTGTTGTCCTGGGCCTGGCTCGTGTCCTCCAGCACTTCTCACCCGGCGCTGCCTCGGGAAGGGGAATGGGGGCTGCCCACCCTCGACTCCCTGAGCCGGGGAAGTGGGTGCCACCTCGGGCTAATGGGGGTGAATAGCTGCGGTGGAGCCTAGCAGCATCCTGCTGCCTCTGCAGGGATCCTCTTGGGCAGCGGAGAGTTTTCCCCACCCCCAGCTCTGCCGCTGCCTCTTTGTTTTCTGGCAGAAGCCTCTGTGCCTTTTCATTGCCGTTGAGGCGCCGAGCAGGAGCCTACATGTGCCGTGTGTGCGTCTTGCCGGCAATGTGATGCGGGCTGGGAATCCTGCCGGGCCAGGCATCTCCCCTGCAGGGCAGCGGGGGCCAAACAGCAGCTTCAGGGGTCTCCTTTCCATGGACTGTTCCTCCGGTCGAGCAAGGCTTCGAGGCAGCTGGTCTCCTCCACAGAACCCTCTCTTGCACTGGCAGCGCTTCTGCACCTTGCCACAAGTAGAGTAAGTTAGATGGGAAG
>VZRQ01005510.1:355-17398 GCA_013397975.1 Machaerirhynchus nigripectus | reverse complement strand
GCTGAGCCTGCCTGTCCTTCCCTCTAGGATGCAGCGGTGGCCAGTGGTACTCTTCCTGGCCTGGGTTTGCTTTCTCTTTTTTGCTGGTATCGCGCTCTTCATGAGCGGCTTCCTGCTCACCCGGATCGAGCTTGCCAGCAGCAGTTCCTGCTCAGACCCACTCGTGCCTCCACCCTGGGAGAGGCAGAGCCTCCCGCCGGGCTCCTGCTGGGCACCGCAACGCTTTTCCAAGGCCGTGCTCATCATTATCGATGCCCTCCATTTTGAGTTCGCCCGCTTCGACCCCGCCAAGGCCAGCCCGCTGCCCTACGAGAACAAGCTGGGTGTCCTGCACCAGCTGGCCACCTCCCAGCCCCACCATGCCCGGCTCTACCGCTTCCGAGCCGACCCTCCCACGGCCACCATGCAGCGCATCAAGGGCCTCACCACCGGCTCGCTGCCCACCTTCATCGACGTGGGCAGCAACTTTGCCTCCTACGCCATCCAGGAGGACAACCTGCTGGCACAGCTGGTGCAGAACGGTGGGTTCCTGGCCTTAAGCTCCGGCAGGGGAATTTCAGGCTAGATACAAAAAAAAACTTTTTCACAGGCATAGGAATAGGTTGCCCAGGGAGTTGGTGGAGTCACCGTCCCTGGAGGTACTTAAGAGGCTTCTGGATCTCATGCTGGGTGATGTGGTTTAGTGGTTTAGGGTTTATAGTGGTAAGTGGATGATTGGATTGGATAATTTTGAAGGTCTCTTTCAATCTTGATGGTTCTGTGATGGTGCCTGGAGAAGAGAAGGTTTTGTGGAGACCTTGTAGCAGCCTTCCAGTACCTGAAGGGGGGCCTACAGAGAAGCCAGAAAGGGATTCTTTGTCAGTAACTGTAGTGATAGAATGAGGAGTAATGGTTTCAAGTTGTCAGAGGAGAGATTTAGGTTAGATATTACGAAGAAATTCTTTACTATGAGGGTGGTGAGACACTGGAACAGGATCCCCAGGGAGGTTGCGGATGCCCCATTCCTGGCAGTGTTTAAGGCCAGGTTGAATGGGGCTCTGAGCAGCCTGGTCCAGTGCAGGGTCCTTTCCAGCCTCTTAACATTCTGTGATTCTGTGACTCTGTGTGGGCAGGGCAGCGGCCCACTGGGACAGGGCACATGCAAACCTCTGCTCAGTTTAACCTGTATTCAGAACCTTGATTCCTTTCTCCCTGGGAAGGGCACTGCTTACAGCAGCTCCACCCTGTGAGCTAATTGTTTTGCCCTGCTTAATGACACTTACCTAAGGCAGGCTTGTCATGCAGGCAGGGTGTCTCCAGCTTGTGCTGGGAGTGAGAAGTAGCTGTGACCATGGCTCCATCGTCATCATCTTCAAAGATGATGAGGAATCAGGTGAAAGTGGCTGCACTGATGGTGTTTGTCCCAAGGTCACCCCCAGGAATGCCTGTAGGAAGCCAAGGGCAGTCGGTCGTGTTGTGTGAGGCACATGACAGGGGAGGAGCCAGGTGTGCCAGGTGGTGGCAGGTGTGCCACGGGGGTGTCCCTCAGGCAGCCAG
The DNA here is from genome assembly GCA_013397975.1 of Machaerirhynchus nigripectus. NCBI lineage: Eukaryota > Metazoa > Chordata > Aves > Passeriformes > Dicruridae > Machaerirhynchus > Machaerirhynchus nigripectus. The sequence continues at coordinate 15,862 of VZRQ01005510.1, read as the reverse complement.
CCTGCCTGGACAGCTGCCTGCAGCTAAGAGGCAGCAACCTCATCCCATTTTCGTTGTGGTTTGGTGCTGCTGGGGGGTGCTTAGTTCAGCTATAAAGGGCTTGTTATGGTGGGATAATGGAGTAGAGGGAAGAGGACAGGCCACAGTGGGTTGTTACCCAGAGAGACTTCCTCCCAAGGCTCAGACTGGGCTAAGGTAACATGACTTTGTGAGAGCAAGGTGGGCAAATGCAGTAAATCATCTGAGGCAAAATGCAGCAGTGGATCCTGTGCCAGAGCAGCAGCCTCAGAGGAAAGGGTTCCTGCTCCCAGGCTGAAGCGGCCCTGTGGAAGCATAGCTGGCTGATGGCAGGCAGAGCAAGCAGAGCAAGGGCAGAGGGAAGAATCAATGCTTTTGCCTTCTCTTTTCCACATCTGTAGCACCATCACCACTGTGTTTAAAAGCCAGAGCTCAGGACTTACATCTTCTACTCCATCACCTGCTGCCTTGCATTTTGCAGTGGGGTCACAGGCCTCGGGTGAGGGTTTGTCTGCTTTGTGCTGCACTCCCTGCACCCACCCGTGTTGTGGTGGCCCAAGAGTCTTCAGGGGTGGCATGTCAGGTCAGTGATGTGCAGGTGGATTTGGTGTGGGGGCCCTTGAGGGCTTAGAGACAGGGCTGGTCCCTCCCTGTATTCAAAGTCATTTATAGTCAGATGGTCGTTTTAATTAGGTCAGTTTTGAGTGTGGATTGGGGAGGAGCCATTGTTCCAGACCCTGACTTGGGTCTTCCCAGGCTCTTTGGACTGTTTTGGTTACAGCATGACACAGGAGGGCTCCATCTCTCACTGGTTCCTTTCTGTCTGGCTCAGGAAGGAGAGTGGTCTTCATGGGTGATGACACGTGGGAAGGACTCTTCCCAAAGAAGTTTTTCCGCTCGTATTTCTTCCCTTCTTTTAATGTAAAGGATCTTCACACTGTGGATGATGGGATCCTGCAGCATCTCTATCCAACTGGTAAGCAGCTCCTTCACCAGGGGATGGATAAGCACTGGCCTAATGGGGGAGTCCTACTGCAAATTCAAGGTAGGGCTGAAGTTTTTTTTTCTGTTGCAAAGCAGCACTGGGCAGTTACATGCTGCTGCCCAAGGATTACAGTGCTCTTGCTGGATTTCCACAGATAAGCCAGTTTTTGCAGCCCACAGACCATTTCTGTAGATACCTTTCCTCTGTCTGGGACAGGGTTCACTTGTTGGGATCAGTTTAGACTTCTACATCTGTCTTACAAAATACCCTGGCAGGATGGAGACCGAGGAGCAGCTTTACTTTGACATGTGGCTGCTCAGGCAGGCACACAGTGCTCTGGGGAAAACACAAGTTAGGAGGCTGAGACACAGCACTGCTCTCAGCAAAGCATTGGTGCTTCCTAGTCATGGGAAGAAGATGAAGCATGAGATTGGTTTGTGAATTTTAGGTGGTTTCCACCTCCCTAAGGTCCTGGGACTGAGGGAAATGCTCTTTCATGTTTCTGTATGTGAATCTAAGCAAGTCGGGTGTGCAGTGGCCTTTCACAGGCAAGTCTGTGTGCCTTATGTGAGAGAGCTGCAGTTCATCATTTAACTTCAATATGTTGGTTTTCATGTGTCAAGGTCCTGAAGCAGTGGGGAGAGGCCAAGGTCACTTTCTAACGAGGGACTGTGTTGCTGTGTCGTGCCCTTGTCCGGAATGGGATGCACAGGGGCACATAGATGGGTCCAACCTAAAATATTTGCAGGGAAGAATGGGAGTTCTGGGTTCTCCTTTTTCTGAGCATACCTTTGTTTTAGCTCCGTTTGTGGCTGTTTGAGGTAAGTTCAAGATGACTTAGGTGACATTGTACTGTTCCCTTCCTGAGGATTGGTGAGAGAAAACTAGGGATCCTGGGATGCTTGCCAGGCTTTGAGATCCCTGTGCCATTGCACCCAGGAACCTGTGACCAAGAGTGTGCCTCACTTAAAACCTGCATCGATTTCCTTGAGAGCTGGCAGTGACAGTGGCAGGAGGGGAAGAAACATCAGTGTCCAGGGGCAACCAGGAAATTCTGGCAGGAAGATCCAGGCTTAGAATTCCAGGCTAGTGTGTGACAAGTTTGCTTTTGTTTCACAGTGGACAGTGGTGAATGGGATGTGCTGATTGCTCACTTCCTTGGTGTGGACCATTGTGGGCACAAACATGGACCTGACCATCCTGAGATGGCGAAGAAGCTCACCCAGATGAATGAGATGCTCAGGTGATGAGTGTGGCATTGCTAGCTGGCCTCTTAAGACTTCAGCCGGACTGGTGGGATCTTCCTGGAGAGTTTAGAGACACTGAGGGCAACATGGGATGCTTACTGAGCCTGTTAACATGGAAAACAGCTTTGGCCAGCTGGAACCCCAGCTGTAGGCAGTGTTGCTTGAGAGATGCGTGTTGAGAGGTTTGGTTTCAGAAGTAAGGCTGCCTTCAGGTCTTGGAGCCTTGGTTCTGTACCAAACCATGAGGTGATAGTGCAGCTGGAGTACAACTGAGCCTCGCTCTTTCCATCTGTCCCACTGAGGTCTAGGTAATGTTTGAGAAGCAGATGGAGGACCCTGGCTAGGGAATGAATGCTGCATTTACCATACAGACCCATGATTTGCACCTTTGAGTCAGAGGGCAGAATGGGATCCAGAAATTTCCGTCATGCAGCCCAAAATGCTGCAGCTTTTAATTCTTAGGACTGCTCTAAGTTTTGCTGCTAGAAGGCAGTGGTAACTTGCCATGCTGTATCTGAGAGCACAGTGTATATAGTGTCATACCTACTGCATCTTTCAGGGACTAATCCCTCCTTTTTTCCTTTGAAGTGGGAGATGGCTCACACAACATGATACATGACCCAAATAGAGGCAGCCTAAAATTTTGTTCTTGTCAGGAACACTTCTTCTGAATTGCGCTTTGTCAAGATCCCTGAAGGAACTGTTCACTGGGGACCCAAGCAAGATCAGTCCACTCTGTCTTAGGGCTCTGAATTTTCAGTTTGGCTTTAAACCACCAAATTAAAACACGCTGGTCCCTGGCTTGTTACAGTTCTGCATCAGCATTTAATTTTGCTCATACCCTTTTGTGGGCTTCACCTCTGTGGTGCAGGCAGGCTTGCTGGGGAGATGTCCTCTCCAACCTAGGTTAGTTGGGCCCTTGCCTAGGGAGGAGTTGACCTTCCTTATCTTGGTGACAGGTCCTTGGTGGATCACCTGGGGAATGACACTCTTCTTCTGGTGGCTGGGGACCACGGCATGACAGAAACTGGAGACCATGGCGGCGACAGCGAGAAGGAAGTAAATGCAGCACTGTTTGTGTACAGCAGGACACCCCTGTTTGGCAGTGGCCCTCCAGAGGTGAGAAGCTGACTCTTAGCTATCACTGCCTGAGGTGGTATCCAGGCTGAAAACTGCATCCTGGGATTATAGAGATTAACAGGGATTGTTTAGACTGGGAGGGATGGGCAGTCTCTCATAGAATCATAGAATGAGCTGAGTTGAAAGGGACTCATCAGGATCATCAAGTCTAACTCCTGGCCCTGCACAGGACACTCCAAGGGTCACACCATGTTCCTGAGAGTGTTTTCCAAACACATCTTGAGCTCCGTCAGGCTTGGTGCTGTGACCACTTCCATGGGTAGCCTGTGCCAGTGCCCAACCACCGTCTGGGTGAAGAACCTTTTCGTATTATCCAACCTAAATCTCTCCTGACACAACTTCAGGCCATTTCCTCATGTCCTGTCACTGTCACCACAGAGATCAGTGCCTGACCCTCTTCTTCCCCTCGTTAGGATGTTGAAGGCCACAATGCTGAAGGCCACCGAGTGACCTCAGCCACTCCTCACACAGCTTCCCTTCCAGACCCTTCATCAACCCCCTGGCTGTCATTTGGGTGTTCCCTAATAGCTTCATGTCTTGCTTATATTTTGGTACCTAAAACTGCCCCCAGCACTCAAGGTGAGGCTGCACCAGTGCAGAGCAGAGCAGGACAATCCCCTCCCTTGCTTGGCTGGTGATGCTGTGCCTGATGCCCCTCAGGACCGGGTAGGCCATCTTGGCTGTCAGGGCACTGCTGACTCATATTCACTTGCCATCAGCCAGGACCTCCAGGTCCCTTTCCGTGGCACTGCTTTCCAGCCTTTTCACCTTGACTGGAAGGAATGGGGAGTCTGTCACCTTGTCCTGAGAGAACAGTGGAAGGATGTAGAGGACTCAAGTGTTTGGAACTCATGTTCAGGCCACTACCGCTGTGAGGAGTGCTGGTGTGGGGCCAGATGAGCTGTTAGATAGCACCTTCCCCATCAACCTGCAGCTCCGAGCAGGCATGTTTGCCATCACAGGACCCTTGGGGGTAGCAGAGCTGTGCCTCTGCCTGGGTTCACCTTTGAACGGGGATGTCTTCCCCACTGTCCTCTCACATGAGCGAAAAGCTGCGTTGCTGTGTTCTCTCTGAATTTCTAATTTCTTCCCTGTCTATCCAGGAGCCTGAGACCATTCCCCAAGTGAACCTGGTGCCCACTATGGCCCTGCTGCTGGGAGTGCCCATCCCCTACAGTAACATTGGGGAGGTGATGGCCGAGCTGTTCTCTGGGGATGGGGACGCTGTGTCTGCAGCCTTGCAGCAGCTCTCAGTCTATCACGTCAACGCCAAGCAGGTACGGCCTGTGGTAGGCCTCCCATTGAATTAGAGGGGAGAAGGAATGGGTTTTTAACCAGAAACCTCTTCTGTTAGGTGGAGGTGGGGTGGCGACATGCTGTTATCTTCAGGGGGAACTTACTTTGAAGCATTACATCCTTGCAGTGTTTGCTCCAGTGAAAGACAGCACCATTTTCCCCAAAGAGAAATGAGAGCCACCTGTTCAGTGCTGTGGTGTGGAAAATACTGTCTGGGAAGGTGGAGGAGGATTGGACCCAGATGGTCAGAAGTGGATTAGGTAATAGGGGACACTGGTTCCTCAAGTCTAAAGATGACCAGAGGCAAGTCTCACGATTGGAGATTTGAGAGTAAAAGTGGAGGTTTTGATCCTGCTTCAGTTTTGAAGGAGAAACTGTGTTAACAAAAAGCTATTCTAGATTAGTGAAAGAAGGAAAACAGTAATGAAGGACTAAATAAAAGAAATAACCATGTAACAGGTAATACTAAAGTAGGATACTGAAGAAGCAATTTACACAAAGTGCAACAAAATACAAAACCACAGCAGCAGAATGACAAAATTTGAATGAGAGTCTCTACACCAGCTATAAAAGAAGCCTAGGCAATGTAGCAGGCTAAGTGAGAGCCTCTGTGATGTGAGGGCCATCTCTTGTGGCTCTGGTCTTGCTACAGAGCCAGATTTGCCACAGGCTTTGCAAGACATACGTCTCAGCTAAGGGCCAGTCTGCCTTTGAGGGACTCTGGATTGCTGGGAGTACAGGAATAACTCCTCCAGTGCCCAAACAGCTCCTTGCAGTGCCAGTTGGACACCGCTGGTACAAGCCAGTGAGGAGCTGGAGAGAATGATTGCTGATGGGAAGACAGAAATATTCAGCTCTGTATTTATAGAGCAGCAGAGTGCTCTGACATTTAAAGATCGTACTGTATGTTAGTGTCCATTAATCACTGAGCATATCAGTCATCATCTGTTAGGAATTAGCGTTATCAAGTCGTACCTGTTTAAATATTTGCATTCATTGTTTGAAGAGGTTTCTGGCTCGATAACGGTGGTGTTGAAGAAGCCATGGTGTTCCAGGGAGGCCTGTGAGAGAGCCACTGCATGTGTCTGCCATCCATGGGCAGGGGCAGACTGATTCTGACTGTGCTCTGAGGCCAACAGAAGTTGTGTGAAGTTACAGGTGCATCTCAGGACTGGAGCAGATCTACACTGCTAAGCTGATGGATGTAGGTGCAGGTGCTCTGCCCTGCTAATGCCCCTGTAAGACTTCTTTTATGACTTTAGGATCACAGCTGCATCCGTTCATGTCCTCTTGAAGTAGAAAGCAAAAAGAATGAGCTTTCCTTAACCTATGGTGCAGTCAATTAATGTGCTAGTATTGAAGAAAGGGAAGCAGTTTGGTTTGATCCACTGTAAGATTTTTAATTTGATGTTTTTCCTCAGACCAAGCTGTAAACTCAAAATGGGGTGCAGATTAACAAGTCATTAATAGAAATGACTTGAACTTCTGGAGAACATTTGCCTTATTGCTGCCAAAGACTCTATAAAAGCCCGTAGTGATGCACAGCATTACCAGAGGTGTAGCTGCAGGAGTCAGTGTGGCTGTCAGGATGGATGGATCATTTGAGAGGGCTGTCACTTGGGCAGGGAGGTTGAATTTCCTGATGGTTATATCCTGGATTTGCGTGACCAGCCCTGGGTGATGTGGCTGGGGACAGGTCTGCCCTGGCAGGGGTTGGTAAACTGGGGTTGTTTCCATTCTGAAAGGGTGGTGTAAAGCAGTGAATATCATTCCCAGTGTTCCCAGTGCTGCTGTCTGATCCCATGTCCCCTTTCCCGCAGGTGGATCGCTTCCTGCAGTCCTACTCGCTGGTGGCTCAGGACCTGCCAGCAGAGCAGCTCCAGCACCTGCAGGAGCTCTTCTCCAGTGCTGTGGAGGAGCACACAGAGCTGCTGGCCCAGGTGCAGGGGACGACAGTGGTGCCTCCGGAGCTGGAGTCCAGGCTGGGAAGCCTCATCGGTCGCTTCCAGCGCTACTTGCGGGAGGCGCGGGCTGTGTGCACGCAGTCCTGGGCCCGCTTCCACCCCCTGCGTATGGTGGGGGGCTGCATCCTTATTGCCTCCTCCTGCTTGCTCTGCTACATGGTCTCAGAGCTTGCTGCGTCCTCGCACTCCTTCTGTCGCAGCTGCCTCCTGTACCCTCTGCCCTGGGTCCTTGTGGGGGCTCTGCTTGGGCTGACCCATGTTTTCACCCAGAAGGGGCTGGATCTGCTCCTGGTGTCGTCATGGGCAGCCGCTGCTTCTCAGCTGGGTTTTTTCTGGCACTGGTGGGGCCAGCATCCCAAGAGAGCCTGTTTGGCAGGCAGTCAGCCACCACTGGCGAGCGGTGGCCTGAGGCAGAGGCTGCGAGCATGGCTGGGGCTGGCTTTCCCCATGGGCATTCTGTTCTTCCGCTGTGGAGCCATGTTTTCTGACAGCTTTGTTGTGGCCGAGGCACGGGTGGCCCCGTTCCTGCTGGCCTCGCTGGTGATGTTGCTAGTAGGGAAGCTCCACTGGGATGGTCGCCTGACTGTGCCAGAAAGTCCCAAGCAGCAGCTCCTTGGCTTTTCTTCTTACCGGAGAGAGATCTGGTACCTGCTGTGCCTCGTGGCCATGCTCCTGGTCTGCGTGCGCCTCTCCAGTTTCTTCCATCAGTGCCGTGAAGAAATTCCTCAGTGCCGGCCCTCTGTTTTCCTCTCCCCACTTGCCAGCCTGAGAAACACACGGGCCAAGAACCTCTTCTACCTCCTGTGCGTGGCCTTGCTGGCTGGGCTGGTGTACGCAGTGCAGAGCTGGCTAAGGCACTACGGCAACCTGAACAGCTCAGACCCCCTCGTGCTCTTCGTGCGCTGGGGTTTCCCACTGGTGGTCCTCTGCATTGCCTGCTACTGGGCTGTTGCCTCCAGTGCTGATGACTCTCTTGGCAAGCTGCAGGAGCTGGTGCAGGTGGCAGTTGTTGTCTTTCCCCGGGCTGTCTATGGACTAGCATCCATGGGACTGCTGCTCCTGCTGTGCAATCCCATGACGGTGTTTGCAAAGGACACACGGGAGTCGGCAGGATCCATCGTCACTCCCTACCTGGGGGTTCCCAGCTCCGAAGTTGACTTCCTCCATGTCATCCCTCAGATCTACAAGAGGATGCAGGAGTCTCAGAGGAGCCGGCTGGAGCAGGGCAGCTGCAGGGCCACTGTTGCAGCGTATGGGCTGGGCAGCGTGTACTCAGCAGCCCTGGTCATAGCCCTCACCCTCCTGGGCTTCCTCTTGATGCTTCTGCACAGCGAGCGGCTGAGCTTCGCCTTCCTGATCCTCTTTGCGGAGGCCTTCGTGCTGCTGCACATCCACACGTGTGCCAGAGGCCTTGCTGGAGATGCTGGTGAGTCCAGGCTCAATAGAGCAACCACTGGATGTACAATCTGGGCCCCACCTGCAGTGACCTTACCTTAATTCCAGTGGGAGAAGCAGGGTCCAGTGTCTAGTCTTGGGAAATAGTGGTGCACTGATCCTCAGGATACTCTTAGCTTTTTTAGAGCTGCTTAAATCCTCTAGTAGAAGAAAGATGCATGCAGCAGGGACATGAGTGTAGGAAGAGGAGTAGTGTTTTGGCTGAGGGAAAGGAGCTCTACACCTACCTCTTCTACCCAGGGTATGAACAGTCACCAAACCTCTCTGGTGCTGACGGAGTCCAGTAGCAGGGCTACTGGCACCAGCAGAGGGAATGCTGGCCCCTTGCTGTACCAGTGGGGGAAGCTGGACTGTTTCCTGTCTCTTAAAAGAGCCAACATGGAAACAGAACCTGGAAAAAAGGTCACTAGGCTTTTTCTGACTGTGGATCTGTCTTGTTCCTTGATGCTGATGTCCCCTCCTCCTGCCTCTGCTTTTGTCTCTATCTCTCAGAGCCATTTTCAGTGCCCTGGTATGCAGTCATCTCCTGGCTCCTTGCTGCTTCCCAGTTCTTCTATTCCACAGGCCACCAGCCCATCTTCCCAGCCATCCACTGGAATGCAGCCTTTGTCGGCTTCCACCTGGACCACAGCACGAAGCTCCTGCCTGCTGTCCTGGTGGGCGCTAACACCTTCGCCTCCCATATCCTCTTTGCAGGTAAATCAGTTTCTTCCTGGGCTGTGGAGCCCAAGCAGACACAGCTCACTGCAGTGCCTTGTCTGGGGCTCTGCAGGCTGAGCATGAGGCGATAAAGGCTCCAGCACCAGCTGAGCCCCAGCATCCTCACTGTTCCCCTTGTGGGACCACAGCAGCCTGGCCTGGAGCTGGGGTGTATGCTTCCTGCACATCCAGGGCCGGATGGCTGAGCTTAGACTGTTCCTCACCTCCTGGGCTCCAGTGGCTTCATGTGCTTTTTTCCTTGACGTAGTTGGCTGCCCGCTGCTCCTGCTGTGGCCCTTTGTGTGTGAGATGTCCAACTCACAGAGGAAGAAGCCCAAGAAGGAGTCCCAGGAGGAGCTGCAGGAGGTGGAGGAGCGCATGATGGAGATGAGGCTGCGGGAGTCTCCAGAGAAGTTCTCCACTGCTCTGTTGCGGCTGGGATTGAAGTACCTCTTTGTCCTTGGGGCACAGGTACGGGCAGCAGCAGGGTGCCTGTGGAAGAGGCTGTCTAGGAGGAAATTGGTGTGCTGTGAGAACTGTGGAGCACTCTAATGAGAGAAAGGGGTCAGCCAAGGCACAGACAGGCCCAGGGGTGGTGTGTCAGGTTGCAGGTGGAAGAGCAGGTCCCTTTTCAGCCATGCCATTTGCTCTGTGCTTTGGGAAGGGCTCCAGCATGGAAGCTGCCGTATGGATTAGGATGCTTTTCACACCCATATGCCTGGAGTGTTAATGTCTGTTAAGGAACTGCAGGGTTGTAATCCTACTCCTTGTCTTCCTTACCATTCCTATCTCACACCAGCTCTGGTTTTCATATGTTCTGTGACGATATAGGGAGCTAAACACCAGAAATTTTAATCCGGTGAAAGAACTGAATGGCTTTCTGGGATTTACCCCTTCAAATCGTTCTCCTGTGTTGTCAGACCAGAGACAGTGCAAGCGAGGGGGCAAGCCCTGCAGCAGGAGAGCAGGAGTGCCGGGCTCAGTGAAGTGGTAGGTCAGATTAGCCATTGTGTGAGCCCTCCTCTGTGCTGCCCCAGCATGGCCTCAGGAGGGCCTGCATGTACCCCAAGCTGCTTGTGTTTCCTGACTTGAGGACATCATGGAAGAGAGTCGTCTTTAGGATGCTCATTCCTGTTGTGTGCCATGCCAGCGTCTCGGGCATGTGCGAGTATTTAGTACTTATATATATACTTATATATATACTAAATACTTTAGTATTTAGTACCACCTTCAGATATGAACCTAGTGCCCGGGAGGTCTCTCCAGAGTCACCTGTAACTTGTTTTTCCTGATCTTCCCTGCAGCTTCTGGCTTGTGTTTGTGCAGCTATGATCCTCAGGAGACACCTCATGGTCTGGAAGGTCTTTGCCCCAAAGTAAGTCCCAGGAGTTGTTCTGATGCTGGCTTGCTCTGACATCCTGACTAGAGTTTGCAGACAGTAATGTTGGAAGAGACCCTGTGACTGATCTTCTGACTCATTACCTAGTAGCAGTTGTAGGAATGTCCTACATTCCTACACTCGAGCTAGAGCCTAGGAGTTTCTCCTCATCTTAATTTCCAAGGACACACAGAGCCCACCTGGAAGCTGAGAATATTGTAGGTCAGAGAGCCAAAGGTAAGGATACCAGACTAGAAGTGATAAACCCAGTAATGCTGAACCAGCAAACCTTTAAACTAGTTGGTGTGAGGGGTGGCCTCAGCCTCGGAGGGATTCTAAATCCCACCTGAATCAACAGGTCCTGAGTGGCCTCTGAACCAGAGGAGTGCTTGGCTTACAGGTTTTAGGCAGCAACTGCTGGGGAGTGAACATAATTCAGGTTTTAGGATGTGGGATGGTACCAGCCTCTCATTGTCAGGAAAATCAGTCGGCTGGAGGGTAGCAGCCTGTCTTTGTAGTCATGATGGCTGTTGTATCCTTAACTGCATCTGTTGTGCCTGCAGGTTTCTCTTTGAGTCGCTGGGCTTTGTGGTGAGCAGCATCTGCCTCTTGCTGGGGATCTCACTGGTGATGCGTGTGGACTGTGCCGTCAGCACCTGGTTCAGCCAGCTTCGGCTCAGGTAGCCTTGGAGATGTGGGGAGCCTGTCCTGCTCGTCGGCCAAGGCTGTGGTTGTCTCCTTGCCTCCCTTGGGCTGGGAGGGATACACGAGCTGCCAGCAACCAGTGCCTGCCCACAGCAGTTGGGGATTATCCCCAGCTCCCTGCCTCTGTGCTGAACAGAAGGACTGGAGCCAGCTGTTCCTGGCTCATGGGGATGGTGTTTCTCAGCAGGGGAGGTCAGAGCTCTCGCTGGGCCTTTGCTGGCAGCAGGAGGACTCTGCTGCAGGAGTGCACGAAGCAAGAGTCCTGAAGTGCTCCTCTGGAGAAACACCAGTGGGGGTCTTGCTGCTACTTTGCTGACAACTGTTGCAATATGCAGCTGGTAGGCTTCAGTGGCCAGCAAGGTGTCACCTTGACTGTGCAAAGACAGTGACTCATGGAATGGGGCCTGCTGAGGAGGGGAGAGGAGGTTGGAAGGGGAGGGAATGTCCCACAGCCACCACTTGTTTTCATGTGCTTGTTTTCACTCTGGAATCAGTCTGCACACGGTTTCATGCAGATGGTTCCTGGACCCTCGGTGGCAGCTACTTCTCTGTAAAGTCAGTCAGTTACTCTGTAGTGAGGCCTCTCTTGCCCTACACTCAGTCCCATTTTCCAGGTTCTCCTCAGCCCTGTGAAGTGCAGTGGGGAGCACTCTGGGCTGCCTTGTACAGCAGGCTTAGCTTGGGGCAGTGGTAGCAGGGACAACTGTGTACGTGACCAAGAAACTCTCCACTTGTGTTCTCAACCTGTCAGGGTCCCTGTGGGCTGGGTGGTAGCAGCCAGGGCTCCTGATCTTTTCCTGAGTATGTGCTGCTGGATGCTGGCAGTTGCCTGTGAACAGTTAAGATGCAGGAGGATGCAGTGACAGAATATGGATTCACCCATACTGGGCCTGGCCAGCAGGAAAGGGGAACCTGGAGTAGCTGTCCCAGCTGCAGGAGTAGCCTTGGTGTGAGCTCCAGAGCCTGGGAGCACCTACTTGAAAGCCCTGAGCAGGTACCAGTTCTTTTGGGAAGTGGTTTCAGTCACTGGCGTCTGTATGTGCTGGGTGCTATGGACCAGATGCAGTCAGTCACATCCATGATCCCATGTTTGGTGCTTGTCTCCCTCTTGGCCTTGGCATTCTCTGTGAGACTTCATGCCACAAGTGAGCTATGCCAAACATGCCCTTGACTGCTCAGTCAGGAGACATGGTGTTTCTTTCTTTATGGGCAGAGGATGGTGACCATGGTGCCTGGCCACATCCCAGCTCAGTTCCTCTTGCAGTTTCCACAGGAGCTGGGATTCCTTACTGCCCTGAACCACTGTGTGGCATTACTTGGTGCTATGAAACCTTTTGTCTCTCTCCTCTCTGGAAAGAGCCAAGAATTGCTTGCCTGGGATTTCCGCAGTGATATTTGCCTGATCCCATTAATTTTTATTTCATGCACCATGACTGCCCCTGTTTGAGTTCCTTACTGCAGACTGTTAACATAACTCCAGGGTCTTCCTCTCCTCTGCCCTGCAGAATCCCAGGGAAAATGTCTTGTCACCTCTCTCAGATGTCACTTCTTGGCATTTTTCCCAAGTGTCCAGTTGCTGTGGCTCTTGAGGGCAGGTAGAATTTTGTATTTCACCCCTGCAAAATGCCTGCTCAGGTGATAGAATGCAATTCCAGGGAGGCTTAAAACTGTTCTAATATTAGGTTTTCATTGCCTGGCCTGCTCTTGAGCTGCTGGCTGTGCTGTGCTACCTCAGCCTCTTATCTCCTCTGCTCTGTGGTCCTGCTCAGTTTTACCTGACACAACCAGGGACTGGTTTGTAGCTGGCATCACACCCTGGCCTGCCTCGCTGCCTGGATGCATAACACCGGTGCTAGGACAAGGAAGGGGTAGCAGCAAACAGTGGGGGAAGCTGGAAGCTACAGGAATGCATCAGCCCACAGTTAAAATGGGCTTAGGGAGTCACACTCTTACAAATAGGTTATTTGCTGAAAGCTGACTTCCGGGTGGCCATAATGCCTCTGGAGGAACAAGGGGTGCGTAGATGTGGGGAGGAGGAAGGGGGTGGAGGTAGCAGTTACCCAGTAAATGTTCACTTAATGTGAGGTTAATCTGGGTAACACATGTTGCTCCTCGAGGCTGGAGCTCAGATAGGTCTTGTAACCTCATAACCTGGTCAGGAGCTTTCTGCCTGACTGTATTGGTGCTGGCAGAAGTCCCTGTGGTCACTTATAGTGTAGGACTGGCCCCTGACATCCCCACAGCTGCCACCCAGGTCCCTTGGCTTCCATCTCTGGGACTGGTTCTGCTTTCACTGGTCACTCCAGTGCAGCTGAGCCTTCCCATACTCGGTGTTCATGGTTAAAACACTCACATGGGGCTTGGGCATCCTCTCCTCACCCCTCCGTGTCACCCCTCTGTCGTGTGTGGGCTCGTGGTCCTGGGAGACCAGGGAGAGCAGAGGGAACAGCAGAGCTGTAGTGTCATCAAAGGACACACACTTAACTCACCAGAGACTAAACAAAACTTGCAGTAGAAGAGCATCTGCATCTGCAAGTACATTCTTGTCACTGCAGAGATGCCACGGAGTGCTGGCTGCTCGGACACGGCAGACTGGCTGCTACACCAAAGATTTCAGATTCATGAAGATGAGTTTTCCAAGGGCTGGAGATGCTCTTGTTTCTTTTCATTGACTGTTTTAGTCTTTGTCAGCCTTCCTCAGCTGCCCTCCAGCTGATTGTTTGGCTGTCTTTCTCTTGAGCATGCCAGGGATTGTAAAGTTAATGCCAGTCCAGGGCTTGGCAGCCTTGGAAGCAGATCATGCTGCTGATGCTAGAGCAGACAGGGCTGTTTGCTGATTTAAAACCCCAAGAGGGGGATTACCTCCTTGTCCAAACTGAGGCTCTTTGGGAAATCTGGTGTGCTGGGGAGCAGGTTTTGCCCCACATCCCTCCAGAGAGGTTGTCATAGGACCCTGCTTGTCTCTCCTGGACAAGTTATTCCAAGTGGTTTATTTCTGGTCCCTGTGTCCCTCGGCTGAATGTGACAGGGGACAGAGTGCTCAGCTGAGCAGTTCTCATCCCGCACTCCACAGTCTTTCTGCACTTGGGGCTTTGCAAGTGTTGTGCATGAGTTTCTTGGCAGGGGAGAGCCATTGGGAAACTTTCCTGGCTCAGGCCCATGGTGTGTCCCATGGTCCTGTCACAGAACAAGAATTCAATTGTGTCTCTTTTTTCCTGCCTAGAAAATAGTGACCAAAACCTGCAGCCACTCTGAAGGGTTGAGTGTTGAGAGCATCCCACAGCTCTGGCCCATGGGGCTAACACGGATCTCAAGGGATGGCACTGTTCCAGGGAGCCCAGGGCTCGCTCTAGCTCTGTTCCCACAGTTCTTCCTCTGTCCCATCTCCCTCTGGTTTTCCCCTCAACCCTTCAGGCTGCTTTTTTATGCCGAGGCACAGTCCCAGTCTTGGTGTGCATGTCCCCCCTTCCCCTCAGGAAGCAGCAGTGCCAGTGTGTGGGGAGCAGGGCTGGGGAGCACTGCTCTCTCCTCCGAACCCTGACTTAGTGCACCACGTGGCTTGGAGCAAGATTGTTTTATTTTTTATTAACCTCTGTGTGCCTCAGTCCCTCATTTGGGGAAAAAATAAAAGGGGATGGACCCAGTTGTGGAAAGCAACCTGGGAGCTCTGCATGCAGCGTGGTGCTACACTTTCCTGGGTATCTACATATCTGGCTGCCAACGCTTTCATTCACATCCAGCAGCTACACCTGGAAGGTGGAAGCAAAGCTCAAGTCTCTGCTGGCAAGCAGAGCCTTCTTACTTTCAAAAACCCCTCCAAAACAGGCAAGCTGGCAGTACTCGTTCACCTGGAAGCCATGGTCCTTGAGATTGGTGACCCGCATCCAGCAGTGCTGGGTATGGCACGGCTGACCCAGGGAGGCAGCCAGGGAGGGGTTGCTCCGTTATTAAATTGTGTAATGATTAATTAATCGGGAGTGGCGTGAGGCTTGAGTGGAAATTTGCTGTCCGAGGGTGGCATGGGGCTCCGGGCGGCTGTGAAAATGATGTCTGCAAATAAAACTGTGAGAGCCAAGGAGTGCTGTGTTGTCTCCTTCCGTCTTTCTCCCCAACCCATCCAGGGTCTCCTTCGTGGGGAACCCTCATACAACTTCCTCCTGAGGGGAAATGGAGGGTTAGGCACTGATCTCTGTGGAAACCACTGACAGGACCCGAGGGAACGGCCTGAACCTGTGTCAGGGGAGGTTTAGGTTGAACTGGGGCTCAGGACTCTGGAGATTTAGGAAAAGGCTCTTCTCCAAGAGAGTGGTCGGGCACTGGAACAGGCTCCCCGGGGTAGGGGTCACAGACACAAGCCTGCCGGAGTTCAAGAAGCGTATGGGCAACGCACATGCTGTGGTTCTTGTGGGATCCTGCATAGAGCGAGGAGTTGGACTCGATGATTCTGATGTGTCCCTTCCAACTCGGGATAGTCTGTAACTGGTTCTGTGACCAGTGGCTTCGCCTTGCGCCGAGGTTTGTCCCTCCGCGGCCGCCCCCTTCCCGGCGCGCACCCCCTCCGCCCCGCGCTTCCCGGTTGCCGTGGTGACGGCAGTTCCCGCCAACCGGCGGCGAGGGCGG
>VZRQ01005509.1:121170-156284 GCA_013397975.1 Machaerirhynchus nigripectus | reverse complement strand
GTGTTGCACCTGGGAAAACATAAGCACAGACTGGCATCTACTTGTCTGAGGAGCACCTCTGCGGAAAGGGACCTGGATGTCCTCGGACAACAGCTCAGTGAACAGTCCTGCTATGGCGGAGAAAGCCAGGGGAGGCCAGGCTGCATCAACAAGGACACCACCAGCAGAGATAAAGGAGTCATTATCTCACTGCGCTCAGCACTTGTAGGCTACACCTGGAATACTGTTTTCAGTTTTGGCCCCTGCCATACAGAAAAAATTTGGACAGGCTGGGGAGGGTCCAGAGAAGGGACACAAAGATGGCCAAAGGACCAGGAAACCTGTCATATGGGAAAAAGCTTGGAGAACTGGGGTTTTCTGCCTTGAGAAACTGGGGTTTTCTGCCTGGCTTAAGGGAGAACTAATCACCCTGTTCCAGTATCTAAAAGGCTGGCCACAAAGGTGATGGAGATTCTGTCTTTGCAAGGAGTCACATGGAGAAGATGAGGGGTAATGGGTACAAATAACTCCTGAGGACATTTCATTTGAACACAAGAGGAAAAATTTTCCCAGTGAGATCATCCACTGGAATAATCACAGGAAAGTGGTGGATTCCCTAATGTTGGACACTTTTAAGATTTGGCTGAACCAGGTGCTGGACCATCTTGCTTAAACTGAGTTTCTGCCAAGAAAGGCTTGACCACATAATCCTTGAGGTCCCCTTCCAACTTGGTATTCTATGATTCTATGAAAACCTGGAAACAGTATAACTATTTCACTGCTAAACCTTTTTAAACCTGATGAGGTTCTAGACGGGCTAAGAAAAAAAATACCTAATCCAAGTTACTTAACATCAGAATAGAGATCCAACATTCATCAAGCACATCACTGCAAGCCCTGTGTGTGACCCACCTACAGTCTACATGTTTCTGTTCTCCATCTGAGAGGGATGAGTAAGGATACACACCCTGATATAGAAGTGCACAAATGTTGTGACAATCTTATAACATGCTATTTAGTATAGAATAATGGAATGTTCAAAGCAAATCTAAGACTTTACTGTAGTGTGGGGATGATTTTCAAAATGTGTATTTGCCATATAATTCCATTTAAAGTCAAATTCATGATCCAAACCATTTTCAGATCAAAACAAGTATAAAGTTGAAAATTGTTAGAAAATAATTAAGTGGAAGAAGAGGACTTGATTTTGCCAGCTCTCTCTTCAATGGTTTGCATAGTTCTGACCTCATCTTAAAAACAAACAGTAGAAAATCTAGTGGAAAGGGAGAAACTTCAGAAAGGGACAACAAAGATGATCAAAGGTACCAAGCAACTTCTGTACCGGGTCTAGCTGAGTAAAGTTGTACTTTCCAGCTGGGATTAGAGGAATTTTGGAAGGCAGGTCCATAAATCATCATGTCATGTAGGAAGCAAACTGATTTTCTCACCACCTCCAGAACATGCTAGTAGGAGCCTAGTTCAAAACAACCAAAGGTGTCTCCTAATCAGACAGCAAGCTGTGCTCTCTGTCAGGCTTGTTTTATTGTAAAGTTCACATGAAGGAATGAAATGTCAGGCTGGACAAGTTCTTGGAAGAGCAATTTATTTAAAGACTTGGGAAAAACATATGGTTACCAAATATATGTGCTAATAACTCAGGCAGCCTCTGCGCAAAATATTGTTAACTATGAAGCAAGTTGTGTTAAGAAGAGGAACACCATGTATCCATTCCTTCTAGAAGACTTTTGATTTCTTGCCGCTTCTCATTTGTGCATAGATGCAGCTGGAGGCAGGGTACAATAATATGAACTTCTGGACTGATGGAGGACGACTGCTGTTTTATAAAACTACAGCTGAAATTAAATAACAATTGTGTCATATGACTAAAAAGAGGGGGCACCATTTTTAGATATCTGAAATTAAATTTGAAAAATTCAGTGCCTCCCTTCATTACTGTTGGGTCCTTCTGGATTTATTTCACTAGTTCAGAAACGCAAAGTCTAACATCAATCATCAAATACTTCCATAAGGCCACAGGTCAAACAGCAATATTAAAAAAAATTGTATATGAAACCAGAGATGTGTGCAAATTACTGTCAGTGAATTTTTAAATTTTCTGTTATTTAATAGGTAAGTAGGTGAAAAATTATAGAGTTAAGCAGGTTACTAAAGTTTTCCTTCCCAATAATAACAATGCAACAACCTGAAAAATTGATCAGATGCTTATAAGGTGTTTGAGTCCTTAATTTGGAATGACAAATGGAACACTCTCATCAAAATACTCTGCCTCAGTGGAACCTAAGAATACACATATTTATTTCACTCAGCTCTGCAATGACATTTGCTATAATTAGGAAAATATTGATTTTTTACATTATTTTTATTTTTTGTTAATGAATTCATATTTTTAAATCAATATTTTAAAGAAAGAGAAATTCTGTAACATCATTAAGCACTGTAGTATTGACATACATACATTGCATTTCCAGCTATTCTTTCAGCTTTTTTTTTGTAGTATTCTGATAGACTGCCTTATTGGAAACTGTTGCATGAGGTTCACATGGTGTGGGTTTGTGTGTGTGTTCTTTGGATAACAAAATCATGTAAAACTTTTCTTATGCCTTATTCCTTATGCCTTAATCTGCTGTCATTTTTCTGCTCCCTCAGTTAAAACAGAAATCATTTGAAGTCACATCTTTCAGATGTCCTGTTTGTAAAAGTATATGTTGACATTAATTTTGATTAAATATGACTTCTGAATATTCATCCTTCCGTTATTTTCAGCAAGACAGCTTCCACTTGCACCTTTTCTGAAAGGCATCTGCATGTGCACATTCAAGTTTGACATTTTGCTTGGTTCCCCTCTACAAAGGGAGCCACTTTCCAAATAGAGGTTAGCAATCTGTTTATGCATAGTGTTGAATTAATGCCTTTGATTTATCCCCTTGGCCCCTAAAATGAGAGATCATTAATTTTTAATTGGAGGAAACAGAGAATCAACCATGGTAAGCGTGGTTTTGAGCTTTTGAGAGACAAATAATTAACAAAGGAATCTGTGTTATTCTGCTTTCAAATCTGCATGTGTTCCATTTTGAATTAATAGCAGTTAAAGGAGACAAATATTTAAATTTCATTCTGTCTTGGCTCTAAAATTGGGAAATTTCCCCTTTCTAATATTTCTCTGGAATTGCAGTTAATTTATCTTGATTTATACCAGTAGAACAACACTGACTTTTTTTACATGCCAGACTCTAATATTTTTCCTCCTCATCACACAGAGAGCAGACTACATCCAAACCCAACAACGAATTCTGCATTACACTGAACATCCCACAAGTATCTCTCCACCATGGGGTATTAGGAGGAACATAATTGCTAGAAAAGTCCTGAACTTCTGGAAAGGGAAATGTAGATGTTTTTCTGTGTGGTGTTGCCAAGGGACCTCTCTACACTGTCTCAGGTGCATGTGTCTGAAATGTGACTGGAATATGGAAGACTATCTTAGAAAGGAAATAAAACCTCATTTCTTGTATGCTAAGAAAAACCAGTCCCAACTAAATATGTATGAATTACAACAGAACAACTTGAGGCTCTTCTTAAAAGAAAATGAGAACTGGGTGTGTAGCAAGGATATCACTCTGCCTTCTAAATGAAAAGCCATATATCCACGCCTTCTAGACTACTTCTGATTTCTTGCCCTGTGAAATGTAATTAATTTCAGTCATCCTTGCAATACTAAGATCTTGTAATTGGCTTCGTGTTTTGTACTCTGTAAACATTAGCTAAAGCTCTCATTTCTTATTTCAGATTATTTTAAAACACAAATGTGGCTTTCATGCATGACATGAGAACCACCCTAAACTTTGATTAATTTTCATTTAAATGCACTTTACAATAAATCCAGTTTGATGTTATAAATCATCAGTGCCAACTTTTGGTTTTTTTTCCTTCTGTAATATACTTAAATCTGAATAATAGGCTGAATAGCAGGCTGTGGAAAGCTTTACTTCTGATAGAATGGTACAAATGGCACTTATGATAGAGTGGGAAAATACCTAAAATTTTGGTCAAATTGAGGTACTTATTGTAAATACATATAAACACATTACACATAATATGCAATAAAAAATATGTGATATTGAACTAATCTCATATAGCTAAAATAGAGATCCTACAGGGAGTTCACACAATGCAAATTATTGAACACAACGAGATATTCAAAATTTCTTCTGCAGAGATCAAGACCAAAACCTCTCTGTTTGGGATCTTACTTCCCTTTCTTTGTTATGTAAGTTATTCCTCACTACAAGACAAGTGGGAAACATGGTTTCACTTCCCCAATACCTGCAGGGAGAAATCTTAATTTAGTTGAGCTACAACACAAAATTTAGACTTGTCAGAATGTTCTTTTATTATTAAAATGATGAGGTTTGATCATATGTTTTGTTCAGCCTGTCATGCAGGAATTGGTTTGTAAGAAAAGACATGCATGTAGAATTTTATCCTATTTTTGTCATTAATGTATTGTATTTAAGATTGATAATAGAAGCTTAGCTAACCCACAGGTACAACTTGCATAGTGCAATAATATATGAAATTAAAGTACCTCATAAAATTTGTTTAGTTATATAATTTTCTCTGGATTAATTTTTCTCATCTAACTGAGGTGAGATGTCCCACTGTCTTCCATTTAGCTGCTGTTTGTACTAATGGAAATACAGTTTGAATTGACACTAAAACAGAAATACCAACAATTAAAATGAAGCCATTTCAGAACAATTAGTGCCAAATCGTGTAACCTGAAACCAAAGAAATAATACAATTAGACATATTGAGTCAAAGCAGTCAACAAGGTGGCTCATTTTTTGCTTAGACTAAAATCATTATTACGTGCTGATGAACAGTTTGTCACACTAGCAGATGAAGGACTTTTATACAACATTAGCAACTGCGTACATCAAGATTGCAAGGTTTCTTATGTAAGAGTTAGGCGAGTGTTTCTGTGGAGCAACTGTCCTCCAAACACCTGTTATCTAATGAGGCATGTAACATCAAAATACAATTTATATTCTTAAAGGATGAATTGATTCTTCAATTAGCAAGTTATCAAAATGCAAAGTATTATCTTTATAAGCAATTTGTGTTGCAACACGCAGATGTAACACAGATGAGGGCTTTCTGCACACCACTTTAGGAACTATCAGTATAATGGATTTTAAGTCCTTTTGTAACATAGTTGGGAAAAGTTATTATCTTTCTCTTCCATCTATTTATAATTATCACTCGCTTTAGTGACTCTCGTTTAAACCTCACTGAACTAGGGCCTGTTTTCACATCTGATTTATGATTGCAGTCAACCAAACCAATCAGCAACTCACAGGTCAGTGCTTATCAGGGTTTGCACTGAAAGATCAGGACAGCTGCCTCTGCTACCAAAAATGTCACCTGCAGGGAGTCCCCAGTAATATTTCCAGTTAGGGAAATTCTTCTTATAACGCCGTGAGAACTTTAATTAGAACTGGTGTTGTGCCCTGACAGTCACTCAGTAAAAACTCAGGAAATATGCTTGGATTGTCACTCCACTGCATCATCAGAAGGTGAAATTAGTGATGCAGTGCCGACACAGGCTTCAAATCCTCCTAGCTTTGTGTGGGAGGAGGTGAAAAATGACAAATATCAAACTAGTTTTCTTGTTCTTTTGTTAAGCTCCATTGAAATTGTTTTGTGTAGATGGCAGATATCATTCTGAGAGATTTCAAGTGAGTTTCTCTGCCTGTCAGTGTACATAGACATACACATAACCTTCTCTTAAACTGAAAGAATTGTTCTTGTTTTTTTCAAATGTCTTAGTGTCCTCTTGGTTACCTACTTTTCTGATAAAGGTCAGATAACTGCCCTGGCCAGTGACAGCATGCCCAATAACAAAAAAAATAAAAAGATTGCTGAGACTACCAGCAGTACTAACTTTTAAAAAAGAGAGTTGTAGGTATCCAAACTTCTCAAACATTTCATAACAAGAAGCGGGAAAAGTATGTAATAACACAATGAAACATTCTTCCAGGAACAACTCTTTAAATAAGGGAAAAGTCAAAAAAATGTTTCTAGGACAGTTCTCAGGAAG
Organism: Machaerirhynchus nigripectus; assembly: GCA_013397975.1. Lineage (NCBI taxonomy): Eukaryota > Metazoa > Chordata > Aves > Passeriformes > Dicruridae > Machaerirhynchus > Machaerirhynchus nigripectus. Next base: position 150,184 of record VZRQ01005509.1, on the reverse strand, counting down.
ACAAAATGGAAGAAAACCGGACCTAAACCAACACAAGGATCTTTTGCTGGTGTCAGAAAACACAAACTCGCAAGTATAGTATGAAACTCGATAATGGTCTTTTACTTCCAGGTGCTATATAGCTTTCACACAAATGCTCATTTTTGTCAATCTGGAGATCCTTTTGGCATGGAAAAATGTGTGGTTGTTTTTTTGTATTTGTTTCACTTATGCAATCTTGTTATTTGCAGGTGTGCCCTCAATGGCACTTAAGAAATCTCAGCTTTTTAATAGTTTGAGAGCTTTGAAATGTTAACTTTCTTACTTTTAGCTGGCATTTTTTCAGTGATAATAAGAAAAATAAATAAACTTACCAGTCTACAGATTTAAATCCAACAAAAAAGCAAAGGAACTGGTAGTATTTTATTTAGCGTCACTTTTCATGGATTAATTGCACCAGAAAAAACAGAACTTTATTACTTGTATAGTACACAAAGACGTGAAAAATCTGTTTGACCTTAACAGCAAAGATAAAACTCTGGACTCGGACTAGATTCACACAGATGTCTTATGGATCCCACTGGCTACAGGTGCTATAGATAGACCATTTCTCTGCAAGGTTCACTTCACTTTCCTTTTTGTCACCAAGATATAATGCTGCATTGTGAGAGAGCAAAGCCCTGTTTCTGTACAGACTCCCGCAGGGATGTGCCGTGTTGGCACTGTATCCATAGGCAGCAGTCAATGAAAAGGTCAGGGGATGGATGAACCCTGAATTCAAAGAATGGAGGTGCAATGTTGTGAAACTGGGAACATTAAATTCAGGTGCCCCTATGTGCACAGAATGCAATTTACTCAAAGAGATGGAACTGAAAATAGCACCAGGTCACCACATTCTCACTGGAAAATTGCTTAATCTGCCTAATACTTAAGATTAATAGATTAATGGTATAGTTTAATGAATGTTGAAATACCTGGGTAGAGAGAATTGCATAAATACTATTTCACCTTTTCCTACTGCTGAAAATTGCAACTGAAGGGGAAAGCGAGTTTAAAAAACTCCTTATAAGAACATTTCCTTCTCTCATAGACAAGGTCAAATAGCTTTAAAAATCATGTTTGTTATCTCTGACCAAAATTCTTTGTAATTGGAGTGCTATATCACTTTCAGATCACAGCTGAAGCAATGAAACTATTTCAAAATGTTTAAAATTGGGAAATAGCTCCTTTTTTTCAAGTCTGCTGGAGTTCGTGTGGGACATGAGGACACAGCAGAGCAAAAATACCAAGATTAATAAGGATGCTTGCTGCATTATGTCAGAGAAATGTATTTCTTGAGCATCTTCTCCTTCAAGGGCCTATTTAAAAGGTTGGAGTAGCCTGCAAATGACAGCCATTGATCCTTATTTCCAGTTATGTACAGTGGATGCTGAGAGGGGCATAGTCTGGAACTGCTCAGTTTCTAAGACCGGTGGGTAGTCTCATAGCAAACCTTTGAAGATTTTGACAACCCAGTAGCTTGGCATTGCACTTCCAAAAATCCTTACAATAAATGCAAAAATTCAGCTCATATTCACTATTTTGATATATATACAATGCCTGATATGTTGTGAACTTTTTCTGTGTACTTTTAAAACATATTCTCTATAATGTGAAATTGGAAATGCCATTTCCTATTGATTATAATGTGATTTCTGTATTAAAAGAAAAAGAACAAGCTGGAGAAAAGTAAACTAGTGAGAAACAGAAAACATTTTAATTTTCACAGTATGTAATTCAGCATGAGTTTAAGTAAATTACAAGTTATCTTTCTGGAGATGACTTTGTCACTGCAGGTGTATATTGCTGAAGAGTTAATAAAGCTTTTTCATCACAGACATGACCCCTAAAATATTCACCTGCATTTGACTTGCAAACATATACTCACTTTTTCTTTCTCAGAATTCAAAAATGGGTGCAATTGTTTGATAGAGAACAGGAGAGAAAATCTGTTGGAATGCAGCAGCACTGTGGTGGGAACTCAGCTGTTTCTCTATGGTGTTCTCTTTTGGCTCTATCTCTTTCTGCACTGTTTCTCAGTTGTATCAACTACTGAGTGTTAGAAATATTTTATGTCTTGAAAGAGTAGATTACATAGACAAAAGTATTAGCTGCCTAGATTTGTTCTATGCTGTAAGGTATGTTTATTCTTAAACCTTCATAGAACAGTCCTGTATTTTAGATAATGATACCTACTTCTCTGCCTTACAAATGGACAGTGAAGGTACAGTGGCATAAATCTTGCAAAACATGGAGAGCACTATTTCTTTAATACTATTTTAGCTATAAATAAAAGGAAAACCAAGATGCTACAAAGTCCCTTTAGAAGGGATTTTTTTTTTAGTTTTGTACTCAACTCAGAATCATTCAAAGAAAAGACATTTAATCAAAGCTACAATGTTAGTTGAATAAAACATTTGTTTGTGTGCTTAACTTCAGTAACTGAGAACACTACATAAACTCAATGTTAAGTCCTCTCACCTTTTTGTATCATCCCTGTTCAGATAAAAATTGGTTCAAAATTAGGCTAACTCAGACCTGGATGCACAGGAGGAAACAGGACAGAACCTGGTTTACACAAGATAAATGTGTATGTGTATTCTATGATTTCAGAATCTATTCTCATGGGCATAATAAAATCAAGTCTGTCTTTCTATGCTTGATGTCAAGGGCAAGTCTTCCGTCATAACCACCTTTAATAATTAAAAACACTATAATAAAAAAAAAAAAAAGTGACACCTGTACCACCAGCAAGGAGTAAGTCTAACTAATGTATCTGGCCTTAAGAAAGCCTGTTTCCATGCACGTTGTACAAAACAGCTGAAAGCAACAAAAGCTGGGTAACAGGGCAGATTAGCAAGTCAGCAAAAGAATGTTGCTGCACAGGGGCAGCAACATTAATGTTGTGTGTAGGGTACTAAAGACTGCTTTCTTGAAGCCACAAATTCATGCTTCTGCACTCTGCCGTGGAAAAGAGGTAAAATGTTTTATTATGTGGAGCATGAAATCATCCCAAAATACAGAGGTTCTGGTAAAGGTTTTTCAGGGTTCATTTATTTGAAAGGGCTCATGTAAAACAAAGTAGGTATTTTCCCGAGGGTTACATTCACAAGAAGAAAATTATACTAAGTCAGGTGTGTCATCTTGAATATCCAGGTATTCTACTATTTTGAAGAAACTGAGCCAAATTAATCTTGCATTATTTTCTGTATTTTGCTTATGTGGTGCTGATTTGCCTTTTCTTTGCCTAGATATGTAGTTACTATGAGACATCAATATTAAGCTTTTTTTTCTGTGTTGGTTTGTTTGTTTTGTTGGTTTTTTTCAACATGGATTTGAAGCAGCTAGGTAATTGTTTACCTTGTTCAGTAAGTCTTGGTGCTTTGTTGTTTTTTTACTCTAACGTGCTGGAATTGCAAATGTTGCATAACAGTTTAATTGACGGATTTGATTTTATATTGTCACTGCGAATTACTCCAATTGAATGTGGGTATTTTAAGTAATTATGCATTGCTATGTTCTTTGTGCTATAGCTTTAATATGGTTTAGTATTCATGATGACTAAAAGTAGAATTTTCTGGCAGGCAGAAAGATGCAAAGTTAAATTGAATCTGTTATGACTAAAAAGAGTGACTGGATTACCAAAAAGCTAGCGATGCCTAAAAGGTTTTGTAGCTTCTTTGAACTCTTTGCTCTTCTAACCCTGTGAAAGTTTAAGTCACAATGTAATTTTGAAAGAGGGTATGTTCTTGTTAATCATGAATATACTCTGTGACAGCAAGGCCTCATTTGACTAACTGAAATTGTTGCCCTAAATCCCTGATAATTTTATGTACGAGAAAAAGTATGATTACTTGACCAAATTAAGTGATGACATGCACATAAATGATTGCCTGGGTCTGACTCCAAATTTTTGAAATACAAAGAAACCAACCTGTCTTAGCTAAATCCCAGAGGAAGAAAATCAGAGGTAATATAGAATTTAGATGGAGGCACATCTGCCTCAGCAGAAATATGTAGGCAACTTTCCACCTGCGAACTCCTCGGGATAGTGATCTCAGTGGTGGGTCCACACAACGGTGAAAATGCACTAGGCCTTGTCTTCTTTTTGTATACTTAGTGAACCAGATTTTCTGTTTCAATAATTCTCCTAGGATTTGGACATGTAGGGGGCAAGGTAATGTCTGAAAAACAGTGATATGCTTTCATACGTAAAAAAATATATCCAAATTAGGTTGCCTGATGCAAATTTCACCAAAGTCTCTGGTGATATTTCCCCATGACTTCACATGGGATTTAGTAGACTTCCCAGGAGAGTGGTTAGCACTGACAAAGAAAGGCAATATATATCCTTTATTTATGCCTAAGTGCTCAACTTTGTACTGCTGACCTACTTGAAGTATAACCACCTGCCTGTCTGCTCCTGAACTGGGATTAAATGCTTTGCTTTTGATATATAACGCATAGTATCCTTACCAGACCCCTCTTTACCTGCAGCTCAAGGGAACAGGGATGCTCAGGCTGCAAGGAACAGTCTGTCACTGTTGGGCAGGTGGGAAATATCTCTAAGGCAACTTTGATTCAATGTTAATGCTGACAGTCAGCATCTGAAGGCTTCTCCACCTCAAAGATATCACAAGACTAAGAGGATGGTTAAGAAGAGAGGAAGAGAATAAATGATAGAAAAAAGAGAGATACACTCCACAAAGCAATAATGAGGTTTACCATTTTCCAAAGGAAGAATTTCAGACAAGGATGATGGATTCAGTAGAGGAGGAACTTGGAAAAGAGGCAGGCAATCCATCTGTTTTTTCTTTCTTTTCCTGCTTCTTCTCTTCTTTTCAGTCAAGGCTGTCCCATGCGCACTTAAGTCTAGACAGAAAGAGACACAGTGCTTTCTTCTTCAGTTTCCAGTAATCCTGGTAGACCATGGGCTGCCCAACCCTCCGAACCAAAGGACCCTGAGTGTGGTAATAAGGACTTCCCACTTGTTTCGACACTGAACTTGCCGGAGATCAGCTGTATCAGGGGAATGTTCACGAGTCCATGGGGCCTGATCAGATGCATCCCAGAGAACTGAAGGAGCTAGAAGGTCTTATGGAATTCTCTCCGTCATCTATCAAATGTTGAGGAGTCTGGGGTATTCCCTGCTGTCTGAAACCTGGCCCATGTTATCCCAGTTTCCAAGAAGGGCATGAGCGAAGACCCAGAAACATACAGACCTGTGAATCTAACCTCAACACCTGGAAAAATTATGGAGAAGAAGGGTAGAGACTGGGTGCCATCAAAAGTTACTTAAAGGACAACAAAATCATCAGGCACAGTCAACAGGTGCTCACAAAGAGAAAGTCCTGTTTAACCAAACTAATCTCCTCCAGGATAAGGTCACCCGACCCAGTAAACTGGGAGATGGAGAGGATGTAGGTTTTTGGCATTTAGTGATGTTTTTTTACTGTGGCTCTCAGCATCCTTCTGTAGGAGATGCCCAGCTGTGGAGAGACTCTGCATGGCAGGGCTGAGGGGTTTGGCCAACAGGCTGGCAAGAGGCCACCAGCCGGGCTCCTCAGGGGCTCAACCCTCCCTCCAGGGCTGGGTAATATTTGGATCCATGATCTGGGTGCAGGAGTTTAATGCTACAGTACTGGCTCTAGAGGAGTCAGCAGTGTGCTGTTCCATTCTGTGATGCACTAGACTCTTTTCAGGAGAGAGAAGTCCGATCTGAATATACTGGGTTTTTTTCCATCAGAATGATTGCTTTCTATTTTTTTACTGCCCTTCCCTCCTCTTTTTTAAATTTTTTTTTTCCTAATATGAGAAGGTTGCAGATTCTGCAAACTGCAAGGCTAGAATTAGCTTTGATCTTAGACTGTGCAAACAAGTTTTTAACCAAGCAAAGATAGCTTAGTATAGCTCAGATTTCAGTTCACTATGTATCTTAATAATAATCGTTTGATAATACTGTACTGCTGACTTCATGCGAACAAATTTCTTTGTATTAAGTGTCTTGAGTAATTGATCTTCACAGGCTACTTTCACCTGGTGTGAGTTCAATTCCTTCCTGCTGAACATTTCCTATGCTTTTGTGGCTTTTTTTTCCTTTCGTCTGTAATCAGAATTGGTGGAGGCTGAACAGTAATGGAGAGCTAAGGTGCTACAACTTGTCCTTAATGACCAACAGATCCATTCTCACATCTCTGAAAAAAGAAAATATTTCTGCACAGTCCCAAGCTTGGTTATCCTGACATTTATCACACTTACAACACTTTGTGTGCATCTACTCTTAATCAAAGTTAGTAAAGGTGAAGACAGGCCCTACTCTAAAATCACTCAATTAAGCCAAAGGAGGAAAGACTTTTTTTTTTACATCCTTTGGACATCCTTTTTGACATCCAGAGGAATATTGCATTTCTACTAAAGAGAACCAAGAAGACAGGGTTATACAGCTTTGGGGCATGTAGTTGCAAGGTTAGCAACAGGTTCAAGGTTTCTATTCAAAAAAGTGTTGAGGTAATCCTCTTACTATCGTCTACCCTCACATGAATAGCTCCCGTTTCAGTTCTCTTCGATGCACTGCATGGCCTTGCTCCAGTCCTAGCATAGTACAAACCCAGTAGCTTCAGGGCCAACAAGTCCTGCTAAGAGACTGAGTATTTTGTCACCACAATATTATTATGCTGACAGAGCCTGGTCACTCCAGGCCAGAGCTGGCTAACATCCATCTGAGTGCATGAGCAGGGAAAAGACATCTCTCCTTGTAACCTTGTGTGTAGATGTAACCTTATTAGCAATCTTCCCCTTCCCATATGTCTCTCTTAAAATAGAATGCTTTATGCTGCACATAAATTGTATTTAGAAGGTTATTCTATGAACATTTATTTTAGACTCTAATAACTTCAGGGAGGGGAATGTCATTTGCTATCAGTTTAAATAGTGCTTAGCAGAATGGGGCTTTGACCTGCTCTGCTCTTTACAGCTGCCATATATAGATAAATAAACATCTCCTGGTTTAATAAATGTCTGTAAATCAGCATTTTCAAGCGTAAGTAGAAGTAAAAAAATACCCCATAAATATGCTCTTTCGATGAAATTAACTGTACAGTCTCCTGTTTCCCCTTTAAACCTCCTTTCAGGTTTAGGGAAAGGGCAATGCTTCTGTCACTGTTTCTGCCAAAAGGATTAACTCTTCTTCTGAACACACTACTTTCTTTTTCCTAGTTATAATTCATGGTGTAACAAGAATAAGTCATTGAGTTCAGTTTTAGAGAGGAATGGGAAACTTTTTATTTCCTCAGTGATGTGCCCTCATATCACAAAACAGCATACTAACATTGCTCTCTGACCATGTTAATGAGCTCTACATCTCAATAGGGCTAATTAAACAGAAAACAAGGGGTGAAAGGCAGTATCTGCAGAAAATTTTATTCTGGGTAGCTTTCCAGCATCTTGGAAAGATTTTAATAATTGTTTTTTTACAGGTCCAGCTGTTTACCATGCAGCCTGAGGGGAAGTTCTTATTTATGAGTAGAACTCTTCACCACTGATTGTAATCATGTGCAAAATGGTCTTTTCATCTCATGCTCGTGAATACATCTTTGTTAAACTAAACAAGAGCTGCTGACTCAACATCTGCCCTTAATGCATGCAACTCACCTTTTGATCTCAGCATCTATTTTGATGGCTAAAAGGAGTTTGTGCTTTGAGGGGACATTTCCAGTAATTATTAGGACCTTTTTTTTTTTTCCCTAAAACAGGAAGACAAGTTTTAAACAAAAATGCTTTCCTTTGATATCCTTTTAAGGCACACCACTTAATAAATTCTTTCATAGAATTACACTTTCTGTAACTTATTAGAGGCTTTGTGTTATGAGTGTTATATATAGAAGGCAATGAAGGGTGAGAAAACATCCAAAACTGTAGGGAAAGCAATAATTTATTATATCCTTTGGGACTTAACTTCTTGTTACAAATTCATTTTCCATGTAAATGGGTTTAAAAATAGATTAAGCTTGATGCCGGTGCTGTAATTATTATTCACACAAACTTCAAACGAATTTCATTCTTTGGCTACTCTTTAATGCTAATGTCTAGAAAAATCAATTTTTGTTTTTTCATTCTTGTATTTGAAATAAACCTAAGCTTACTGCAGTTAAGGGATTTGGATTATTGGCATGTCTGACAAAGCGTATTTTGTACACAGAGATTTAAAGAGGTGACCTCCCTTTAACTAAATGTTCAGTACTCCGTAGTCTGCTAACACTTCTGACTACTTCCGGTGATTCATATCACACAAAAATTTACACGATACATTGAACAGTTGTTCTAACATTACTCTTCTATCCATCATCTGGGAAATTTTAGAGAAGCTCTGAAACTGAGAAGTAGTCTGATTTGACCTTGTTCTGTGGTCACATCAACTGTCAAACTCCTTCCTGTGATCCAGGATGTAAGTCCGGATGTAAAAGTGATACTGGGCTCAGTGGTCAGAGGAGATGTTGGAACCTGTGCATTGACTTCAGCTCCTACTGAGGTGCTGGAAAGGAGCTTGACACAAAATATTGTGTGTTGGGTTTGCCCTCTTTGGAATGCTTTACTCCCATCTCTTGCTTGATGGGCAGCCCGTATGATGCAGAGCTAGTAAACGGCAGTCAGGCATTCTTCCTGCTGCGCACCTGTAAAGCAAAAACAGGACATTTTCTCAAAGGGACAGCAAATGAATGCATAACCTTCACACCTAGAAAGTCCTGTGTTCTTAAAGGGACGGGATAGTCATGCAAGAGAAAAGTAGATTATCTCAGTTAAAAGCAGTTTTTCCAGAGCTGCTCTTTTGAACTTAATGAATTCATAAAATCATCTTAGTTGTCAGCAAAAGTAGCAGCACATTAATTTTGGTTATTTAGAGGAGAATAACAGGGTCAGTTGGAGTGAGATTTAGGAAGTCAGATTTGCAAGGGAAGAAGCATTGGGAACTGGGTATAGGTTTGCTCCTTGGCAGCAAACTCTGGATATTTTCACTGTCCTGTAAACTAGCTGTAGTTTATTATCAAAGAAAAATGTAAAAATTTGTAGCCTGCTTTTTCATTAATTTTTCAAGGGTTTGAACCCTTTTAAAGGAAATATTAAAATTCCAAGATTGTTTTCATCTACAAGTGATCAGAAAATAAGCAGTACCTGCATATGAAGTTTGTCAAAACCTTGCACATATCTCCCCAAAAAAAGAATCTTCTCAAAGCTTCTTTTATTCTAAAACAGAGTACTCAAGGGACTTCATTTTTAATGAGCTGGAGGTTGGTTTAGTACAGTTATTCTTGACTAGCTATTTTTTCAGTATATTTCAGTTCACATGCATCCTTGCTAATTGTAATGGGGCATATCAGAGGTCATGCAAAACTGGTTGAGATGATTCATCTTTGTCTTGATCTGTGTGGTTGCTTGAAAAGCTGTGGGTGTTCCATTCCAAGCTTTTGTTATTTTTAATTTATGAACTATCAGCTATATATTCTCAATTTCCAGATGCTGGAACAGGCAGCCCATTTCAAACTACTGCCCTGCAACAGTAACAAGGCTAATTATATACACAAAACAAAGTTTTTTCAGGTGTCAGAGCAGAAGCCATTAACAATCAAGCCATGCACCTCCACAAACACTTCTAAGAGCACTCCACAAAGGAATGTTGCAAAGTAATGCAGGATGTGGCCAGAAGGTTAAGGTCACTTGTGCTGTCCTTACTTGTTCCACTGTCTGGAGTACGTGGTTTTTTTGAACAGTGAACTCTTAAGTTATATAGTGAAGATGATTTGCAATGATTACCAGCTGTTAATCTGTACCAGCGTAAACTCCAAAATCTAATATTTAAAATTTTGTGAATGGAGAAGATATTCCTACAAAACATGTTGAGGTTTACACATGGAGCAGGCACTTTCCGTTTATAATTTACTACTAAGAGAGTTTTGTAGCAGAGTAGTCCTTTCTCAATAACCTGTAATTCTTGTCCATTACAGAGAAGGGAATGATTTACAAGGAATCTTCTCTGTCTTTTTACACCAAAAAACCCCATAAATGTTGATATTCAAAATCATCCTCATCCTTTAACAACAGAGGTGTTAATGTTGTAGGTACGGTAGTCATCTTTCACAGGGTTTGAACAACAGTATCAACGGGATGAGGTCTCATAATATTGCTAGATTAAAGCCTGTTAGGTTAGGTCAAAGACACTCTCAGGTGTCCTTGTTTTCTAGAGAAGATTTGGTAGAATTTTACAGTCATTATAAATATCACAGGTATAGTCTGACTGGGTTCAAAAGTCCCTAAATGTTCACAATTTTGTGCAAGTCCCTTTGCATCCCAGTCAGCTCTGAAAAGAGGTGCTTGACCAAATGTTTGGTGTATACTTGTAGGTCTGCACACCATCATGGTTTCTATATTTTAACTGGAATTCTTGTACAAAGTAGATACACTCGAATGATTTTTTTTTTCAACCTGGAAGAAACTTCTACTACATAGGAGGTCAGATTTGAAATGTATAGCCGCTCTTCCTCCTGTGCCTCCTCCAGGCTCGTATATCATTGAGTAACCAGCTGGAAATAGCTGTGTAAGCACAGAACTAGATGAACCATTCAGTCGGGATTCAAGGATACAGGCAAGGGCAGGAACACATCTGATTAGGTCACGAATGATGAGAGCCAAGGTCAGTTGCTCTCACATTTCCAGCCTTCATCACTACGCTACTATTGCCACATTGCTAATCTATATTAAAATTCTGTGAAATATTTGTTTCAGCAATTAATCTAGCCCCTTTGATCTGGTCTTTCCACAGCTAGGCAGTCTTTTGCTCTTGGCTTTATACAGACATGTATCCAATTTATCTAAAAGGAAACATTATTTCCTGTCGTTAGGTATCTTTTCACAACGATTTTCATAGAATTGCTTAATGAACAGAGTAATGATTAGTTTCTCAGCCTATATGTGCAGGAATGAGAGCAATTTCTTTCTGTAAGGTGGGAGGTAGCACTGCTATACCACTCCTTGCAAAATGAGTCAGGTTTACATCAAAATTACAAAATTACATCAAAACTGAAAATAAAAAAAGGCAAAATAGTAATCAGACATGTGAATTGAAAGTTAGAAAAACATTTTCAAGGGTTGTTCAATCACTTTCATCTATTTTTAGGGGTTTACAACACTTCTCACCTTACAATAATATTTTTCTCTCAGACCTGATGAAAAAATAAACTTGACATTTTTCAGATAAGCCAGAGGCTTTTTGCCTCTGACTTATTCCTGTTATGGTGGTGAAAATAACTCACAGGGAATGGCTTGGTAGGTTTTTAACAATGCCTTCTGAGATTCAGATACTAGGAAGATCGTTGATATTTAGGTTTTTAACCTAGGGTAATACGATTCTACTGCAAATATATGATTCTAGGAGGAATATAAACTATACAAATGGAATTGTAATCTTTACTGGTAGCTTTCCTTGTTTTTAAACTATGTTTTAAAACACTAAGATGCTGTATATGGTGAATGCTTTCTTCTGTAAAATATGTATTTTGATAACAGGGAATCAAAATGATCCAGAATTCAGCCATACAAACTCAAATAATGAAAAAATTATTTCTGTTATCTCTTTATGTTATCTCTTTCTGGCTTGGATATCTCTTGTCTCATATCTAGCCATATTTGTTATTTAACTGAACTCCAAGTTTCAGAGAATTCTGTAGTGTTTAATAAGGTTGGGTCTTGTTTTAGCACTAGTTTTTTCAATTTTAGTTTTTATATTATGAAGTGCTTTCTTTTAGGATTTACTCAGCAACAGACAGAAACACTGTTTTCTTAATTTAAAGTTTAATGCAACGAGTGGCTGTAAAATCTTTAGGCAAGCTGCTGAACAAAGCATTTTTCTTATTTTTTTTCTTTTTTTAATATTGCAATGCTGACATTTGTAAACTATATTCACTGAAACTTCAGGCCAGTTTTTAGGTTGAGAAGCCCTCAGTGTTTCTTCTTGCCCATGTTTAGTGGTTTTGGCACTTTTGAGATTCAATTAACTTCGGTTCTGGGGAAATCACATTGTAAGCAAAATTTTCCCTTGTAAACCTATCTTGTATAAACCATTTTTAAAAAATAATTGTTTCAACAAGGATAGAGCACTCTGACACAAATCTGTGACACAGATCTTTATTTTATAAGCAATGATTTTAACATTTTATTTCTTTTTGTTTTTTCTTGTGGTACAAAGTGACTATAAAAGCTAAATAAATACGTAAGAGACAGTAACCCTACAGATTTTTCTTCTCAGTTAATTCACATTTCCCAGTATAATGACAGATATTTAAAAAAGGTGGCAAATTAAAATTAGATATTGTTGGGCAATTCTTGTTCTTATACCTTATACCTGTTCAATTAATCCTGTAGAGTTTTTCTGGACATAAACAAAAAAATCTCAGAAACAGGTGAATTTTAATTTGCTTGCTTTATCCCAATTGATCGTGGGTCAATTTTGTTGCCATATATGGCTACTCTAATTCATTATTCTTTTGTGTCTTGCAATTAAAAGTAGGAAATGATTATACTAGAAGGAAATAAAGATACATAACTAAAACTAAAGTTTCTTGAAATTTTTCTGCAAAATTTTGGATGGACTGTAAGAAACAATTTTTTGCAAAAGCTTGAAATCCTCAATTTTCATCTAAGTATTAACACTTCTTCCTGATATTCTGAAATGAAAGCTGAAATTACAAGTCTAAACAAAAGCAAATAATACTGGGCTTGCTCCTACCTGTTTCTTTCATTTTCCACTTTTAATAGTAATATAGTTTTTGCTCTAGATATAGGATGCTCATTTAAAAAAAACAAGACCAAGAATGGAAAAATCTCCCACCTCTTTTTCACTTTCCTAATTTTCTTCAAATATGTTTACTTTGAGAAAAAATGGGATCAGATTGATGAAGACATAGGAAAGTGTAACAACAGAGGTTAAATACAGGACCACTACCATCAGATCTGGTAAAAGAACAAAAGAGGTCAGGGCTTCAATTGGAGTGGAAGCAGGTGAACAGAATAATAAAGCTAGTACACTATTACCATGAGAGGGGCAAGAGCAAATGTTATCAAGAAAGAAAAAAATCTGCAGATAGTGCTGTTGCAATGAATAGAAGCAAGAACTGGCATTGCCATCATGATCAGGGTGAATGTGATGCCGTGATGATTTCTTACTTTTTTATATACCCCTCTTATATGCCCCTTTCATATACCCTTTTATTCAGCTTTGCATTATCCTTAGTGCTTTTAGCCCACATATTTGTAATTCCCCAAGTCTGACAACCAGCTTAGACCCAAAGTTCCATTGAGCCAAGAGACCAAACATCCTGGAGGCCTCACAGCTGGGGGTCAGAAAGCCCCAGACACCAAGGTCCTCTCCAGAACACATTCTGTAAGCCAAGATAGGCCCATCCAGGGGGAAGGTTCCTCAGGACGGGGGCTTCTCTTGAGCCTCTCACTGAGGAATCTTTGATAGATGTGCTAATTGCAAGGTCTGTAACTGTATACGTGACTCAGCGTGTGGATGCATTTTGGTGCATTCTACCTGGATGTGGTGAACCTGAGGATCCTTAAATAAATATTGAGGTAAACCCCTTTTTTCCCTTCTCACCATGTTTGGCTTTTAATTCTAAGCCCAGGGAAAGGCAACAAAAAACCAAAAGAAGCAGTGGGAAAGCCTCAGTTTTGCTAAAAATGTCAGCAAACAGGATCTTTTCTCTTGCTTATGTAAGTCCTTGTACTACTTAGAGAACCAAACCACCCATAGAAAGTGTATCATCCACGTGCTACCTACAAGAATATGTGCCATCATGAGAAACCAGCTATAGCCACTGCAATAAGCCATCTTTGTGTTATCCAAAATCCTCTGAAATCAAACAGCATTTTTTGGATATGGATTAAATAGACTTTAAAGAACAAAAGATCCAGCCATAACAAAATCCTTCAAGGTCAGTGCTGCAGTAAGCCTTCCCTATTTTAACTTTAGCTTAGACATCCCTCATTTTACATTAAGAAACTTCTGGAAAACTCAGAAACAAAATGTTCAGGGGAAAGAAAAATAATCTTGAATCTCTACTAGATCTGCCTGGAAGCTCAGGGCAGATGCAGGATTGTCTATTCTGATGATTATTATTGATTGCATTTATGTGAGCTTGGAAGACATAAGGTCAAAGCTGCAAGGAATGAAAAAGCAATTGTTAACAACTTCTTTTTTGCACATCCTGTGCCCTAACCCTAGACATGGGGAGCAGTCTGAGCTCCATCCAGACCTTTGGTACAGGGGTAGTACAGGCTGAAGGAGTCGTTTGACACTGCGGATTACTCAGATGAGGGTTTGGGATGTGAGCACAGTCCTATAAGTTGCAATTCAGATAAGTATTTTGTAGCATCTCTTTTCTTCATGAGGGGGTTCTCTAGAATGGCTAGTTCCCATGAAGCGCCCCTTTATCATTGGAATGATGTATTATTTGAGGTTATCTGTATAACAGAATTACAATTCTACTGCATGTTGGGACTCCTTATTGGGCTTTCTGCTTAAAGAGTAAGTGTATGAAATATAAAATTTAATATTGAGCTATAACAATTTTGAAATGTCCTTTCCTCTCCTTGAGTTCATTAAGCCTCCAGAGAAACTTTCAAAGCCCATTAGTTTATTTCAGCTTGGGTTTCTCGTTCCAATCTTAAATAGTGAGAAATAAGATTTAATGGCTTTAGAGGTCATGACTTCTTTGTCATACACTGTCTTGATTTGGTGACCTGCTTCATTATGACCAGAACTGTTTAACTTGTTTATTCCCTGAGCACTGAAACTTAAAATATTCTCTTTCTCACTCTCAACCTTTTAAACACAGCATTTTTTATTAATCATTATGAAATGAAGACATAAGCTATCTAATTACTTTGTTGAAGTTCACAGTATCAAAGACAAAGTATACTGTGTGATCCAGTTTACAGTTTAGAACTACAATCAAAAATGTACTCACTTTGCTCACAGTAATTTCTGTTGGAAAAGTGCATCAAGGTAGTATATAATCTAACAGTCAGGCATCTGCATTAGAAAAGAATGGAACTGTAACAAAGTGTCTATTTCTGTTAAAGTAGTTAAACAAAAAATCCATCTAGAAACTTCTTAGTCTATTGAAAGGTAAACTTTTGTCAGAATTTAGAGCAGCTATGTTAAGTAATTCCCCCTGCCTTATGTAGTTATTAGTAAAGTGCATGTCAGCAAAAGATTGGTGTTCAAAAGAGCTTGTTATTACTTGTTACAGTTCTAACAAGCAAAAGGTAGTTTGTCTGATCCTGGCCATTTTGGATAGAACTGTAGGTGACAATATCCCATGACTCACAGAGGCTCCGCATTAGCCTGCTAGGATTAGTACCCAGACTTATATGTACATTAGATTTCTCGATGTGTCCTTGCCCCATCTCTGGATGTATCCTTCCTACACTGATCAGTTGCCTTTGATCCTGATCATCAGGAGCAAATCATTGCTCACACTTCATAGCTAGAGCACTAGTTTGTATTACCACTGATTCAGTAGGACCACTGAAAAATTTAGATTGAAAGAGGCCTCTGGAATTCAGCTAACCAGTCTCAAAAGCAAGTTTAATGTGACAGTTGCATCAGCCTACTCAGGGCTGTGTCACATCAAGTTTTAAAGTTTACCATGGATTGAGATGCTTTAGCCTCTTTGGACAACCAGTATTTAACTACCTTCCTTGTCCACAGATTTCCTTAAAACCAGCCAGACCATTCCCTGTGGTAAACCATGCATGATGCCTCTGGTCCTTTAGCTTTGTAGCTCTGAGTAGAGTCTGTCTCCATCTTAACCCAGGTTTGTGCAGAGGAAGGCTATAATTAGCTTTCTTCTGGGCCAAACAAACCCAGCTCCCTTGTCCTCTCCTCGGATATCATCTGTCCCAGACTCCTAATCAACCCTATGGCCCTTTACTGGTCTCATCTCAGTTTGTCTGCACAGGCAAGTCTAAAACTGGACATAAATATTTCAGAGGTAACCTCATTAATGTCAAATAGAGGGAAATAATCACTTCCCCAGCCTCTACCAGCACATGGGTTTCCACCATCCTAGATCCATAATTTCACCATGGTAACAAACTTCACACAGAACGTTAGACCGTTCCTCCAATTCATTGCAGGTTAGTTGCTTTTATGTCCCGTGTTATCAGTTCTTCCCCAAAATCTGACATCAACTTGATGAGATAATATTCCTACAAAAGTCATTGAAGATGTTGGCATTTTGAAACCTTGAACAATATCACTCACAAAAAATTGCCAGCTATGCTACTCTCTAAGCTCAGAAACTGGCTTATTTTTCTCACTTTGAACAGTGTACCTCTTCAAAATAACTAACTTATTACTGTATTGAAACCCTTGGAAACATCTATATAAAAAACATGCTTTAATCTCCACATTTTTTCATAAAACTGTACTCAATTTGTCTCTAAACCAGGTAGATTATGCACTATAGATCCAGTATCTGTTTGGTTTTGAAAAATCCAGTCCAGCTGCTCCTAATTTCCTTCTTGTCCTTTTGTGTTTGGAGATGGCTTCTGTGAGGATTTATTTCCAGTTTTCCTAGGGACAGAGGTTAAACTGAAGCTGCCAGGCCTGTGTTTTCCAAGATCCTTCTGTTACATTTGCCTTTCTCCACTCATTTGGGATTTCTGCTGATGAAATTTCTCTTCAAAGTTGATAGAGAATAGCCTTTCAGTGACTAGAGGAGCTCTATCAACACCATTGGATGAACCCTGGGGGTGCATACATTTATTAAAAAAGCAAGAAAATGGATGTTCTCTACTGCCATCCAAAAGGGAAAAAAATGAGCATGATTAATGTCACAGTTTAGTGAATGTAGCTATAGGCAAGAAAGAGGGCATCTTCCAGTAGAGTTTTCCATCTATGTAGGGAAAACAAGCTTCTTCACTGCCAGCCCTTGCTCTATTCACATAATTTTGTGTATGTTCAGAGGGATAGATGTGAAAAAACCACCTTCAGTCTAATCCTTTTCTTAATTTATTAGTCCAGTAATAATCTAAGTTTCAACTTCTTGTTTTAACTTGGACTGTTCTTGGGAAGGTATTAATTTCTCCTGATTTCATCAGTGAAGCAAATCTCATAAGACTGTGAAACTTGTCCATGCCCAATTATAAGGCTTATACAGAAGCAGCACTTAACACAACCACATGTGTTTTGGACCCCAGATCCCACAGGCTGTGGCACAGCCTAGTGAGAAGAGCTGTTCAGGCTTTACATATTTTTGTACAAGGGAATGAGAATAGTGTTTCAGACAGCCAGGAATAGTTCCTGAAGGAGGAAAAGTATGACTGTCTGAGTTCATTACAATTGACTAGTTCCCTTACAACCAAGATATTTTTGATTTACTTGAACTGCAGTTGAAAGTCTCGAGAGAAAGCAAGGTCATAATAAGGGGTACATTTTATTTTTAATTCAGCTAATTAATGCAACAGCTTCCTGGACTTTCCAGTAGCTGGAAAATGACACTTTTAAAACAGTGTGATCTCTAAAATGATAAGATGCTTTTAAGAAAAACTTTTTGGTAATATAGTCTTCCAGGGACTTTATTAATATATGGATAAAACTCCAGCTTGGTGTTTAGTCTCAGAAAATTGATGGAAACTTGACTTATTAACATATACAAGTTATTGAAGGATACTGTTGCAAATAAAGTTCATAAATTGTCTGAGTTTTTTGGAATCTTAAACTGGGCTTCAGGCAGAGATAAATATTCTGATAAAGTGTTTTGTAAATGGTTTTATATTTCCATAAGTAAGTATATTGTTTTTTAATTGAACAGATTGAATTAATATATCCTTAAAAAGTTTATACGTTGTCTGCTATTGGACTAGACATTGTTCTTTTGTCTGGATCATTATTAGTAGTAGTTT
Organism: Machaerirhynchus nigripectus; assembly: GCA_013397975.1. Lineage (NCBI taxonomy): Eukaryota > Metazoa > Chordata > Aves > Passeriformes > Dicruridae > Machaerirhynchus > Machaerirhynchus nigripectus. Next base: position 132,202 of record VZRQ01005509.1, on the reverse strand, counting down.
CTCATGTATAACTCTCAGTAGAACAAATTGAGAGCCCCAAATATTTCACATCATGAATTGTCTGCTACCAGTTTCAAGTCCTTGCATTTCATGACATTCAGTAGTTGAAAGTGGACCTCAATTTGCTTGCAACCATGGATAAACATCAAGGCTGTTGTAGTCTAGAATGGTATTCTCCAATTTAGTGTTCCCACTGAAACCACTCCAAACCATGTGCTGCTCACTAATTCACCCCTCCTCCTGACCTCTTCTGGTACAGGCTGGAGAAGAGAATTAGAGGCACAAAAGGTAAAGATCATGGGTTGAGATAGGAACAATTTACTGGAAAAAGCAATGAGAAAAAACAAACAGTAGCAACAACAATACCATTGACAGAGGGTACAAGAAAGAAGCAAACGATTCACACGGAACACCGCTGAAAATACCCAGCTGCTCTCTGCTGCCATGCTGTCCCCACGTAGGAAGAGAGCCTTCCCCCCACCCCCAGAAAATGATGTGAAGTGGTGTAGAATAACCTCAGGATCCTGGACACACCCCTTCCTGGCTACTGCAAAAAATTTACCCTGACCAGGCTGGATGCACCATATTTATTTTCCTAACACATAATGAAAAAACTTGCTGTTTCTGCACTCTACCATCTGCTGTACTTGACCACCCTCCAGCATCACTGAAGAGTTAAAGCTCATGCTAGAAAACATGTACTTTTATCACAATTTGATTTCACTTCCTTGAAAGGAACTTCCATACTTTTCTCTCAAAACATGAAGCTAATTTTTTCAAGAAACAGCTGCATCTACCTTAATGTTATGTCACAACAGAGCAGTGGGATTAGAATCCAAGGTCTCTGAAGTCCACACAGGTGATAGCCAGACAGTATATTTCCTTCCTTTAAAAAGGAGAGACGAGACAAAAAATAATTCCCGAAACAGGCCTCCCAAAAGTTGATTGGCTAAGCAAGGTTCTAACCTAGAGATGTTTCATCAGAAACCATTTCAATCAAAAAGACCCCGAAACCAAATACACTCCCATAAATGACTGGGATTTGTCAAACTGCTAGCGTAATTGAGGATGTTTGATTATGTCAAAGTTAGAACAACTTGGAAAAAAATCCACTATCCTCATAATTTTGAAAAAATTACCCAGATCAATGGCTTTGTATCTTATGATAAACTGTTATAATAACTCAGAAAATACAGTCTGACCCATTGAAATATTAATCTTCTTCCTTGTAAGTTTTTCAACTTAAATGGAAGAAGGAAAAAAAGTAAGTGGAAAATAATATTTATTCTTTTGAGACTCTGTTAAAGTGGAATTAAATTTTGTATTTAAAAAAATATCTATTATTGATCTGTCTGTGAAAAGGAAGTCCGCATTTCTTTACTATCAGTGATGAGGACTTTTCTCACTGCTTTGCCCTGACGACCTTACCAACTCCAGTGACTGCATGAATGTACATCTCAACAGGATTTTCAAATAAAGACTATAAGTAAGGACATGCTTGATAAGGGCATGTCCATAATGTAAACAGGTTCCTGCATATTAGCATTGCCAAGGCACAGCCAAGGTATTAAACATCCTATGAAATTAGGAGGATGACTGAGAAAAGTCACAAAGTATATACTGTCTCAGTGAGATCAGTAATTACTAAGTTCTGTCTCTCCATATACTTAGAACATATTTTTGGAGAACATCCATATAGACAAATGCATGTATTTCAGGAATGTAGAGTGTTTAAAGGAAGCTATCACAACTCCTCTCCCCCTTACTTTTATGCCTTATATTACTTTTGTTTCAATAGCCTAGTGGCAGCCAACGTGATTGTGTTTGGCTGCCAAGTGATTTGCCGCATGACTGAGCTCAGAATAACGCAGCCCCAGCAGAGTCTTTGCTCCTCTCTCCATGTGAGGCCCTTTCCCTTACCTGCTCTCTCCTGCATGGTTACAACGATTCCTACAAAATCTCTCTGCCATGTAGAGTTTTGCAGTCTTTGCAGGCACTTGGCCAGAGTACCCAGAGGGATGTAGACTTTTTTTCCACTAGATTATGGTCTGTAGCTCAGTGAAAGTGGATCGGATGTCTGATGCTACCCTGGTTGACCTGGGACCAGCATCACTCAGACAAAAGCTCCTCAAAGTTCAGGCTTTATCACTTGGCCACTGCAACAGTTATTACCCTTAAAATTTCAAATCTCAATTTATAACTGACTTGCAAATCCTCACAAACTTTCTTTCAACCCAAGTGAAATTGAAAGGCTGTTATAATCCCCAGGCAAAAAAGATTGATAAGACTGTGTAAGCATCTCGTTTTCCCCTAACTGTAAGATTTGTCCACTAGGAGATGACATGTTTTTATTTCACCACAAGTGCCTTGAGCAGGTCATTGCTTGATATATAAATTAGACAGATTTCTAAAAAATTGTCCGTCTTTTTCTGTATGCGTATTCATTTATATTAAAATAAAAATGTAAGTAATAATGGAGAACCTAAAGTTTGGTTCATTCAGGAATTAAATGCTCTAAAAAGTGAGTAACCTTCGAGGCTTTTCATGTAGGAAAATTACTCTAAATTTTGTGCGCACATAATAAGAGAATATGGGTTTCTAATTTGGACTTCCCAGCATAATCATCCACATCAAATACCTAGTTATGCTTTTTGAGTGATAGCTCTTCTACTTCCATTATTGAATGGCCAAATAATGTGACTTGCATTGAAAGAGAGGAAAAAGGACTGTCTCCTCAAGTGCTGGAAATTGATTTAGATCTAGTAAAATTCATGCATGTGTACTCAGATACACTAATCTGAATGGGCTCCTAGTACCAAAGGAAGGAGAGAATAATATGATTTCACAGATCCATTTTATTGGGTTATTTTGTAGGACAGAAGTTATTCAATATATTGGAGATGAATAAGACATTTTGAGACAGTTGCTTATTGGAAATTGGAAGCAAGGTACACCATATTATCAAGAAAACATTGCAAATTAAATCAGCTGTACCTTCTCTTTTATAAAAATATTTAAGTGTATTTTCACTGGTTTTCTTGCACCTTGGAAATTTTTCAGGTGTGCAAATATTTTAAAGAAAAATAATTATTTCTTATCAGGTTTTTATATTGTGCAGATGGTGACTTGGTTAGCTAAGACTTTACAAGTATTGAAGCTGAGCAGCTTGCAAGTATTTCTGTGATGGAATTAGGATGAATTTAATCAAGTGAGTCAATGTAAATAATCCTTTGTGTTTTTTGCAGATACAGCCACAGAAAACACAGATTAAGGGGAGTACCTACAGCACCTTTCTCTCTTTACCCCGTTTCCTTTTCCTGGGTGGTACAATTCTCTGCAAAGCCACAGTGAAAGAGAGCACTGTGGGCCTGCTAGAAGGTCTGCTCACTGTCCAGAGCACCCACGTGCTTCTCACAAGCATGGCAGGAAAATAGCAGCTCTGTAACCCGAGCACTGAAGAATTTCTTGTCCTCTTTATCTGTTTCTTCACACCCTGATCATGTGTGGTTTTCATTAAGAAGTCCGTATGGTAATGACAAGCTTAGCTCTATAAAGCAAGATTTGCACCCTTTTTACTGCTTGCTGAAAGCTCTCAGAGGGCCTTGAGGAGAAAGAGTGGCTTTGAACCATAGCAGGTCAGTCAAGATTTACAAATTATATTTGCTTCTCTCCTAAATTTGCTTCTTGGTGAAATCAGGTTTTTTACATGCATAAGGTTCATGCGTATCTTGATGTAGATACGAAAAATCAGTTTATAAATTAAACCATCTTATCGAATAGAACAAGTAATCATGAAGAAGTAATTGTTTCCATTTATATTTTATCTATTTAGAATTTCTATTAACTAATTCAAATTAGTCACTTATAAAGACATCTTTTAAAAATTCAACACCAAGAGACAGAAGATGTCAATCGTAATAATTTCTGTGTCAAGTACCAGTGCTAGATATACGTCTTAGTCTGGGCCTAACTGCAACTGACATGGGTTTATCACAACCCCACCTTAGGATGAAGTTGGCTGTGGTCAAAATTACCCATGCAGTATCTTTACTTGAAAATCTGATAAACTTTTCTCCACTACCTTTGTGGTTACAGAAATGTTAAGCCTCTTCAGAAATCCTCCTTTGATTAATTTTTATTACATGCACTTGTGTCTTTCTTGTTCTGGTTAAAACTGGAATGGAGTATGATGAATGTGATAAATACCCACTTAAGGGTCTTGAGGAAGCTGGCAGAAACTTGCCAAACCATTTTCAATCATTTACCTGCAGTCCTGGTCAACCAGGGAGGACCCAGGTGACTGAAAGTTAGCAAATGTGATGTCCACCTACAAGAAGGACAGGAAGGAAAATCTAGAAAACTACAAGCCTTCCAGTGTGACCTCAGTGCCAAGGAAGGCAGTGGAGCAGATCATCTTGAGGGTCATCATGTAGCATGACCATGGGATCTGGCTCAGCCAACACGGCCTTATGAAAAGCAGGTCCTGCTTGACTAACCTGGTCTCCTTATGTGATGAGCTAACCTGCTTGCTGGATGAGGGAAAGGCTGTAGATATCTCAACCTGGCTTCGTCAACATCTCTGACACACTCTCATTTTCTTGGAGAAAGTGGCTGCTCATGGTTTGGATGGGCGCATTGCTGGCTGAGTTAAAGACCTGCTGGATGGCCAGGCTCAGAGTTTGTGATGAATAGAGTTAAATCCAACTTGTGTCCAGTTACAAGTGGTGTTCCCCAGGGCTCAGGGTTGGGGACAGTCCTGTTAAATATCTTTATCAATGATTTGGATTAGAGGATTGAGTGTCCTCTCATTTGCAGATCTGGGCAAGAGTGTTTATTTTCTGGAGGGCCAGAAGGCTGAGGGATCTGCAGAGGGATCTGGACAGGATTGATTCATGGACCAAAGCCATCTGGATGAGGTTCAGCAAGATGGAGTGCTGGGTCAACAACCCCAGACAGTGCTAAAGGCTTGGGAAAGAGGGACTGTAAAGACACACTGCTGGAAAAGAAACTGGAGATGCTGGTCAACAGCAGCTGAACACGAACCAGAGTGTGCCCAGCTGGCCAAGAAGGCCAATGGCATCATGGCCCGTATCAGGAATAGTGTAGCCAGCAGGACCAGGGCAGTGACCCGTACTGCGCACTGGTGAGGCCATACCTTGAGTTCTGTGTCCAGTTTGCTCCCCGCATGACAACAAAGACACTGAGGTGCTGGAGAATTATCAGAGGACAATGGAGCTGGTGAAGGGTCTGGAGCACAAGTCCTGTGAGAAGCTGCTGAAGGAGTTGGGGTTATTTAGCCTGGAGAAAAGAAGGCTCAGGGGAGACCTTATGACTCTCATCAAACTACCTGAAAAGAGGGTGTAGCCAGGTGGGGGGTTGGCATCTTCTCCCAAGTAAAAATTCATAGGAGAAATAGGAAATATATTTCATAGGAAATTACGCCAAGTTGTGCCAGGGGAAGTTTAGGTTAGATATTGGGAAAATTTTCTTCACTGAAAGGATTGTCAAGCACTGGAATAGGTTGCTTGAGAAGTGGTTCAATTGCCATCCCTGGAAGAGTTCAAAAGACCATAATGTGGCACCTGGGGACAGGGTTAAGTGGTGAACACAGTGATGCTAGCTTAATGATTGAACTCGATGTTCTTAGAGATCTTTTACAAATGTAATGATTCTACGTTTCCGTAATTCCATGAAACAGAAAGTTATTTTCCCTTCAGGTTTCCAGAAAGCAAAAAATCAGAGGGCAAATAAAAATTTCATAAGCAGTACAACTTTATTTGAAACTAGCGAGGGAGATAATAGAACACCATCTCTTCAGCATTTCATACTAAAACCTGGCAAACTGAATGTTAGGATGCCATGTAAAGCAGGCAATAATGGTTTTATACATACAAACTGCTTATTGTAGAGTAAGAAACTGTTTCATCTTGGTTAAGCCATAGAAATTACCTGTGTACGTATTTAAATTTTCAGTAAACTCTAAATAATTCAAATCAGACTAACCCCAAAAGAAGAACGAGTATTTTTTCTTAGTCAGTTGTTACTCGTGCTGACTTTCAGGGTTCTGCAGATGAGCTCTGGAAAAATCTTTACATTAAAATCAGAGAGCTGCCTTTTTCCAATACAAGGATATCAAGGCAGAGACAACTTGGAAAATTATGGTATATTTTAATGGACTGGGACAACAATTGCTGCAACATCCAGTTTTGTTCCACAGAGTATTGCAGCCAAAACTCAAAAACACTGGACGCTGAACAGGATTGTTTGAGACACGACCTTTCAGTAAATTTTTTGGAGGGTGTGCTAAACTATATCAGGAGTTGATAAGATAACATCTGAGACGTTCTTTAAATTCTGTGAATATTTTCAGCAGATAGAGACACCACTATATTTTATTTCACTAAGACACGGTAGGTAAATGGCTTCAGCTCCTATATCTCTCTCATTAATCATGAGAAGCTGTGATCAGATTATTGGGTTTTTGAATCACACTTTCTGCAGGGTGTATCCGCAAAATTTCAGATGACTGCACATAACACAGGTGTGCAGGAGACCTGTGTAGTGGGGTGTAAATGATGGATTAGATTCAAGTTTCTTATGAAGCCAGCTTAGAGGTCTAGATTGACATAAATTCAGGAAAGACTTTTCCTCTGTGTTTGATGCCCATTTGCAAAGCAGGCGGTGGTTAGGCTGCTGAACAGACTGCTGACCTGTCTTCTGACTGCCTGAAACTGCCCTGGTGGGAGATAATTCATAGCTGCAATACATCTGCAGCATACGCTGTGAAGTAACTGTTATTTTTCACACCATTTATTCATTCTTTCTCTGCCTTCCCTTCATGGACGCTCACATTACTGTTTCCTTGTTGTCTATTCCTCCATATTAACAGAAATTCTCCCTTGGCCAAATGAGTGAAAAAAGCATTTGAAAGCTACTGTGTTGATTGCAAAAGCTGGGATGCAGATAAAGGACTCTCAGAGAGGTCTTAATTTTTCATCATTTGGCTGCGTTTGGACTTGGGTAAGTGTCATGAGTCCTTTTGGACTGTGTCCTCATTGGATATCATTTTAAAGTAGCAATGTGGTTTTGAAACAGATTTCCCAGTATTTCAACCTACCATGTGTTGCTTTAGCACACACAGACTAAGCTCCTTCCACAGGAAATTTTTTAGGGAGTTTAGCATCATTGTGATTTTCCTATCTAAACAGAGGTATTAAGACATCTCTAAAAAATTAACAGTTATTACTTCTGTCCTATGTTTATCAAAGATGTGACAAACAGGAGAAAGCTGTGGACACAGCAGTCTATATTCACAACCTGAAGATGATTAACAAAACGGTTGGCATTAAACTCTAAAAGCAGTCAAAACATGCGTGAGATAGATGTGCATGACAGAAGGCAACCAGAATCTCTCATATCGTGTGATTTTGATACGTTTTACTTCTGCAGATGAGCTCTGCAGAGGCTGCTGTCAGCTGGGATGGTTCTAGATGGTGTCTGCTAATGTTATCTGTCAAATAGAGAAGGCAACCCAAGCTGCGACCATACAAAACTTTATTTTCATTCCAAAGGGCAAATGAACGGGTCAAAATAGTGTCTATCTACAAGGTAATCTCTTACATAATTTTTATTGTCACAACACAGTTTTGCCCTAGAAAGGATGACTAAGGTACATTTTATCAAGTCTAAAAGTGTTTTTATGTACACTGTGGTGACAGCACATAGTAGCATTATAATTGCTCCAGGGCTTTTCAAAACTCCTATGGAAAATAATACTTCACTGGATGAATATTTTGCTGAAAATGTCCCTTCCAGTAAGGTAGGTCCACTGGCACAGCACAAGTACAGATATTCTATAGAGGTAGGCATGAGGTACATAGGACCATAAACAGAGGGGAACTTCGACTTCCTATCAGTACCTCGTCAACTGCTTGGCATAACAAGACACCCTGTTACACAGTGATCTCCTTTCCATTTCCAGCTCATAAAATGATAGACTATCATTTTTCTTTGATAACACATAAGCTGTACAAGAGAGATAAAAATTAACTGAAAAGAACTTACAGGCAATATGTAAAAAGGTAACACATAACTGGTTTCTACATCAGCGGAAATGGACCAAATTTTCATCACAAAGCTATTTCAAAATACACCAATTTCTGCATCTAGGATTTTTTTTTCTTGAACTGGGAATAAATCCCAATAACTAAAGTCAAAGACAAGGTGATTTCTTTGGTTTTGATGTGAACTCCACTGAAATGCATTTACTTTTTACTATTTGTTATTGATTATAAAAAGAGTTCTTTTCAGGGCAATGTGGAGACAAGAAAATTACGGTCAGGGTAGTAGATTGCTTTTGCAGTAAACTGATTGATGTACTCCTGGTTTTAAATGAGAAGATATCTTCTAATTCAAATATAGCTGCTTACCCAGGTTTATCCCTTTATATGTGCTCTTTTGAGGACTTGCATATTTGTATAAATCACGCAAGGCAGCATTACCAATTTTATAAAGAAAGATAAATGTTAATAACACAGTTGATGAGATCCTGATGCTCCCATAGGAGTCTCACAGTATCCAAGGACAACTTTCAGGATCCAAATAAGTTGCTAACCATAAAGGTTACCTATTGAGAAGCTATTTAAGTAATTAGATAATTTAACAAAAGCAAAGCAAATTTTTTTTTTCTCACAAATAATGGAAAATATTAAGGTCTGCAGGGTGTACAGGTCTGCTTAGCCTTCAGCCCAGATTCTCACTATATGTTTATGGTAATTAGAATATCTTATTAAAACTAATTCCCCTCCAGATCGCCCACAGAAATTCTCCAAGCAATAACTACAGTCTTGCCAAAGCAAATTCCTAAATTGTATCATTCTCTGTTGGGCAATCCCCTACAGGTATTATCTGATCAGTATTGAAGAATCCTTACAAATGAAAGGGAAATGTGCTAATATTTTAAAGCCCATCAGGTTCAGAAATCAGTTTCTCACTTGTTTTTCAAACACTCTGTTCAGATTCTGGCATGCTTTCCCAATGTTACTTATCTCCCATGGTATATTGAGTTTTACAGATTTCCTTTTTTTAATTGCCAGCTTTTCAGTATTTATTGTATTATTCTTTTTTGTATGTAGACCTTTCATTTTGGCTCATTTTGCTTGTCTGTAATGGATATTTTCCTGTTGCTCCGTCTGTCATCTCCAGAGGTCATTAATGTAACAGTCTTTGTTATCGTATTTTCCAAGCCAAAATCCATTAACAAAATGTAAATGAATGGTATAAATACAACCCACTCTCACAAGTATCCTGTACTACTTGGATAACAGAATGAACTAGCAACACTCACCTGAACACCATTCCATGGCCAGAGGGTATTTCCCAACCCTTGTTACGTAGTCTTCATTCCCAATTTTCCCTAGAAGTGCCGTCTTACAAGAGGAAGGAGTCAAAACAGTTTTTAAGCTCCAAATGAACATTTTCCATCCATCCACCCTTTTTTCTGGTTCTCTAACATACTTTTTAACATACATCTAATTTTCTTCCACTTAGCCTCACATTTTTTTCCACACCACAATGTCTTTCACTTTAGTACCAATAACTGCCAGCAGCAACACACTGATTTGTGTCCAGCTTAAAATCAATATATGCCCTATTGCTTTTCAGGCTGTCTGTCTGATTGCCTTTGTTTGTAATCTCGTCCAGTGGTCCACAGAGAACTTATCTCACCTTGCTACTGTCCACACCCTCCCTGTCTGTGCTGTGTCAGTTTCAGCAAATGCTTGCAATTTGCCCTAATCCCTTCGGATTTTTTTCCGAAGGGGATGGGAATTATTTTAGATTGCCCTCCTCAATGTACTTTTTTCTTATGTAAAGTTCAACCTCAAACTCAATCTGTCCGCTTTCTACAGTGAGTTGTCTTCTTGCAGCCTTTTAGTATGTCACTTTCATCAATGTCTTCTTCCAGAAACTTCTGTTTGCGTTGAGTGACTTTTCACTGGGAAATGAATCTCTTTGCTGAGGTTTAATTCTGAATCTTGAAGAACTAAATATTTCAAACTATGTTTCTCCTTATTAAGACTACCAGCTCAGGTACAAGGATGTATTTCTCGCCTGCCTTCTCCCACCCTCTCTGCATACTCCAGCTTGCCAATTCCTTTCCTTTAAGGAATCAGCCTTGAGCTTTGTACTTAAACCAGTGATTGAACACAATCATAGTGGTGAATATTTCTGTGTGTCCATGGAGGCATTGTGAATTTTTTGGTTAGATGTTTTGGGGAAGATGTGGTCAAGGCTCTGTACAGCTATATCTTAATAGACACACAGAGCACAAATACCACATCCAAAGATAACTGAGGCAGTAAATTCTATTCACACTCAAAACAATATACATGTAATTTCAGTTGTTCACCGGAGTCTCCATGGCAGAAGATGCAGAAGAATCTTTACAACTTAACCTATAACTGTACTTGCAGATTGCTTAAAAACAGTAGAGTGACCAGCATCCTTTTTGTATGGTTTTATTTTGAGACCACAGAAGATCAATAACTATACTAGCAAATGCTACTTTTTGTCCTGGGGTCGTATCAATACAATTTCAGCGGATTCAATTGTTTGGCCTAAAGTTTATTCATTGTTCATATAATTTTTTAAGGCAGAGAATGGAAATTATATTCATGGGGCAGAATCCTGTCCTGCCTAGACAACAGTGAATAATGAAATGATACTGTTACTCAAATGACTCTCCTCATCATATGAGGCAGTAACTTGATACAGACAATGAGAAGCACTGCTCTGAGTGGGCAGCCAACTTTTATTTTAGTGCAAAAAGAACATATCAACTGAAGCAAAATCTTTGCCTACTCGCACTTTGAAACCCAGCAAACTGGGCTGGGAAATTTCATGGGAATTTTTTTTTTAAATTGGTCTGATTTTCTGGAACTTGAAGTGGAATGCAAAGAAATTATGCTCTCCTAATATGCTTTAACATTTTCAGTTTCATGCTTATAAAATTAAAAAAAAAAAAAAAAAAAAA